>CM042316.1:7766285-7941285 GCA_023566125.1 Zingel zingel | reverse complement strand
ATTATGAGATTAAAACAAGGTGGTATATCAGCTTCTCTCCTGTTGTGTGGTGCCCTGAATTTATTATCCTTTGAATATTAACAATTTATTGCTATTAGGCTGTAGAGTGCAGGCATTTTATGATAAAGTAAATATTCATTAATGTTGATTAATTAACCACCCATATATGCTACACATCAAACTATTGAAAAGCAATTACATGTGTATGCAGGATTTAAACAGAAAATAAATTATTACACTTTCACAAGCTTGCTTGGGTGCTGTTCCCCCCTCTTCTGAGGAGCACAAAGGGGGTTGGGATGCCATGTGTTGGAGCACCCTCTTCTCACAGCATGTGTGGTATGACATATCTTTCAGGTTGTATAAGTATCCTTTGATCAGGCATTTGGATACTTAACACATGTTACTTAAAATGCAAAAAGTCAGTTTCTTTGGTTCTGGATTAAAATCTCCAGCTGTGTCCGCTGATGCAACTTCTACTCTTCTGGAATGTAGAGCATTAACAGATCTCAGGGCTGTAAAGTGGACTCCCTGTCCTGGTTTTTCAATTACTGTCACCCTGTTTTCTTACCAGTCCACTTCTGGATGAGTTCAGAAACTCACTTGAAGTCATAAAGTTGGGGCGCCTGGTTAACTCACTTGGTTGATCGTGCACCCCATGTAGAGAGGCGCAGTCCTTGTCACAACGGCCAAAGGTTCGATTCCTGCCCTTTGCTGCATGTCATCCTCCTCTCTCACCCACTTTCCTTATACAAGCCAAAAATACAAGCCAAAAAATTAACCTGTATTCTAATACTATATATATAATAAAATAATATGGGATGATTAAAAGAACTTAACAGAGTAATATATTTATCTCTTTCCTCTCTCTCTCTCTCTCTCAAATCCAAATTGCTTGATTGGCATGAATGTCAGGAAAACAATATTGCCAAAGTGTCAAGGATAATACAATTCAATGATAATAAGATGAGAAAGAAATGCATAAAAAATACATATATTAATGTTTACATTGAGTAAACAGAAATATATAAAAAAAAAAAAGAAAATCATAGGAAAGAATAAAAACGTGTGTGTGTGTGTCGATAATTCATTTGTTTAGGGTCAATAAAGAAACAACACTATATTAATATAAAATCATTAAATGTAAGAAAGAATAAAAACATGAAAAACAAAGTACAGGACTAAATGAGCAGGTAAGAGAGCTGTGAGGAGATGAACAGGCTGTGACATGCACTCACATATCTCGCTGCTTCTACAGCGCTGAGACTTTTTGTTTGTTCAGAGAGTGTGTCAAAATCTGTGAGTTTACATTTCATTTTCATAAAGAACTGTGTTTAAATATGTTTATATGTGCTACATTGTAGCATGAAGTGTTGCTCTGTCTCCACCCATCTCTGTGGACAGAGCTAACACAGCCTGTCTTCTCTAGGCAGCCAGGTATGTCTGTGTGTCGGCCAGTCTCTATGGCCAGGCTGTAATCACTGAGTCTGTACATAGTTAATGTCTTTCTCAGCTTCTGATCAGTCACAGTGCGTAGATAGTTTGTCACTGTGTACTGTCTGTTTAGAGCCAAATAGCAGTGAAGTTTTTGTGGTAGATGTCCAATAGTTAATATACTTTTTCTTTTCTTTAGCTATGATTTGGTTGGGCCAGATTGTGTGAGGGCTGTCCTGTTAGAAGAGGTGAGCCTCAGGAACAGCTGGCTGAGAGGACTCTTCTCCTCTTGGCAATGGAGGACTTTGTAATGGTAGAAGTCAGGGTCACTTGATTTTAGGTGTTTGTAGAATTTTATTGCCCTTTTTGAATCTTAATTTATTAATTAAATACTTTTTTTATAGCATAGAATGCCCTTCTTCCTTTGTCTCTGAGATCATTAACTGCCAGATTAAAATCCCCTGTAGATGTCATTTTTAGTCCTAAATATGTGTAGCTGTGTGTGTGTTCTATGTCCGGGGAGCCCAGTAAGAACCTGGTTGGGTTTCTCTGACATCTGGGTCATTTCTGGAAGACCATAACTCTAGTCTTTTCCAGATTAACTGTCAGGGCCCAGGTCTTTCAGAAGATGATTCTTTTTGTAGATGATCCAGTTGCTGTTGTAACGCCTCCTTAGATGGGGCTAACAATATTAGATCATCTGCAAAAAGTAGACATTTAATTTCTGTGAGACCAGGGATATTCGATTGTTCTAATGATTTTACCAATTCATCTATATAAATATTAAACAGGGTGGGGCTGAGACTGCAGTCCTGTTGAACCCCTTTGCTTTGGGGGAAGACATCTATTTCCATATTTCCATTTATATACATTGTTTTAATAATATCATAGGTATCACACCTTTTTCAGTTAATTTTAGGAACAGACCATTATGCCAATTTGAGTCAAATGCTTTTTCTAAATCTACAAAACAAGAGAAAATGTTGTCTTTGTTTTGGTGGACATTATTAATGAGGGTGTGGACGGTATAGATATGATTTGTAATTCTGTGTTGTGGTTTAAATCCAATCTGACTCTTGCTCAGGACATTGTGTTCACTGAGGAAGTCTTGCAGTCAGCTGTTTAGGGTGCTGCAGAATAATTTCCCCAGGTTGCTGCTGTCACAAATGCCTCTGTAATTGTTTGGATTCAATTGATTTCCATTTTTAAAGATTGGTGTGATAATGCCTTTGCTGGGAAATGTCCAATGCTAAGAACGAGGTTGAATAATTTTAATATGGCAGTATTGAATTTATGGTTGGTAAATTTCAGCATTTAATTTAAATACCATCAAGACTGCTGGCCTTCCTTGGTTGAAGGGCCTGGATTTTAGCCAGTAGCTCTTGTTCAGTAATTTGATGGTTTTTAACGACTGATTCCAGAACTTGCAGTTTGTTGAGGAAATCATTTTGGGCCGAATTTAGTGTGATGGTACTATATAGGTTTTCAAAGTGTTTTTTCCATAGTTCACCATTTTGAATAGCCAATTCTTCCTTGTGTGGTTTGCTGAAAGAGTGCAATTTTATCCCAGAACTTATTTAAGTCAATGGACTCTTCAATGTAGATGTAGTTCTGAGTGTTTCCCAGTATTGGAGGCGAAGTTCAGGATTGTGAGGTTGTCTGTGTTTTTTGATTTGATAAACTTCTGAGAGTTTTTCGCAGATGTCTGCAGTCTATGTCAAACCACTTTTATTTGTTGATGTTTTTGATCTGTGTTGCTGATTATTTCTCAGATTGGATAAATCTTCCACATTGTCAAATGTGTTTTAAATGTCTGGTACAGCCTGATGCAGGCCATCATTACTGCAGTGATTTGAAGTGTAAAGAAAATGGGATTATCGCGATTGAATTGTTTTACATAGTTCAGTTTACTGGGTTCTGTTGCAGGAGGGTCTGTTACTGTCTTTCCAATGAAGAGTGTGATTTTGCTGTGGTCAGATAAGGGTGTTAGGGGGCTAACTGTGAATGCTCTCAGACAGAAGGGGTCTAGGTTGATTATACTCTACTATGCTATTGCCAAGAGGAGAGCTGTGTGTGTGTAGTTACCAAACGAGTCCCCTCGAAGCCGACCGTTAGCCATGTACAGACCTAGTGTTCAACAGAGCTGCAGTAGTTGGTGCCCACTTTTGTTGACAGTTTTCTCAAAGTTGTTTCTGTGGGGATGTGGAGGGAGGGGACTGCTGATTTGGGTAGGTATATGTTTTTTCTCTCCGTGTGAGTTAATACATTCTGGTATATACCTGTCCTGGAATTAAGGTCTTCACAAATCAGTACACTTCCCTGGGCTTGATAGTGATTAATCTCATCTTTAAGAATGGAGAAAATGTTTTCATTATAATACGGGGATTCTGATATATGCTGTACACATGAATATGTCATCTGTGCCAACAACCTCTCTTTTTATTTTGAGCCAAATTGAAAATTTGCATTTTTTTTTAAATTAATTTTATTAAGTGTACTAAGCATTCCTCCTGAATCCTTGGGTTACTTTTTCAGTTTGGTGGATGGGAACACTATCTCTCTGTAGCCTAAGGGACAACCAGTGGAAATCTCTCCTCTACTCCAGGTCTCCTGCAAAACAAATACATCTGCATCTCCTAACTCTATTACACTATTATGATTGTAATTATTGCACAAGATCCAGTATGGTTACCCTTGAAAGTCAACATATTGCCTGTGAGGGTCATTCAGTGTAAGTAGGAGTTGAGTGTGCTTTTGGCCCAGAGTAAGAAACTGTTCTTAAGTCTGGTGGTCCGTGCTCTGATGGTCCTGTAGCGCCTGCCAGAAGGCAACAGGTTAAACAGGGGGTGTCCAGGATGGGAAGAGTCCTTCAGAATGTGTCTGCTAAGTCCGCAGGAGCGAGAGGTTTCTACCAGGGAGGGCAGAGCACAGCCAATAATTTTCTGTGCTGTGTTAGTGAGCCTCTGAAGAGCTCTCCTGTCTACTGCAGAGCTCTATTTCTTCTTCTTTCACCACTGACTTCTATCTGAAGTCAATGGTGAGTTCCTTGGTTTTTGTATTGTGTTCAGTGTCCGGTTGTGTGCTGATTGTCAATTTCTGGACATCATCTCTGCAGGCCGACTCTTCACCTCTTGAGATGAGTCTCACCACAGTGGTGTCATCTGCAAATTTGATGATGATGTTGACCTTGTGGAGAGCCGGTGCTGAGCGTGAGGGTGAAGGAGAGCTGGGGGCAAGTTTAACAATTTTCAGGCGGTTTGTGAGGAAGTCCTTTATCTAGGCGCAGGTTGGAAGGGTGTGGTCTAAGTCAGACAGTTTGCTGACTAGTATGTCTGGAATTATATTATTGAAGGCTAAGCTAGAGTCTATGGAGATAGCTTCCCGGGTGTTCTAAATGACTCCGCATGGTGTGAAGTACTATGGCGATGGCGTCCTCCATGGACCTGTTTGCTCTGTAAGCAAACTGATGTAGGTCAAAAGTGGGGTGGAGGCTTTGATGTGCTGTGAGACCTGAGAGTCTTTAAAAACACTTCATGACTACTGAAGTGAGTGTGATCGTTAAGACTGCTGATAAATAAAGGTTTGACATGGGCAGAGGACAACAATCCTGTCTGTATCAGGACTTTATTTTCCACATCACAATCTACCAGTCAGTAATGGGACCAATATGTTAGTTTTGACAAACACATAATACACACAGACTTTTGTAGTAATTATTGATTGAACATTATCTCTACAGTGTGTCATTTGTTCCTAGTCAACAGCAGAAAGCAGAACAGTCAAGTTAAATGCGCCATGTACATAAAGGGAAACTATATTTTAAGTTCAGCATCATGCTTTGCCCACTTATTCTACTGTGGCAATACACAGTCTGATTTTTAGAACATTATATAATTATGCATGTTCATTAATCTGCATCTGTTGGTGATCTGAACACACATACACTTTATCATCTGTTCTCTCAGATGAGCTGAACTGTAATCAAGGCATGATAACCACAGCAACAATTATACATGCCAACTTGTGCCTAAAATGAAATCAGCTGTGTGTAAAACCAGCGCTTAATGGTATACAGCATGAGAGACACCCACATCAGTGAGCAGTGGATTTGAAACATTTTCTTACAGTAAATGATTTGGGTTTTAATATTTGCGGTGCAATTTTTGACTTGGCCGCCTGGAGAAGACCCCCCCCTCCCCCCTCTTATTTTCCACCTGCTCCATGCCACTTTATGCATTATGTTGGTTTAATTATAACACAACTGGCCTTATACTTAAGCTACAACATAATCTGATCTAATTCATATTTTTGTCATAATTTGTTTAGTGGGAAGAAACCATCACAGCATTCAGAGAGCTGCCAAATACATGTGCCCAGTTTATTCATTCACTAATGATACCACTTTATGTTTGCCATAAACTTAACAATTACCATTTTAAACTCAAATGTGCATATTGGTGACTAAAGTGACACTATTATACCATTAACATATTACGGTTTAAAATAACGTACATCATCTGAAATTGTTTATGCTTTGCCTTATTTTGTTATAGTTTTAACAAGTTGTACCAATTCAATAGTGTCATAATATATGGGAATGTCAGGGAGAGGGTGTTAATAACCCTGTCAAGGGCCTTGCTTTTGTATAAAGTGAAAGATAAGGTTTAGCCCCCCTCCTCACCTCAATATTTTCATACTGTCATTTAGGAGCTGAAAAAAGTTTCTATTTGATTTATCTTTACATGTATTCTGAGGCTTAGATGAATGTAAATTGTAGTTAATAATCTTGTCAATCACACACAACTTGTGGGTTTGGTCTCTAGTCAAAGAGGATTTCAGCAAAGGATGCCCTGGCTCACCCTTACCTGGACGAGGGTCGACTGCGCTACCATACATGCATGTGCAAATGCTGCTACACCACATCCTCTGGCCGTGTTTACACCAGTGACTTTGAGCCTGTCACTAATCCCAAGTTTGATGATGGCTTTGAGAAGAATCTGAGCTCTGTGAGACAGGTCAAAGGTAAGTTTATCTGCTGAGCTAAGTTACTGGTATCCTTTGTTTGCTGTTTTAAGACATTTCATTTTAACATTGACAAAGGGATCTAAAAAAGAGCAGTTGTTGACCCTTATGATTCTTTCAGTAATAACGAAATGCAGGCTTCTTACTATTCACAGGCAATTTTATTCACATTCACTAAACAACACAGTCTGCCAGAGTTGGCCTGTAGAATATTCTACCACCACTCTTTGTGAGTGAAATGCAGAGAAAACAGAACAAAACCGAGTACGAGCACTAGCAGCACATTAAGAATGTTTGTCTTCCATGGCAAAGCTGACTTATATAAATAAAAGTCTTAAAAAAAGATAAAAATAACACTTAAAAGAGCACATCCAAAGTGTTGGAGATGACATACAGTAGTGACGGATCTTTACTCATAACACCCATGTCTTTATCTATTGGGTCAATCTGGTGCAATCCGGTAGGAGCACTACTGAGAAATCCAACTTGTGGCTACTGCACATGTACTTAAAGGTGCCCTGTGAAGTTTGTTTGTAAACAATCCCGAGTTATGATATTCAGGGCCAGATTCAATGCAGCTTTTGTGCCTGTTTTCAGGTGCGGATGTGATGCATTTTGTCCCAAAGGTGCTGTATTTATCAAACAGACTCAGCAGGCTGGAGTCACAGTCTGCATGTTGTTTGTGCTAGTGTTTGCAGTGTGCGTCTTTGCGTCTTTCTCGTCAATGCATATGCATTTACAGTAAGGGAGAATCACGCAATAAATAACAGGATGATTACGTATTCCACTGGATTTACTAAGATCGCTCTTTAATGGGGAAAATTCTCTTCAGTCATAGGACTAATGTGCAGGAAACAACACGGCCCATGCCTCGGATTACCTGGGCTATATCGATAATGTTCCATTTCCGGGATTGTCCAGGTGCTGCCGGAAATTCTGCCGGATGTCCCTCATTTTAGGCCGGATGTCCCACACCTTCCGCTTTCTTTGTATTGGCGTTCTAAACTCTGGTGGATTTATGAGGACTTTGGTTAACTGCTTTTCAAATCTCTGCAGAGTAAATCAAGACAGCTAGCTAGACTGTCCAGTCTGAGTTTTCTAAACAACTTCTGAACGTACACATGTTCCACCAAAACAAGTTCCTTCCCAAGGCTATTTTGCAGAGGCACCGTTATTGTGTCCAGGGCTTAGAACCGCCCAAGACGATTGTGATTGGTTTAAAGAAATGCCAATAAACCAGAGCACGTTTTTCTCCCATCTCGGAATTATATGTGGACTAGCCAGACCCTCCACAGCGCTGTGGAGGAAGGTAATATAAGCTTTATCAAAGAGGAGAGTTTTAAGCTTACTCTGAGTCTGGGAACAATAAGTAACTCTGCATTCTGGGAGTGCAGTGTTCTAGTGGGGCAATAGGATACTACGAGCTCTCTAAGATATGATGGTGCCTGACCATTAAGAGCTTTGTAGGTCAGGAGAAGGATTTCAAATTAAATCCTAGATTTTACAGGAAGCCAATGCAGAGAAGCTAATACGGGACAAATATATGGAGTTAGAATCATGCCAAAACCTCACACACACACAAAACGTGTTTTATTCACACCCAACGATTCACAAACAAACTCAGTGTGGTTTGCAAATACAAAACATCATTCACAAACTAATGCGTTTTGTTCTGCAAATAAGAAACCTACCTTTAAAACAAATACAGTATGTTTTACACATACAAAGAAACGTATTTCTTCAATGACAAAAAATATCGAAGTACAAACTAAAATCCTTCAAGTACGAAAAACTGTCACGTGACTTTTGGCACTAATTTTCCGCCTTGCTGATCAACACACAAATGCCAGTAAACTTTCTAACAAATATCCTGTAATTCACACTCCACAACAGCAGGTGGCGCTGTTAAGTCAATTTAAGCCTGCTATGACCATAGATATATACACGCAGATTTTTTTAAACGTTATTACGGTGCATAACTTACTAGAACAAAGCTGAGCAACGTGTTGTTGCTGGTGACAAAACCACTGATTATATATATGTACATTGAAGCGATACTGGCGTTAAAGACCCGCTGATAGTTGTCTGATTCTCTGAAATTAATGCCGGCATTGCATTGTGGGAAATCGGCTTTGCATTCGCCCAGCTCTGATCATATAGTGTTCTGTCTTACAGCATACTGTAATATTTCACCGGTAATAAGACCAAAATAATATTATTAAAATAAAGAAACGCGTACTATGATAATATCTACATATATGTAGCATTATATTTAAAAAAATATCAATAAACAACAAAGCAATCCAGCTTCCCTGGCCGAAATAGACCGAAATAATAACATTAAAAGAAATACAATTAAACCATGATAAGATCTGGTGAATAAATGTTGATTAAAACAGTGGTTATTGGGCTAAAAATACCAATAATAGCAAAGCTGTATACAGCTTCTCTGTACAGAAAGAAACGTGCTGTGATCAGGGAATATGTGCGTAGACCACGGATGATGCCTGTCATTGACCTACATAGGCATCGCAACCGTGGGCCGTCACGGAATTTTTGGCGAATCTGTGAAACTGCCACAGATTTTGAGTTAAAGGGCCGGGTTCAACACGTCCTGGATTTCTTTCAGTTACCCGGCTTCACCTAACCTAACACCTGCGGTCCCGCATAACCTGTGTCCCAACGCTGGTTAGCAACTAGTTCAATCAACCCAGGGGTTCCCAATCCAGCGACGCACGCGTTCACATAAAAGAGGCGGGGTTTGCACAGCACGACCAATTGCAAACATCTACCAGAGCCGCATATTTTACATAAGAAGAGCAAACTATAATTCTACATAAATATGAAGACACAATTTTACAGGCAAAATGCAAATACAGTCGCTGCTTCCTAAAACAGGAAGGAAAGCTGGCAAAAAATAGGCGACGCTGTAAACGCATAAACCACAACGCTTATCAATATCTTCCCCATCAGTCAGGCACAAGATCTGACCATAATTACACTTGTGCTTTCCATAAACTGTCGTTGCTTTAGCCTATTATTTCAGTTGCAACCCTGGCAGTGGAAGTGATCAGAGAGCAAATAAAATATATATAAACATAATTCAAACTGATGTGCGCATTGGCAACACATGGCTCAAGAAGCCGAGAAATAGCCGATATGTAATTCCCTCCCATTAAAATATATATATTTCATAAAAATACCCATAAGGGAAAGTTAACGGGGTTGTCGGTCTCTAAATGTTTTAACTTTTATGAGTGCATATGTCTCTCTTTCTCTCTCTCTCTCTCTATCTGCGCACTGAGGTCCGCCTGATCTTCTACGAACGGTGACGCCGTTATCAATCAAGTAGCCTATTGATTGGTCAGTAGGCGGTGCTTTTACACTGGTTGATCTCTGATCTCTAACTTAACCTTCTCCCGACCAGGTTAGGTGTTCAGAATAAGTTAACACGGCGATTGAACCCGGTAACAACTAATCCACCGTCACCGTCACTGTGTCATTAGTTGATAACCACCGTCGTGACACAGTTTACGCGGGACCGCGGTTGTTAGGTTAGGTGAAGCCGCGTAACTGAAAGAAATCCAGGACATGTTGATCTTGATTCGTAGTAGCTACAGGCTGCCGGTCTCACAGAATTCCGTGAAATGAACACGGCCCCTTAACTCAAAATCTGCGGCAGTTTCACAGATTCGCCGAAAATTTCGTGACGGCCCACGGATGCGATGCCTATGTAGGTCAATGACAGGCATCATCCGTGGTCTACGCACATATTCCCTGATCACAGCACGTTTCTTTCTGTACAGATAATCTGTATACAGCTTTGCTATTATTGGTATTTTTAGCCCAATAACCGCTGTTTTAATCAACATTTATTCACCAGATCTTATCATGGTTTAATTGTATTTCTTTTAATGTTATTATTTCGGTCTATTTCGGCCAGGGAAGCTTGATTGCTTTGTTGTTTATTGATATTTTTTAAAATATAATGGTACATACAGTGAGGAAAATAAGTATTTGAACACCCTGCTATTTTGCAGGTTCTCCCACTTGGAAATCATGGAGGGGTCTGAAATTGTCATCGTAGGTGCATGTCCACTGTGAGAGACATAATCTAAAAACAAAAATCCAAAAATCACAATGTATGATTTTTTAACTATTTATTTGTATGATACAGCTGCAAATAAGTATTTGAACACCTGAGAAAATCAATGTTAATATTTGGTACAGTAGCCTTTGTTTGCAATTACAGAGGTCAAACGTTTCCTGTAGTTTTTCACCAGGTTTGCACACACTGCAGGAGGGAGTTTGGCCCACTCCTCCACACAGATCTTCTCCAGATCAGTCAGGTTTCTGGGCTGTCGCTGAGAAACATGGAGTTTGAGCTCCCTCCAAAGATTCTCTATTGGGTTTAGGTCTGGAGACTGGCTAGGCCACGCCAGAACCTTGATATGCTTCTTACAGAGCCACTCCTTGGTTATCCTGGCTGTGTGCTTCGGGTCATTGTCATGTTGGAAGACCCAGCCTCGACCCATCTTCAATGCTCTAACTGAGGGAAGGAGGTTGTTCCCCAAAATCTCGCAATACATGGCCCCGGTCATCCTCTCCTTAATACAGTGCAGTCGCCCTGTCCCATGTGCAGAAAAACACCCCCAAAGCATGATGCTACCACCCACATGCTTCACAGTAGGGATGGTGTTCTTGGGATGGTACTCATCATTCTTCTTCCTCCAAACACGGTTAGTGGAATTATGACCAAAAAGTTCTATTTGGGTCTCATCTGACCACATGACTTTCTCCCATGACTCCTCTGGATCATCCAAATGGTCATTGGCAAACTTAAGACGGGCCTTGACATGTGCTGGTTTAAGCAGGGGAACCTTCCGTGCCATGCATGATTTCAAACCATGACGTCTTAGTGTATTACCAACAGTAACCTTGGAAACGGTGGTCCCAGCTCTTTTCAGGTCATTGACCAGCTCCTCCCATGTAGTCCAGGGCTGATTTCTCACCTTTCTTAGGATCAATGAGACCCCACGAGGTGAGATCTTGCATGGAGCCCCAGTCCGAGGGAGATTGACAGTCATTTTTAGCTTCTTCCATTTTCTAATGATTGCTCCAACAGTGGACCTTTTTTCACCAAGCTGCTTGGCAATTTCCCCGTAGTCCTTTCCAGCCTTGTGGAGGTGTACAATTTTGTCTCTAGTGTCTTTGGACAGCTCTTTGGTCTTGGCCATGTTAATAGTTGGATTCTTACTGATTGTATGGGGTGGACGGGTGTCTTTATGCAGCTAACGACCTCAAACGGGTGCATCTAAATTAGGATAATAAATGGAGTGGAGGTGGACATTTTAAAGGCAGACTAACAGGTCTTTGAGGGTCAGAATTCTAGCTGATAGACAGGTGTTGAAATACTTATTTGCAGCTGTATCATACAAATAAATAGTTAAAAAATCATACATTGTGATTTCTGGATTTTTGTTTTTAGATTATGTCTCTCACAGTGGACATGCACCTACGATGACAATTTAAGACCCCTCCATGATTTCCAAGTGGGAGAACTTGCAAAATAGCAGGATGTTCAAATACTTATTTTCCTCACTGTATATATAGATATTATCATAGTATGCATTTCTTTATTTTAATAATAATATTTTGGTCTTATTACCAGTGAAATATTACAGTATGCTGTAAGACAGAACACGATATGATCAGAGCTGGGCGAATGCGAAGCCGATTTCCCACAATGCAATGCTGGCATTAATTTCAGAGAATCAGAATCAACGATCAGCGGGTCTTTAACGCCAGTATCGCTTCAATGTACATATATATAATCAGTGGTTTTGTCACCAGCAACAACACGTTGCTCAGCTTTGTTCCAGTAAGTTATGCACCGTAATAACGTTTAAAAAAATCTGCGTGTATATATCTATGGTCATGGCAGGCTTAAATTGACTTAACAGCTGTTTTGGAGTGCGAATTACAGGACATTTGTTAGAAATTTTACTGGCATTTGTGTGTGGATCTGAAGGCATTTGTGTGTGGATCAGCAAGGCGGAAAATTTGTGCCAAAAGTCACGTGACAGTTTTTCGTACTTGTAGAAAGTTTTTTTGTACTTGAAGGATTTTTTTTTTGTACTTGTAGGTTTTTTTTTTTGTACTTGAAGGATTTTTTTTGTACTTGAAGGATTTTTTTTGAACTTGAAGGATTTTTTTTTGTACTTGAAAGATTTTAGTTTGTACTTGGAGGATATTTTTTGTCATTGAAGAAATACGTCTATGTGTAAAACATACTGTATTTGTTTGATAGGTAGGTTTCTTATTTGCAGAACAAAATGCATTAGTTTGTAAAACATGTTTTGTATTTGCAAACCACACTGAGTTTGTTTGTGAATCGATGGGCGTGAGTAAAACACGTTTTGTGTGTGTGTGAGGTTTTGCATGATTCTGACTCCATAAAAATATGATCTTTTTTGGAAAGTCTTGTTTGAGCAACCTGATAATAACGAATTACAATAGTCCAGCCTCAAAGTAACACATGCATTTGAGACAGAATGTGCTAAATTTTGCCAATTTTGGTGAAAAAAGGCGATTCTTGAGATTTGTTTTATGTGGGCATTAAAGGATATATCCTGATCAAATAACTCCCAGATTTCTGACAGTAGTGCTGGAGGCAAGGGCAATGCCATCCAGAGTAGCTATATATTTAGATAATGAGCTTTGAAGGTATTAGGGGCCAAGTACAATAACTTAAGTTTTGTCTGAGTTTAACATCAGGAAATTATGTCCTTAATGCATGCTTGAAGTTTAACTAACTGATTGGTTTCATCTGGCTTGATCAATATATATAATTGGGTATCATCCGCATAATAGTGAAAGTTAATACAGTGTTTCCTAATAATATTGCCTAGAGACCAAACACCAAGCCTTGTGGAACACCATGTCTATCTTTTCATGAACTAAGATGGGTCTGATAAATAGGACTTCAACTAGCTTAGTGCGGTTCCCTTAATGCCAATTAAATGTCCCAGTCTCTATAATAAGATGTTATGGTCAATAGTGTTGAATGCAGAACTAAGATCCAATAGGACAAGTATAGAGACAAGTTATTTCTCTGAAGCAATTAGAAGGTAATTTGTAATTGTCACCAGTGCCGTCTCTGTGCTGTGAATGTACTAAATCCTGAGTGAAAATCCTCAAACTTATGTAGAAAGTCATAACTGATTAGCGTCTACCTTCTCAAGGATCTTAAGCTCTATTCGCACGGGACTATTATTACCAGGTGACCTCATCAGCTTTAGCAATTACCCCCTCATGCAGTGTTTCATGCAGCATATTCGCACAGGATAAGCAAAGTCCGTATTTTACTCAAATCTACTGACATTATCCCCCACATATGATGTCAAGGCTTTTTATTTTATTTGCCAACGCAGTCAATACAACCCCAAATCACAGAGATGCCGATTTGCACGGGACTAATACTACCGGACTAATACACACAACCTCTGTTTGGTGAAATATGGTTTCACTTTTGAGTGAAAAATGCTTTCACAAAGTAAAAGAAAACCCGTTAAGTGATGTTGACTGATGTTTTTCTTTATATAAATGTGCATGTTTGTTTCATTGTTATCAGTCTCCAAACAGATCATGGCTCTGCTTATAGCTTACCTTAAAGGGGTGATAGAATGATTATATAGGGTATTTCACACTGTTCCAAACCCCAATTTTCCACCGGTTGCGGAACGTCTGCGGATCAGCTCCGGAATGGTGGCGGAGTCATTAGGTTTCCATTAAAGTCAATGTGTGTATTTCCACTGACTGCAGAACGGCTGCGTTCCGACTCCAGCTTCTATTTTTGCCAGACGCCGGAGAGCTCCACAGCAATTCAGCACAGGGCAGATAGTGCAGGACAGGAAGTTGAGCACAGAAGCAAAATAAAACACTGGTTAATTTTCAAAATAAAATACACCGTGCTCACGGCGGATCATATTTCCCTGCACTACACCTTGAAAACACAGCTCAGAGTTGTTTCCCCTCTACTCCTCTGGATGTAAACAAACTGTTGTTGGTTTTGTGGTTCTATTCTACCTGAATTCGCGAGATCTCGTGGGTCCTCGTGACTTCAGCTGTCAGTCATGGCCACAGCCGTTACGCAACAAATCCGGACCTGGTGGGTATTGATGGACAGTGGAGCACGGAGCCGGTCCGCAGCCGTTCCGCATTCGGTGGAAATCCAGAGTTTCCAAATAGGGTATGTAACATTGGTTGGGCTGAAAATGGCCCGGGTGCTGTTCTATGCACCCTAATGCAACCCTGTGAAATAGCCCTGGATTGAAACGAGAGGTTTTCTCCCTCATGAATATTTAGATGCGCTGCGCGCTAATTGGTTGGTTAACAACGAGCGACACTCACTCTCACACACACACACACACACACACACACACACACACACACACACACACAGCCCCACCCCTCTTTACAACGAGCTGAGCGAAGTTGCAGAGGCTCCAGTGTTGCCTGTTGACTTTTCAGACCCCCTTAGAGACTTTTTTTCAAAAAAGCGACTAGCAACAAATCTGGCGAAAATTCTGTAGAAAAGACGCTAGTATTGCCCGGCGAGCACGCTAAGGTATTTCTCTCTAGTGGCCGCCAAAACAGTCACTTCTGTCTTCTGTTCTGTGACTGAGGAGCAGCCCCTCCCCTCTCTGCTTTCTCCTCATACAACAGCACTGATCAGAAGGGGAGACAGCGAGTCAGCGAGCTTGTTACGCCCGCAATCTCTTGTGGAGCATTATAACTTCGAAAAACCACAGGTTCCAGTTAATCTTATAATGGATATGTGTGTTGAGTTATTTAAACAAACGATAGGGGAAATAAACGCCTCTTGTCCGCGAGTCTCCTGATAGAGCTCCAGCCAGCTCACAGCGGGGTCTGCTCTACATAATTGATTTCTTGTGTGCGTATACGGTGCAAACTACGTTGGCTCTGCAGTTTTGTTGAAGTCACAGCGAGTCACGGAAATGCCGATAAAGTGGATTCAAGTGTGGTTACAGTTTTTCAAAACTTCACGCAGACAGCGTTTGCTACAATATGATATTAATGGAGAGCCGAAAGCGGTCGCGGTGCTGTTGACGTTACACTTCCTAAGCAGGCACAACTGTGGTTTCTGTGCCCTGGTGACTGATTACAGGCTGAGGTTGTAAGGCAACTTTATTTCTACAGCACCTTTCAGCAACAAGGCAATTCAAAGTGCTTTACATGAAACATTAAAGCGCAATTAAAAACGCTCATGAAAATAAAACGGGCTAAAAAAGAATATACAAATAAAAGAATAAAAGTTACAGTGAGTAAGAAATTAATAATTATTCAATTTAATAGGTTGTAGGGATGGGTTTGGGAGGAGGAGGATTTTGTTTAATTAATAAAATAACAATGTTCTAAGTACATAGGATAAATAGGTTTGACAATAATTTTTACAACTGAAATAACTGTTTTGTAATTATAGAGGGAAAGTACCAAAAAGAAGGTACCGTTGGGTAACGGAACCAAATTTCAGGTATCGGTACTAATATTGGTTCAGTAGTAGCCTAAACAATGCATGTTTAATTTTAAGTTGAATTCATTGTAATTGTAGACTAGAGCTGGTATATATATATTTTTTGTTTTTCATGACAACGATGGTGCTGTCAGTTAACCTTCTATGTTGCATCTTCAAACGTGACACTGAATTTGAAACAGCACATTGTAATTTCTGCATCTATTATCAAAGTATTTATTAGTAATACAGTGGAAATTAGTAGAAATGTAAATATTTGGTTAGCATGTTGATTTACAGTGTGTGCCCGTAAATTTTCTGGTTGTGCCACTAAAATTTTCAGTTGGGGGCCACTGTGCTCCTAGTGAAAAAAAGTTAGTCTGGAGCCCTGCAACATTCAGAACATCAGCTGGTCTCAGACCAGTGGTTTGTATATACATTTGGGGGCGTGACAAAGGTACAGACTAGAGCCAAATAAGGTACAGCCAACTGAGATGGGTCAACTACTGGCTTTGTTGAGATTCGCACGTTTTCAGTGGCAGTTTCAAATGAGATTTGCATAGGAAAGAGGTGTCAATGGGACTTTGAGGTTCTATGTATGCCTATTTTACCCACCGAACTGTCATAATTCAAATATGACAAGGTAAACTCAGTTTTGCATTCTATCACCCCTTTAAGCCCCTGTTTAGGCCAAGATAGCTGCTACATCATGATACATGACCAAACGATAGATTATGACAACGATGAAGCTAGAGAGGCTGTAATGTAACATTAGCTCATTCACCAACACCACAGTTCCCTGTCTGTGTCTTTTGCACCTCCACCAGGATTATTTCTTACTAACAAGGTTTAGTCTCCAAATTAATGTAGGACGACTAAGTAGAGATAATGTTAGCTAAACAAAGTGCAAATGCTAACATTCACTGAGGAACAAAGTAACAAGTACTGGATCGGTAAGTGATAGAGGTCCAGATTGATAGAGGCATATTCAATTTGCGCCGCTTCCTGACAATAATATTACTTTATAACATTATGGATAGAGCTGGCTAACGTTAGCCCTCCTGAATATTATTAAATAAGGGATAATGTAGAGTGAGACGGTCATTATAGCGAATACAACCCTGACAGCGTGATGAAGGACCCCACTGCGAAGCGGAGGGGAATTGAATCAGCCTGCATTTTATCCCCTCTGTGGTAATATATTTTACCGTCAAAATGACTCAAGATGTGATGAGGTGCTGCCTTGCTATCGCTAGCTAGGCGGACAAATTATTTCAACCAGCTTGCTCTTTCAATCACTGTGGGTTGACACATTAGCTGAGGCGTAGTAAGTAGGGTTGGGTACTGAACCCTATACTTTTACCTGGACCAACCAAATCACGTCGGTATTACCGAGTATTACCGAGTATTCACGTCAAATCAAACGGTGCCAAATTTCGGTACCTGAGAGCGCATAAGCGCAAGCTTATCTGTCCTCTCTGCATGTTGACAGAGAGCGGAGCTCCAACACACACACGCAGAGGTGCAGAGGGAGCAAACTACGTCGGCTCTGCAGTTTTGTTGAAGTCACAGTGAGTCACGGCAATGCCGATAAAGTGGATTCAAATGTGGTTACAGTTTTTCTAAACTTCACGCAGACACCATTCACTGTGATATGGTATTAATGGCAAGCCGAAAGCAGTCACGGAGTTGTTGATGTTACACTTCCTGTGAGACAAGCAGGCACAACTTTATTTCTATAGCACCTTTCAGCAACAAGGCAATTCAAAGTGCTTTACATGAAACATTAAAGAGCAATTAAAAACGGTCATGATGAAAATAAAAAAGAATAATATACAAATACAAGAATAAAATTTGTAACAGTGAAAACGAGGCAGAATGAAGGAATAAATTGGTGAGAGATCATAAGGGCTCCTGACAACAGAGAAGCCAATCAGCAGATGTGGTCTTTGCTAGGGAACCGAGGGTTTACTCGGCAATCTGCCATCTGATTACTCCGCGTAACCCCGCCCCCGCTCTCCTGCTACGACTGCCCGGCTCACTCGCTTACAACAGCGTCCTACAATAACAATTGCCCGATGTCGTTAAAAAAGTTACATCGGACCAGTAAATGCAATCAGCCAGTTGCCCAATCGGGCAAGTGTTCGAAAAAGTGAGCGAGTGCCGTGTGTCTGCTTTACTTTCAGAGTCTTCCCTCTGCTCTTTCTGTCGCCTGACAGACAGCACGAAGACAGACACAGACAGGCTTGTTTACTTCATAGTTTAAATGCCTCTTCATTTTAAAACAATATACGAGTTGAAAGGCAAAATAACGTTTGTTGGGGCGGCCTCTAGCTAACCGTTGGCAGCAGCCCGGGTTCGATTCCAACCTGCGGCCTTTTGCTGCGTGTCATCCCCTTTCTCCCGCCCTTTTACTATCTGATCTACGGTATCTTATAAAATACAAAGCCCAAAAAGTAATCTTTAAAAAAAACATTTGTTGCGTATTAGCTCTTTTGCGGAATAGTTTAGTGTGTAGCCTGCTGCGAGAGAAAGCCAGTGAGAGATGGTGGATGATGCTCTCATAGTTGTTTGCTATCGGAGAAGAGGAGGAATTTACAGTGAAGTTGTCAAGCTGTAAATGTACAGCGTAGGTTTCACTGTTACAGGAGAGGAAAACCTGTTCAAACAGGGAAGAAAACCTTGTCTTTGCATTTTATTTTAATAAAAGTGCTTGTGACATCTCACATGTGGCTTTGACTTACAACTGAACATTTAGCCCACTTTGTATAAAATACCGAGATATATATCATGTTTACCATTCAATCCAAAAATACTGAGATATGATTTTTGGTCCATATCGCCCAACCTTAACCTATAGTATACAACTCTATTGTTAGAAAATGCAAATCTATATTGTAATCCAGGTTGCATGAATTCCTGAGGTCTAAGAGGAAGTTTTGAAGTCATCTTTTTCCAAGGTTCAAGGTTCTTCATGTGCACAACAATAATAGAAGTTGTTAGCCTTAGGCACCTCCAACAATGCTCATTAGATAAATAAAAAGAAAATCACAAGAAAAAGTTAAAATATAGGGCTAAAATATAAACAAATAAAATACAAATGAAGTAATATAAATTTTGCTACTGCTTTTTTAAGTCATTATTAATTTCCTACACTGCACTGTAACTTTTATTCTTGTATTGCATACCTGTCCTATTATATTTTAGCTGTTTTTTTTTTGGTTTTTTTTAGCTTCATATTCTCAATTATTTTAACTACTCTTAAATGTATGTATGTTATGTAAAGCACTTTGGATTGCCTTGTTGCTGAAATGTGCTGTATAAAAAAAGCTGCCTTGCCTAGACAGTATTGAAAATTAATAAATCTGAATTTAAAAAAGAATGTAGTAATGTATGTATGCATAATGAAAAGTAAAGTATACATGTATACTTTACACACATATATATGGATGGCAGTAAAGCCTGCGGTGCAATTGCCATACCATGATGATACCACAGCGGTGATGGTGAAGTTGCAGAGTATCCTGGAGTCCATGTTGAACCTTCCTGCTGGCAGAGGAAGAAGAGCCCCGCTGTCTAGCAGTCTTGCTGGTGTGTTGAGGTCAGGTCAGATCCTTGCTGAGCTCTCTCCACTGTAGTCCTGTTGATGGAGATAGAGGCTGTGTCCTTCTCTCTGTGGCTTCCTGTAGTCTACAATCAGCTGCTTTGTTTTACTGATGTTGAGATGTTGAGACTGATGTTCAGATGCAGGTTGTTGTCATGTACTTATGTCATGTTAGGGCTTTGACCTATCTATAGGCCGTCTCATTGCCATCAGTGATCAGGCCGATTACGGTAGTCTCATCGTGTTGGAGCTCTGAATGGCCACGCAGTCATGCATGAACAAGGATTACAGGAGAGGGCTGCCCATCAGTATTCAATTCAATTTTATTTATAGTGTCAAATCATAACAGAAGTTATCTCAGGACCCTTTACAGATACAGTAGGTCCAATCACAGAGGGCGGTGTTGAGTCATAGGCATAGACAAAATAGATAGAAAGGCCATTCCCATTCAAATCAATGTAGCAGACTGGTCAAAGCGGCAGCCATTTTAATGTGTACAATTGTCATGGCAATGTATAAACTTTCGTATAAACCGATGCTGAATGGTCCTGGGTATGTCTCCTGCCTGGGGCTGCCGGCTGGAGGTTCTGTGTGCATGCTTAATCTCAATCTCTCCCTCAGTCTCCAGCAACTCCCGAATCAGCTCCCCCAAAAACCTATCTCCTCCTTCCTTAACCTCGGATGCCCACAAAACGGACATTATTCCGTCTGGATCGATTTTCAAAATCTTAATTTTTTTCCCAAAGCATGTTGATTTCTCTCTTGCTAGCGGCAGGATCATCATGTCTTTCCCTCTCAGTCGCCTCTAAATTATCGACGCGGCTCTCAACCTCATTCATTCTGGGGACCAGGCCAGAGAGATTAGACTTCATCGAAACAATGGAGCGGCAAATTTCCTTCAGACCTTCTAGCTCATTGGAGATTTTCTTGTTGCAAATGTTTTATCAATATCCGCCAGCGACATGTTGTAAGCCTGTTCCTTTTTTGCCACAGACACAGCAGCGGCTAGCCTAGGAAAACCCTGACGAACTTCCGGCAAATTTGAGATTTGCTCTGCAAGTCAGTCTGGCCAAGAGCGATTCAAGCCCATTTCCAATTTTTCCAAATTAAGGGAACCAATCACAACCGTTGAGGCGGGCTTTACACGATGATGATAGCGCAGCGAGGCAAGCAGCTTTTTGTTTACATTCAACATGACGGCCACCGAAGCGCAGCAACCCGTTGATGCCGCTGGCGCTGCTACATCACCCGGATCGTTGGTCTGATTGCTTGAAGGACTATCCAATTGCACCCAGCAATTTGAGCGGCGTCCGTTGGTGACGCCAGAGATGGGGACTCGAGTCTGAGACTCGGACTCGAGTCACACTTAAGTCGCACAAACAGCTAACTTCAGACTTGACTCGGACTCAACCCAAAAGACTTCAGACTTGACTTGCGACTCGACCCAAAAGACTTCAGACTTGACTCGGACTCGAGCTTCAAGACTCGTTTTCATGCAATTATTGCTTTTTAAATCTAAATTTATTCATGTATTTCTATTTTCTTTCATTGGCACATATACGTTGGGGAAACGTATGACGAGCTGCATGTCCCCTGCCCTTTGCCATAATGTGCAGCATAACGCATGCGTTATGCATTATGTGTGCGCACTCACATATAGAAAAATGCATTGACGATGGCGACACCAAGTCCTCCCGGAGTTGTGCCTTTTGTCATTAGTTTTGCTTTCAATAACTTTGTTAACAGTGGCAGTAAGCTAACAGCTACATGCAAGGTGTGTGGCAACAATAAATGATAAATGATGCCGGATCAACAACGTAGAACTTCATCATGCATCTCCAAACGCACCCAGATAGGTCAGTCACTTGCTAATGTGAAAGAGACGTTACATTTAGCATATATCATCACAGGTAACAAGCTAACCATCGCAAAGTGTTGTGCTAATGCTGGGAACAGGCAAATTGTATCTTTATAGTTAGTAGTTGCTGAGGCTCAGACATCCATGGCGCACAGAAGGCGGGACGCACGGATCCATCTCCCCATTACCAAACGCTGTGTCGGGTGGGCAAACTCATCACCAAACACTGGGCCGTCTTGACTGTCTTAATTCTGCACATATTTCTGTTACTATAGTCCTATTTACTATTTCATTATTTCATCCATACATGGCGCAGCGGATCCGTGATCCGTCACCTGCCGTGGAGACACTGACCTCACTAACCTCTACTCCTCTGAGTCGAATCTCCCTGAACGTACTAAATAAATTGCATTACATCAGTAAGTTCAGACTGCTTATTGTGCGTAATTTGGACTGACACTGAGATGCATGTTGTTCTGTAACTGGTGTGGCGCTGCCACTATTCTCTTGATTTCCAAATTTTTTGGAGTGAAAGAGACGTTACATTTAGCATATATCGTCACAGGTAACAAGCTAACCATCGCAAAGTGTTGTGCTAATGCTGGGATTGCCTGGGAACAAGCAAGTTGTATCTTTATAATTGTGTCCATATGATGTGACAGACTTAGGTTAATATTTCACCAGGTCCGAGGGCTAGAGGGATGTGTTAAGTAGACCCCATAAAGTTATCCTACAACTGATTTTGATACTATACTGTATAGATGGTAGCTACAGGACATGCGTGGAATTCATAAGATTTAACAATACAATGTTATGGACAGATCAGATGGCCAGAGACTTGGACTCGTGGCAAAAGACTTGAGACTTTACTTGAACTTGCCCCTCAAAGACTTGAGACTCGACTTGGACTTCCAAAAAGTTACTTGTGAACATCTCTGGGTGATGCCCCTTTGGAAATGGGCTGTGAATGAAGCTTGCCCAGACCCACTCTCAGTTACAACTGAGAAGGGTCTGGTGTCAACCAGGCTAAGCAGCTACGCCATTTTGACTCCTGTCCACCACAGAGCATATGCTGTTTAATATCTCCACCGGCCGCTGACTTTTTAGATTTCGACATTTTCTGCATCCAGAAGGTTTCTCGTCCCGGTTGAGCACAAATATCTCTGGTCAGTATCTTTAAAAGGATAAATACAGCAGTGCACTATATTGAGCTTGTCTTTTGCACAACTAGCTAGTACGCCATTAGGTCACGTGACGGAGTTGACAAAAGAAAAGTTTATATGTCTTCCCTACGCTGAACAGTTGACTTCTGGTGGTTAGAATAAACAATCTTTTAGTCTACTTAGAGCACCACTGTACTGTGCGTTACTTCAGTGGTCTGATGTTTTGAATGACTGAAAGGTTTTTTACCCTTGCCAATGGACTAACATATCAACTGCGTAAGATGAACACAATTTATACAGTTATCAAGCACAAAAATTCAATTAAATTGTATTCATAGTATCAAATCATAACAAGAGTTATCTCAAGACACTTTACAGATAGAGTATGTCTAGACCGCACTCTAGTATTTACAAAGACCCAACAATTCCAGTAATTCCCACAAGAGCAAGCATTTGGTGTGGCAGTGGCAAGGAAAATCTACCTTTTAGGCATAAACTTTGAGTGAGGAAAACTTCCTTTCAGGGAGAAATCTCGGACAGACCCAGGCTCTTGGTGGGCGGTTGTCTGCCGGTGCCAGTATGATGAACAGTGGCAATTATAGTCACAATAAAATTAATGGAACTATGACTAGAAATAGTAGTTGTTGTAGTAGTTCATGGTGTAGCAGGGCACTGCAGGGCATAGCAGGGTGTAATAGGGCATAGCATGACGTAGCAGGGCGTAGCTGGACGTAGCAGGGCGTAGCAGGGCACTGCAGGCCATAGCAGGGTGTAGTAGGGCATAGCAGGGCACCTAGCAGGACCACGGCGACAGCTGCATCCATGATTTAGGTGCCACCCTAATCCAGGGAAAACTGCAGGATGAGAAAACAAAAGGGCTCCGGGGAACAAGCTCCCCAGAGCTAGGTTAGTAACAAGCATTTTCACACAGATGAAAAGAGAGAGGAGCTCAGTGTCTCAAAGGAAGTCCCCCGGCAGTCTAAAACTATAACAACATAGCTAAGAGCTGCAGAGAAGCAGAGATAGGGAGGGGCCGCGCCATGACTGTGGCTACACACCCTCCCCCGCCGGTCTAGGCGAACGCTGCAACTCCTCACTCCTTAACTATAAGCTTTATCAAAGAGGAGAGTTTTAAGTTTACTCTTAAATGTTGTGACGGTGTCTGCCCCACACTCAGCAAGCACCGTGATCAGAGCTTCAGCACAGCAATAAACAGTGTGCAGCGGTCCTAATCACAATTATACAGTAAGATGTATGCAGCAGTAGCCCTTACAAAATGAACACACTTACTTATCTCTGCCCAGAACATAAATTGCCTCACGTGAGTCATCTCTCCTAAAGCAAATTTTGGTGTGTTTGTCTATTCATTTGGAAAACTGCTCCTCTGAATGGTAGCAGAAAAAAACAGTTAAGCTGATTTGAAACAAGAGAGCAGTGTCCAAAGTTGTCCTTCTCTGAAGAAAACCTTTTTTTCTTCAGCAGATTAAAATGGAACACTGGTGGGGACAGTGTTTCCACAGGATCCAGAGAGTGTTTTGTGAACACAAAAATAGTTAACTCGTCCAGCAAGATGAACTATTTAATTACAATGTACAAACTTTAACTGGCATGCATGCCATCCTTTCAACAACGAGTTGCAGTTAGAAAGAAGGCAAGGAGGAGTTTTCTGCGTTTGGTTTATCTCTCAGGTCACATGGGCCACTGGGGGTTATGGGGATTCCTGCCAATCAGAAACCACTGTTTTGGTTCAAACTAGAAGATCACCATATATAGATGTTTACTTCTTGATGCAGCAGCCACGGGTTCGACTCCGACCTGCGGCCCTTTGCTGCATGTCATTCCCCTTCTCTCTCCCCTTTCAAGTCTAAACTGTCCTATACAAATAAAGGCCTAAAAATGCCTTAAAAAAGAAGAAGAAGATCACAAGTAGGTGAAAACTCCAAAGTCTGGAGTTTTTGGCACCTCAGGCTGCGGATAGACCTTCAGAGGAGCACACATGACTGTCCTTTATTTAAAAGGGCCTCACTGTTCAACTGGTCCCAACACCGACTTGCGATGAAGTCGCTGAGGTGAGGTTTTGCAGTAAGTGACAAACAAGCAGTGGACGAGTGACATTACGAGGCAGAGAGCCAGCCGGTAAATTAGTAAAATTTAACAACGTAGTGCTTCATCCACACAAAGCACATTGCTATTGCCTGATGAGTGACAGCTAAGTTTGGCCCATTTGGTGGGGACACAGCGGAGTTAGTGAGCTAAGGTTGACCTACTAACAAGTTGTCCGCTGGCTGGCTTGCTGGTTACACCATGCTTTCATGCTGCATTGGTTACAGAGAATAAGCCAAACAGTGGGCTGTATCTAATGGTCTGCTGACCCGCTGGGTCCAACTTTTCCTTTCTTCTCACCCCCCGCAGATGTTGAATGCTGAACTATAGTCTATGAACATCATTCTCACATACTTCTGGTCCAGGTGGGAGAGGGTAGTGTGGAGGGTTAGGGAGAAGGTATCATCGATCAACACATTCTCACACCCATCTCGTAAAATAGGTACGTTTGGTCAGGTGCCTTTGTCGTTCTTATTGACGCTAAAGGTCTCCTTTAGCGTTTTATGTAAACGCGCTTGGTCGGGACTATTGCCGTCCCTTTAGCGCTTGGTCGGGTGGGCTTACGGTTCCGTGACGCATGGGTTTAGGAAAGGTCGTGGGTGAGCGTACGGTTCCGTTACACGCGGGAAGAACAGGATGGTTGTGTTTAGGAAAGGGTCGTGGGTGGCCGTACGGTTCTGTGACACGCGGGAGGAAAGAAAACAGCGACTCTAGCAAGCGTGACAAACGGGACGCAAACCCCGCTCTCCTGAGTGAAAGTCCTGTGTTTTACCTATCCACCACCCCATCCAACCTTCCAGTGTGGAAATTCGCCCTTACATAGTACTCACTAAATCCTATCTAACTGCTGCTCTACCCGGTGCATTGCACAAGTACGCTGAAGGACACCTTTTACGTCGCATCAGACATTGACGGCCACTGTCCAAACGTCCTTACTTTACGAGTTCGGAATGAGAACGGGTTGCGTCGATTGATCTATTAGGCCTGTAGCAAATTGTGATTGGGTTAAGTGAGTCATTGAGGGAGGAGGTGATGTTTCTGTGTATGTGTTATATATACAGAATATATATATATATATATATATATATATATATATATATATATATATATACACACACACCCACACACACACTACCGGTCAAAAGTTTGGGGTCACTTCGAAATTTCCGTTCCACTCCATTATAGACAGAATACCAGCTGAGATCAGTTGCATTGTTTTTTTAACCAGGGCAGCAGTTTTCAGATTACATTATGTGCTTACATAATTGCAAAAAGGTTATCCAATGTTTTCTCAGTTAGCCTTTTGAAATGATATCAGATTAGTAAACAGAATGTGCCTTTGGAACATTGGATGAATGGTTGCTGATAATGGGCAATGTAGATATTGCATTAAGATCAGCCACTTCTTTCTACAACGTCGAGAACCCTTTTGCAAGTATGTAAGCACATAATGTAATCTGAAAACAAATTTCTAAGTGACCTCAAACTTTTGACCAGTAGTATATATATACTTTGTTTATATACATTACACAGGGCTTTAAGTGAAAAAGAAATCCATAGTAGTAAATTCATTTATATGTCCAGTTTTTCAAGTACAGTCTTCCAGTGTGTTTCACGGTCAAATTCATAGAGGGCTGATGCGGCCCGTTTCATTGAAAGTAATCCAATGTCCACTGCTGTTTTTGGTGAAAGTGCTTTTAAAGTTGTTGCCTCATCTTGGTGTGAGCTACAGAGTCACCTTAAACTAGATTATTTTATTAGCATAGATGATTATAAAAACAGGATAAGGACTATTTGACCACTCATGTACTGTTCTGAACACTGTTTGTTCTTTTATGTGAAACTTTTTATGCGGCTGCTGTCAGGACTCCCTTGTAAAAGAGATACTGAATCTCAATAAGAATGTTCCTGCTAAAATAAAGGTTGAATAAATAAAATTAAAGTAATGCCTATGGATTCATAGGTAAAGATCATTAACTAAATGTCAGTGGAGACAAGGAAAGGCTGACCCACAAATGCAGTGCATCAGGTATTAGAGTTACTTAGAGAATATTCACAGCAGAGGTGCAGACAAGTCAAATGACTTTGAATCAAGTCAGAGGATTTGGACTACAGTCAAATGACTTGGACTAAGGTCAGATGAATTGAACTCAAAAACTTGACGACTGCTTCTTTTCTGACAAGAACTTGCAATTAGACTTAAAAGGCATTTCAAAAATGACATCCATTTTGGTGATGGCAGTCAAAAGAACAGTAAATAAAGAAAGGCAACCAAGATTCTGGCTACAAATACATATGAGAAATGTATTTTAAAGAAAGTTAAAGACAGTCTCTGACTTTATTGCTTTACTTATTGATTTCTTAAAATTAGTTTACTGATCTTTTTTCTGCTGTTTTGTGTTTTCCCCTCTCAGAGATCATCCATCAGTTCATTTTGGAACAGCAAAAGGGGAGTCGAGTGCCACTCTGCATTAACCCTCAATCAGCTGCTTTTAAAAGCTTTATCAGGTAGGAGGCTTTTTAATACACAGGAATAGAACTTAATATTATGTATGTGTTGAAAGCAAAATATACAACATGTTAATCAGACTTGGTGTTTAAGAATAGGCTTGCAGTTTCCCTGTCTTGTGCTAGACTAACAAGGCACAAACCATTTCCATATAGATTGCATGGATTGCAACACTGTTATCTGAGTCTGACAGTCTGAGATGACAAATGAGTGAGAAAAAAACTTTGAAACTTTGAGAACTCTTTTGAAATATTCCTGCTGCTCCTGCTACTACTAGTTTATAAAAGTCCCAACATGTAAAACTGTAACTACAAGTAATTGCATTACCTAATGTCTTCTACATAGGTGGTTTTTATTAAAACTTTAAGCTCATTCAGTTACGTACTTTCTGATAAGTATATTAGGAGAATTATAAGCCTCTCTTCAATCATCTTTTTAACATTTGAGGAACACAACATAACTAACCACACACATTCACCCAAGTAACAAATTACTTTTTCTAAAAAGACACATGTTTAACTAATATTAACTTCACCCACTTGTTGGCCTTCTTTTGAACAGTTCCACAGTGGCTCAGCCCTCTGAAATGCCTCCATCTCCACTGGTGTGGGAATAGCTGCTGCTGTGTCATCATATTTCCCAACTGACAAGCTGCTAACTGGGAACAAGAACGCGTCTCAACGTCTTCTATCATCTGCGTAGCATTTCACTGGAGAGCAGGACTCGCAGGTCTGCTGTGTGTATGCTGAAATATGAAACACATGAAGAGAAATTCACTGATAATTGCTTTATGGAGGTGTTTTGCAAATTAATGAGACAAATGCTCTGGAGACCAAAACAGAATGTTTTAAACAAACTCATATGGTTACTTCCAAGTAGATACGATTTAACAGTTTGTACATTTGTTTTGCTAAATAGATTAATATAAATAAAAATAAAAAAGATGTCTATTTTAACATATCTGTAATCACAAACAGATTAATTTCCCTTGAAATCAGGCTACTCTGCATTATTATGCCCAGCTTCACCTCTGCACTGGTAAATTAAATCAGACAATCGATTGGAATTGATCTGAAAGGTGAAAGCTCCCCATAGTTTTAGTGATGGACAAAATAAGCCTGACAAAGCTTCTTGAACCATTTTATTTATTTTCTGTGGCCACTAGATGGCCCTCTTGGTTTAAAGTTAAAGGCTCAAGGAATAGCATTAAAAACATTAAACACAAAACCTCATCTTCAAGCACTATTTACAAAACCTCTGACTCCTCTCCAACTTTCGCCTCAAAACAGTTTTACCTGTGTTCAAAATCAAACACTGCTCTCAAATCATAAACAAAGTGATCAAAATGATATACACTATCAAGCAGTCAGTAAACTTGTTGTTAACACCAAGAAATAGAAAACACATTATTCAAAACATATAGTTATCAGGGAGAAGTACATTTTTACAGTTTATCTCAATTGCTAAAACACTAAAACCCATTGGCTGAACAAAGTTCTCAGTTGCCTCAACTCATTTAGCTAATTGTGCAGTCTGCAGTCTGGTGTCAATACCTTAAACCATTTCACATGGTAAAACACAATTTGCAGATCTTACTTAGACTTTTCAGAAAATCTCTAAACACATTCTCAAAACACATTCTGCACTCTAATGCCATGTCATCCATACTGGTAAACACAAGTAGCAACAATCAAATACAAATAGAGAACACATGTCATTGATTGAACACAACCACTCAAAATTGATTTCACTTGTTTCAAATGATGTGACACAACCAATATAAGCCAGTTCAGAGAGCAAACCGGTTGTTGAAGGTGGCAAGGAGAAAGTCTGAGAATGGATAGAAGAAACGATGTTAGAGGACAAGGACGAGTGCGTATGCGAGGTGTCAGGGCTGGATACGGCACACAAGAGGTTTCTTCCCCCGTTGCCTCAGGAGGGACAATATTGCTTGTGATGTCGACGAAGTGCTCTGGCCTGACCCAGCCCAAAGATAAGAAGAAGCACATTGATCACATGTTTACTCCTTTGATTTTTGTCCCTTTTAGTATTGTATACTGTAGTACAGTGCATTGTAGGCTGTATACTGTACAATTAACAAATTGTATGGCCCTGAACATTGTGCTTTCCATTTGTTACTGTAACAGTACTGACTGCTCAATATATTTTGACTGGTTGCAGGTTTATATCAACAAAGAACAAGAATTACAGTATCACAGAGACAAAGTACAAGTTTGTGAGATGCAGGGTACAGTACTGTAAAAATAGCGGTACAAGGAGGAGGAAGAACAAAAAAATTTGCAAAGAGCAAAGCAGAGTAGTAATTTCTGATCAATTTTTAGCTACTATGATAGAACATGTTTTCGTTCATCTAAAGACAATGACGGAAAAATATGAAATTTGTTTTGACAAAAAAAAAAGAAAAAAAGGAGTAAACATGTGATCAATGTGCTTCTTCTTGTCTTTGGGCTGGGTCAGGCCAGAGCACTTCGTCGACATCACAAGCAATGTCCCTCCTGAGGCAACGGGGGAAGAAGCCTCTTGTGTGCCGCATCCAGCCCTGACACCTCGCATACGCACTCGTCCTTGTCCTCTCACATTGTTTCTTCTATCCATTCTCAGACTTTCTCCTTCCCACCTTCAACAACCTGTTTGCTCTCTGAACTGGCTTATATTGGTTGTGTCACATCATTTGAAACAAGTGAAATCAATTTTGAGTGGTTGTGTTCAATCAATGACATGTGTTCTCTATTTGTATTTGATTGTTGCCACTTGTGTTTACAAGGATGACACGTGCATTAGAGTGCAGAAGGTGTTTTGAGATCTGCTGTAAAGTCTAAGTGAGATCTGCAAATTGTGTTTTACCATGTGAAATGGTTTAAGGTATTGACAACAGACTGCACAATTAGATAAATGAGTTCAGGCAACTGAGAACTTTGTTCAGCCAATGGGTTTTAGTGTTTTAGCATTTGAGAAAAATGTTATGTTATGTTCGGATGGTGAATAAATGAATAACACACAGCACAGCAGCACAATCCCTTTTGTTCCTTTTGAGTCTGACCAGGGCTATGCCATTAGGGGAGGGGCCGCTCGCTGATCCCCCTATATTTCTGAAAATCCTAGACATAGTTGTTACCGTTAGTGTTTTCTGATTAGCCTGTGTTTATATTGAAATAAGAGGCTGCTGCGGCCGGCTGTACAAGTTGAGCAGAGGCTGCACAGTTCTTGTCAGCAGGCAGCAGCCGCACACCAGGCCGCTGGATGGTGTTGCTAAGAACTTGCAATGTATAACTATTATCAGACTGGCCCTCACGGCCTCAAAACACTACCGGCCCATCGGGAAAAGTCCAGACTCTCCCGATTGCCACTCCGCCTCTGGTGTTTGCTACTTGTTTCAAGTGGCCTCACTTGAAGCGCGTGAACAGCCTGCCATCATAGCCTCCACCTGGCTGAATCACACTGCCCCACACTGTTCTCTATCCAGACACTTGTTGTCTTTTTTGTCATGACATTAAGTCAGAAGAATTGTCAGCTACAGTTCTCCTCCAATTCTGATTTGGGAAAGGTTCAGAGACTATAAGATGGTCGAACACTTTGTTCGAAGCACTTAGTTTAGTTGTTGAGTGTTAGCAAACACTCAACACATTAGCCATTAGAACTTTAGATGGGGTAAATAGGTCAGGGCTGTGTGTCATACTGTGGCACATAACCACTTGAAGGTCATTCTTTCTTCTTTATTTTCATTTTCACAGTTTGTCATCTATTCATGGTAGAATGCGCATCTAATCAGTTCATAGTCCGCAAAGCTTCTGTCATTTACTTATAAGGCCACAACATGGCCCTTTTGTCTATTTATATTAAATATATTGAAGGAGAATTAATAGAATTTAACTAAATTGCAACCTTGGACGTATCAACTATTCACGGTTGTTATCGAAGAAGATGACAAATCAACAAGTGTTTATTTAATCTTAAAGGAGAACTCCGGGCAATTTTTACGTTAATCTTGATCGCTATACTTTTTTGAGTACTGTCTATAGCAAAAAACACGAGCCAAATTGGTGCTAGCAACATCGAGCTACTGCAGCTAATGCCCAGAGCTCCCAGTTAGCTAAAACGGCAGTTTTGGGGCCATATCATAAAGAGTGCCTTTGTGCCTCTTAACAGACACAAAATGCAATTAAAATGTATGTGCAACATGAACAGGGCCCTTACATGACAACAAGAAGCGTTTTGAACTCAGACATTGTTTAAATTCACCTACCCTGTTAGCTGCTAGCTGCCGTCTGGGACTATTTTACTGTACAGGGCACAAACATAATTTGGTCCGTTTCCATGTAGTTACATAGTCACTAATATGGTCATAACCACTACATTGCTCACTTACCTATTTTTGAGGGTGAAATAAAATACCAATTTTCGAGGCGAAGGCTTGAACGGTCTTCTGGAAGACATCCACCAGACCAGCGGGCGCTCGTTGGATTGTTGTCGGCTGCGTGAAGCCAGGAGGCCGGGGAGGAGGCAGAAGCAGGGACGCCGGCCGGACCTGCTAGCCCGGCTAAGGAAACCACAACGATCGACACGGACAAGACTCCTACTCACCAACGCCAGATGGAATGCACACAAAATGGATATTTATGCTACAAATACACACGGAACTGCTGCTTGATGATTATTACCAAAGCCGGGCTGGACACACTCACTCATCCCAGATGGCAGCTAGCAGCTAACAGGGTAGGTGAATTTAAACAATGACTAAGTTGCTAAACGCATCTTGTTGTCATGTAAGGGCCCTGTTCATGTTGCACAGACATTTTAATTGCATTTTGTGTCTGTTAAGAGGCACAAAGGCACTCTTTATGATATGCCCCCAAAACTGCCGTTTTAGCTAACTGGAAGCTCTGGGCATTAGCTGCAGTAGCTCGATGTTGCTAGCACCGGTTCGGCTCGTGTTTTTTGCTATAGACAGTACTCAAAAAAGTATAGCGATCAAAATTAACTTAAAAATTGCCCGGAGTTCTCCTTTAAGATAAGGACATGCATACAGGAATGTAATTATTATTCAGATATATGTGAAGTTTTACATATATGTATAATGCACACGTATTAGAACAAGTAAATGTATGCATGTATATGCCATTTTGATGATTGTATGCAGACATTTATACATGAGGCCCCTCAATATTTGTTTATAAATATTGTTTGTAATATTAAGTTGAACCTGTCCCAATATTTAAATCTTTGTCAGTCAGTCATTGTGGAAAGGGTCAGGTATCCCCTAAATAGGCCACACTTTATTTCTGTTTGGAATAGTGTTTACAGTGGTCAGTAGATTAGCATTCTGGAAATCTGTTTGGGTTTTTAGATAAACTGTGTTTTTTTTGTTGTTGAGTTAATTCGGTCTTGAAGGTGAGGGTTTAAATGCTCACTTGCAACACTACATGAAGAACAACTGAATCGTTCTGTGAATAGGAAATAAGTTTAAAAAGGGATCAGACTAAAAACTATTCTTATACACCCTGCCAACAAGATGACACAACCCATCCAACTTCAGAAAGCTGTACTGTACTGACAAAGGGAAAAGGAGCAGAACAGGAAATTCTACAATGCTATTTCTGCCCCCTCTTTGACCAACCATATTACTTGTACTGCTAATATTCAGTTCAATACTAATGTATGGCTAAACAGTCCTGTCAGCCTAATGGAATAGTTTTTTTTTTTATGAATGAATGTTAGCTGTCTTTTGTGTGCCTCCTAACTTCACTGTTTGGATAGTAACTATTTAATCACTTAGCCAAACTGAACTAAGTTTACCCCAAAGAGTAGAAAGAATAAAAATTCAGGAAAAAAAAAACACAAGACAGACGAAATTGCACTGAACTGAAATATGTCAGCTTACTAATGGTTCCCCATGACCTTCCATGGAATTCCTCTATGTACATACCACTTAAATGGAGTTGAATGAAAACCTCTACAGCCTGTTGGCCTTTCCATAGCTAAAGTTAAAGGAAAGATCTGTTTTTCACAACAATTTCTGTAGGGGGAGCCACCCTTCCTGTTGTTTATGATAACCTTTTACTCAACAGTTTGATTGTGGAGCGTAATGTTGGCCAGTGGCCATAAGATGCATTTATTTACAACGTGTCTCTGCTCATTTTGCTTTTGATCTTTTTTAAGCATGGGTCTTTTTTTTTAACAACTAATACTACACAAACAGAACATAAGACATCTGGAGTAAACATTCTCCCTCTTAATACCCCTACCCCACCCAGAAAAACAAAAATACAGACATTAGTAAATAAACATGTTCAATATTAAAGGTCCCATGGCATGAAAATTTCACTTTATGAGGTTTTTTAACATTAATATGTGTTCCCCCAGCCTAACTAAGGTCCCCCAGTGGCTTGAACTGGCGATAGGTGTAAACCGAGCCCTGGGTATCCTGCTCTGCCTTTGAGAAAATTAAAGCTCAGATCTGGAATCTTACCTCCCCTTTCTCTGCTTTGCCCGGCCAGAGAATTTGGCCCACCCATGAGAGAGAGACATCATGGTTTTCAAATGAGCAAAGTGGCAGTTGGTCAAGGCCACACCCCCACCTTGCCCCCCTCTCTCCTCCTCAATAGCTACAGACACAGAAATGGCACATACTAAGTAAAGCTCATTGTGGGACTGGCTCTAGTGGCTGTAATTCTGCACCAAGGCTAAATTTCGGGAAAGAGACTTCAGATACAGTATTAGGGGACCACTAAGGTCTATATAAAAGCATCCAAAGAGCACCATGTCATGAGACCTTTAAAAATAAAGACATTATGGGTTCAATTTATCTGCTTCTATGTTTTCAAAAAACAAAGGTTGCCTTGTAATATACGTATATTTTGAAAATGGAGCCCTTAATGGAACACCAAATCTTTTCAAACAAGTCCTCCAAACCATACAACAATATATATATATATATATATATATATATATATATATATATATATATATGTTTATTCCTACCCTCTAAAAATCGGAGCATTTCATGAATTAGCACCCCTAGTGGTGGCAGGAAATACGACCCACAGGAGCATTTTTACATCCTCATATTTAAACCACAGAATGTAATGGTCACAGTTTTAAACCATAGACTGTATAAAATATGGACGTAGTCTCCATGACGTCACCCATAGGTTTCTGAAGAGCCAAAATTAAGCTCAAGGTGGGCGGCTCCTTGTGGCTCCAGTCGTAGCCTTCTTGGCAGTGCCCTGAAGTCGGCTAATCCAAAAATGGGCAAAGAAGTGAAAAGTGGATGGAGCAAAGGCGGGCTGAATGAAGCCTGCAATCTATACTCGCCACCTGTGGTCACCTGTCACTCAAAGCGGAACATCCTCAATTATGCAAAAGTTTAAGTCTAATTATAATTTAAATGGGTGAATGACTTAAAAAATCCTGGTCCTGGGTGAAAATCCTGCCTTTTTTTTTACAAATCCACCCCATCCTCAACTTACTTCCTGCTTTGCTCTCCTCATTAAACTATAAACATAAATATGGGTTGTAATCGCAAACAAATGACTTATGGTGGCGTATTTCAGGGAGGAAAAATCTCAAATCTTTTTGAATTGGACATGTTCATCTTTACATAATGATCCTGAGGAAAACAGTAGAATTCTTCTGGTGAGGAAATAACAGACTGCAACCAAATTGGCTTGAGACCTGTTCAGATATCCATCGTTACGACTACGCCAAACAGTGCAATAAATGGACACGGCTCTGTTGATTCTTTACACATTTTAATGAAAGTTTTGTCATTTTTAACATATCTAATGCATGCTTAGCAGAGTAGGTAGGCCATGTAACAGTCACGTTTGATTAGGTATCATCTGAAATGTGTATATTTTTTTTTTGAGTCATTGTCTGAGTACTCATTTTGTTTTGTTCTTTTGGTTGTTAAGGGTTAGTGTTAAAGCTACAGGTGTTGGGAGTGTCATCCAGATGTTCTCCTAAGTGATGGGGGATGATGGCCAACACTATGAGAATCAGACCCAGATTGTAAAGAAATCCTTAAAAGTAATATAGAAGCATAGAAAGAGCGTGGCTGTGGTAGCTGACTAAAGTCAAGATCCAGTCTTCCTTTGGAGCCTGCTTTGTAAAAACAGGTTTGTTCAGCTTGTTCTTCTTTTGACTATAAGGACAAATGGGGAGCTGTCATTGTGTTATGAACAAAATATGAAAATGAGAAGAAAACATACTATGGTAAAGAAGCAGTTTAACCAGCAATATCATTATTTAAGGTTGTTAATTCTTTATGTCTACTTGAATATAACCACATACTATTGACCAACTATGTCACAGAACCGAAACAGTAGCATATGAATGATGTATAAATGATGGCATGGTCTCATCCATGTGGGTTTTTCTAAATGGTAATCCAGTTCTAAAGCGTGCTCCCGCTTCTCCTCATACATGTACACTGTCTCCAGAGAAAAAATACTTTCAAGTAAATGATTTAATATATTTTTAGAATCGTTTTCTATTCCTATTCATGTGTTCTATGGCATGCATTCTTCTCACACCTCAAAGTACGATTATGTATATAAATAGAGAAGCAAATCTATACATCAACCTAAAGAACAATACCACTGTATAGAACCTGCACATTTCTAAGGCTGTGAAGTTAATTTTATTTTTAAACTTGCATACAAATGTATATGTTGTCTTTATTTTAACCCTGAAACTAAAGGGCAGAAATGATTCTGTGAATCATTAACCCTGTAATGATTCACAGAATTGTCATGTTAACTGTATCTTGTGTGTACAGCAGATTTGTAGATACAGCTAGGGAGAAGCCTTTTTTGTTATTGTTAAATATTTCACCACAGCGGCACTGTGTGAATATGTATATTAATGATTCACCATGTTGGTCTCTACCTCTTGGGCTCAGTAACTTGTCTTTGTTTACCTCCACACCTTTCTGATTTCATGTGGGGATGAATTAAAAAACACTTGAATGTCTATTCAAGCTTTTATACTGAAATAACATGTACTGCCCCTGCAAACCTCTACTGCATCTAAATGCAAAGCATTCACCTGAAATTTTTTATTTTTTTTTAAATCATCAGATGTTTGTAATACAAAGTACTACCAATAGCCAAGGGTTCCCTGACTGTTAGTGAATTTTTACTCTTTGATAGGATAGGACCATATGGGCAGGGAGAGTCACTACTTACTATGGGTATAACGGTAGACAAAAGTCACATTTTTTTTTCATACACTGGTGCAAGTGTCATGGTTTGGTGTGAGTTTAGTACAATGGGAAAAAACCCAAATACATAAGGATATGTTTATTTTCATTTAACAGAGTAGTGCAAGTGTTCGAGACAAAATCCTCTTGCTGGGGACTGAGCTAACATTTTGCCCACTGGCATATTTGATAATGAAAATAGTATACCAAATGTCTGTACGAACACTACACAAACACTTTCCCAAAAGGCAACAGGTCACAATAGGCTATTAAATTGAATTATATCTTATGCTATATTTAAATATTCAACGCATCCAATAATGTATCGTCCCAGTGATCGGCACATCTGGGTGATGCCATTTAATGTGCGTTAGCATGTTGGATGTGTTTTCATTCACATACACTACAGTGTACACATCTCTCTCCGCTGCTGTTGTAGCTGACCGGGAACCTGCAGGCGGGTCTTCTAGCTCCGGAGTCCCATTTGCGCTCTCCATAGTGTGACTGAATCATGACCCCCATACCGTGACTGTTCCGTACGGCCCAACTACTTACACCACAGTGGCTGTGTTCAAAGCTCAATGTCAAGGAATTGATTTGATTTAAAGATGATTATCAAGTTTCACATAATGAACTTACTTTTAGTTTTGGATTGTTTTCAGGCTATTAAGAATGTGACTAGTGCTTAGTTATTTTTGCAGGGTGTGCTATATATTGTTGGGTTTGAATAGCCTTTAATCGAATCAGAATTTAGTATTGAATTAACTCATTGAATCCAAATCCCTTGTTGAATAGACTTTAGATTTGGCTATCACTTTTTGCTTCAAATATTGATATGTGCTTCAAATATTGATATGTGGTTTGCTAATAAAAAAAGCAGAGTTCAATTAAAAAGTTAAAACAAATAAAAGTTCAATAGTATTAGGTAATTCCTGATGTTTTCTAACTGAGAACCAGATCCAATATGGAACCAGCTTGTAGAGCCCGGTCCTGGTACTATATGCAATTCTTTCCATTTGTTTATAGAGTTGTGATTGGCTGCATAGTGTTTTTTTTCCAGTAACTGCGCACTATGGGTTTTCTGCTTATTGGAGCAATGTTTGTCCCTAGGTTTACAAAGACAATGCCCACACAAAGTTTATATACTGTATAAAGATCATATTGTTTGGGGGCTCAAAGACCTCAATGCACTGCAACTTTAGAAAACCAAACACAAAATAGACAATGTGAAACCTCATATGCAGCACAGAGAAACACTGTAAGTCTAACACAACAGAAATGTTCAGGTGAGATTAAAAACCATTCAATGATGTCCAAAATTGATGATTAAAGATGGAAGTATATATTTATAAGAAGTGTTTCTTAACTTCACTACTATACAATAGCAAATCATGATCACATTGAGATCAAATGTTTGCTGGGTGAAATAAAGCCTTTATATTCAACCACCGGGACTTCAGAACAGATAATGATGGTTTCTAACTTATCGCTATTTTATGAGTCTGATTAAGTATTTACAAAGTCATTTTTTAAAATAAACTGCACAGACTCCACCACTCCATCCTAGAGTTCTGCACAGAGCAAAGCATTAAACTCTCTCGGCCACTATATTATTGCCCAAAAGTATTAAATTACCTGGATGTAACTCTAGTTCTATGAGTACATGGGTAGCCCTCCAACAGACTTTGATGTTGATTTACCCTGATGAGTCTCATTATTTGATTTCTGTCATGTGGCCATAGATCACTCCAACCCATTATGAAAAAATACATTCAACACAGACAACTCTGACACAAAGGAGACAATAAAAAAGAGGCATGCTGTGGGTGTCTATTGGAAACTGAACAGGAATTTTCTCAGGAATGAACACAGCTCACAGTGGTACAAGTCACTCTCCCTTCCTAGGCCTGTATGAACTCTTTGTGTAGATACAATAGTTTCCTATGTTTTATTTTGTGTTGGAAATAAGTACTTGAATCAAATGATGCTCATTTTGAAAAAATGTAGAATAATAACTGACAAACTTGTGTAAGAAACTAACTACAACTTTGCAACTACTGGTATATTTGGATTCATATAATTTGCTGTCCTATACCATGTTTGTATACTTGATGTTTTAATCAGATGCATTGTAATTTGAATAAAACTTGCAGTATATACAGTACATAATGTATCTGTTAAACTCTGCGTTTAAGCACTGTAAATCATAGTTATTGACTAGATATCAGTTGTCATTTTGGAAAGTGTTAAATCTACCCAAAAGGTTCCATCTGAAAAATAATGGTGAAAACATTAAATGTAATATTTAAAGAATGCCAAAAATCCATCGTTGTCCATACTTCTCTCATAATGTGAAAATGAAGATACCATCAAAGATAATATCTTGAGTCTTGAATGAATCATTAGTTTGGGATTGATTTTCCTACTAAAGTCTCTCTAAATATTGTTCTCAGACTGTCCAGCTGCCAAAATCCACGTTAAGATTTAAGTTGATGAAAAAAAGGTGATGGACTTCTCTAAGTTGCCCTGAGTTATTACTGTTCGCTCAAAGCAATGATCTTAATGAGCAGCAAGTAGCACTTGCTGCTCATTAAGATAATTGCTTTGAAGTGCTGTGAAGACTTGTCTTGCCCAGAGTGTCTCCTTTCAGGCTACCTTGTTGGTGCACGATAACCAATCATAATTTGTTTTTTGCTCAGGTCGCCAGTCAATCACTGGGCCGACAGAGACGTATTCACGCTCACATGGGCAATTTAGAGTTGCAATTAACTTAACCTGCATCTCTTTGGACTTGAGGAAACTGGAGAACCCTCTTGCGTTCAGGTGGGAGTGCTAACCACAGACCATGAAGCATGTCCACCCCAAAATAAATACAATCTGTTGCCACACTAGAACAAAGAAAAGTAGCCTATGTGCTGATAAAAAGGGTCGAAATTTGCCACATAAACATTTAATATAAATTAATACATCCAGACACAGTGAATCATATTACATATAGAGCATAATAAACAAGTATTTAAAAATGCATGTTCCTAGATGGTAAAGGTCCCATGGCATGACAATTTCACTTTATGAGGTTTTTTAACATTAATATGCGTTCCCCCAACCTGCCTATGGTCCCCCAGTGGCTTGAAATGGCGATAGGTGTAAACCGAGCCCTGGTTAGCCTTTGAAAAAATGAAAGCTCAGATGGGCAGATCTGGAATCTTGCTCCGTATGAGCTCATAAGGAGCAAGGTTACCTCCCCTTTCTCTGCTTTGCCCGCCCAGAGAATTTGGCCCACCCATGAGAGAGATGTCTCATGGCTTTCAAACGAGCAAAGTGGCAGTTGGTCAAGGCCACACCCCCACCCTCCACCTTGCCCCCCCTCGCTCCTCCTCAATAGCTACAGACACAGAAATGGCACATTCTAAGGAAAGCTCATTGTGGGACTGGCTCTAGTGGCTGTAATTCTGCACCAAGGCTGAATTTTGGGAAAGAGACTTCAGATACAGTATTAGGGGAACAGTAAGGCCTATATAAAATGTTATGGGACCTTTAAGCTTCTATATATGGCGCTAAACATTTTAAAGGAGACATATATACCGTTTTAAGGTTCATACTTGTATTTTGTGTTTCTTCTGAAATGTGTTCACATGCTTTAATGTTCAAAAACACTTAATTTTTTTCATACTGCCCATGGCTGCTGTAAACAGGTACCCCCTCTGTCTGAGATACTCTGTTGGAGCGCCAGTCTCTTTAAAAAGCCCAGTCTGCTCTGATAAGAGTTAAGACTAGAGCGAACAGAACAGTGGGAAATCTGAGGTTTTGCCTAACAGAGATTTATTTTAAATGTGTTTACCTCATTATTTAAAGCTTTGGCCACGTTTAACATGAACATCTGAGATGGTAACATTATAGATATGACAGAAAATACGGAAAAGCATAATAGGTCTCCTTTAAAGCTATTTCACAGTTTATATCATACAGTAAGCTTCACACAAAATAATGACCATTGTTTATAATTAACAAAAAATATAAATCAAAATATATATTTGGAGATTACAAGGTTAAAAAGAAAGTTCATGTGATCTTATTATACTGTAGATTCGGCGGAGCATCCAGTGCCAACACCTGGTCCCAGAAGATAATTACACAGAGGTGATTTTGGTGACTGATTTAGAAAAAAATCTAATGAGCAAGCAATAACACAACTTAATCCCCAAGCGTCAAACCTCAGTCTGCTGTGAAATCATTTGCTATGACTTGAGCTCTTCGTCTTCCCTTGTCTGCTGACGTCATTCGTCTTCTGTTCATTTTGATCACAAGAAAGCATCACATGTTCTCTCTGACAGCTGAAAAATACAAAACAAGGTGAAAATGATTATTTAATCAGAATAACCCAAGCTCCTCTAATGTGGGACCATGCATGCCACAGCCTGAGCTGTGACTGTAGTTTTCTGTGTGTTCCCTCTCCCCCTGTCTGTGTGTGAATGGGCGTTCCTTGGGCGTGGAGGAGATCAGGACTGCACACCTGTTTCTCATCTGATAATCTTCCGGTGATATAAAGACTCCAGACTTCCTGTAAATCGAGGCAGATTATTCCTAGCTTCACATGGTTGAGTATCTGAGTCCACCGCTGGTGATTCGTTTCTAATGTTCTTGTGAACCAGTTGCTACTGGTTAGCTTGTCTGTTCGCTAACCTTCTTCGCTTCTTGTTTCTATGTTTCAAGATAACCTCGTCAAGTTTATTGTGCCGGAAGTGTCCTGGATCGCTACTACACTGCCGGAACTTTGGATCAGTGTCTGCTCTAACCTTCCTGACCCCTGCGCACGCCTAACCTTCTCCACCTCGCCTTCAACAGTATTTGTTTGTGATAAAACTCATAAACCTCATTTTGTCTCATCAGCATTATGCAAACGTAACAACGCAAACCATCATTCATTTTGTGACACTTATTGTCACATGTGTACACCAAGGGGCAACCTCCAGCGCTGAACAGTGATGCACATGCTAAAGTGCCAAAAAATGCAGTTCAGGCTCGCTGCCTCTCAAAAGCTGACGAAAATCTTTTAAACTAACCTTTGTCGATCTAAAATGAAGACATTTAGCAATTGCATGGCCTATTTATCACTTAAACTGTTTTCATAAAATACAAGATCGTATTCCAAACGAGCCGCCATTATGATGGCTTTTGAAATTCGGGAGCAGACAGACCCACATGACACGTTCGTCCAATCAGCTGCAGCCATCACGGTTATAGGAGGGTGTAGGCTGTTTATTTGCTTGTCAGTGGTCAGTGAAGAGAAACTGGTGTCAAGCTCACTAGCGTGCAATGCTGGGAAGCGAGGAGATCCTTTCCGTGTAAACAATGCATATATGGACACGTATATCACTGCACTTGACCTCCCAGCCGTGTTTTTGCCTTTCGGACAATTTTCAAGCATATATCAGCTTGCTGTACGGTTGATTGTACGGACCCTCCCAAGAAGTCAACGCTCCAGTTCTTTCGGTGGGTGAAATTCTAATGGTTTTTAACATTTGTGAGCATTATTAGCACATTAACTAGCCAACGTTAATTATCCATAGACAGAAGCCTCGGAGAAGGACGCTAACGGGAGCTTGTATTAAAACCGGCGTGCACCGAAGGTAAAACGTAACTTTGTAGTGTTTAAATGTACAGTGATAATACTTTTTGTTGGGTGTTTGTTAGAGTGGTGATACCCAACCCGAGCCCGACAGGACCCGACGGGCCGGGTCGGGTTCGGACAGATATGCGACCGGAGCAGAGTTGGTGGAATATGTTGAAGTTTTGTACTCAGTGTGTGCGGTGTCCGAAATAAACTCCAGACTGAAAGCCAAGTTCATTCATTTGCTCACCAGAAATTTAAGGATTTTAACCCCCGACATTATTCATTTAAAATGCTGATGCACTCATCTGTTGACATTTCTGAATGCCTTCCTACAGTTGCTTAATAAAGCGGGCTTTCCACACAAACAAACGTACATGTGTCATTAGTATGATTAGTGTCAGGCTCGGACCAGGCTCAGACATAAATATCTTAATGCCTGTCGGGCTCGGGCCAGGTTTGGTTACTTACCACTCTAGTGTTTGTATGAGGCTGGTCACTACATTATTTGAGACTGTGCTGCTGTTGGAACATTAGCAGCAGGTATTGAGTGAGCAGTACGGCAAAACTTTGCTCCAGGCCGAGAGAAGCAGCTGCCGGCCGGGTGTAGTGGTCCGCTGCGCTACGCCTTTATGCTTTGACAGTCATGGATGTAAAATAAGACCAGTGACAGAAATCATCTCTAGTGACAGCAGACTCTCTGATTTATATCTTGTCATACAAACTAATGCTAGACTAGGCTAACTGTGTCAAATAGGGTGTGACTTCAAACAAATTTCACATTTCAGCATGATTCCAGAAATACCATAAACCTTGATGTTGCAATATGTTAGTTAAGCTGGAGCAGTGTTGCCAACTCTTTTCCAATGAAAGTAGCTAGATGACATCAGTCGTTAATTTGCATATTGGTGACGTCATTACGAAATAATTTGCATTAAGCTTAGTGATTGTGTCAGGTGTAGCAATCCAGAGACTAAAGACTCTGAACACTCACATTACATACAGTGCCTTGCGAAAGTATTTGGCCCCCTTGAACTTTTCGACCTTTTGCCACATTTCAGGCTTCAAACATAAAGATATAAAACTGTAATTTTTTGTGAAGAATCAACAACAAGTGGGACACAATCATGAAGTGGAACGAGATTTATTGGATATTTCAAACTGTTTTAACAGATAAAAAACTGAAAAATTGGGCGTGCAAAATTATTCAGCCCCCTTAAGTTAATACTTTGTAGCGCCACCTTTTGCTGCGATTACAGCTGTAAGACGCTTGGGGTATGTCTCTATCAGTTTTGCACATCGAGAGACTGAAATTTTTGCCCATTCCTCCTTGCAAAACAGCTGGAGCTCAGTGAGGTTGGATGGAGAGCGTTTGGGAACAGCAGTTTTCAGTTTTTTCCACAGATTCTCGATTGGATTCAGGTCTGGACTTTGACTTGGCCATTCTAACACCTGGATATGTTTATTTGTGAACCATTCCATTGTAGATTTTGCTTTATGTTTTGGATCATTGTCTTGTTGGAAGACAAATCTCCGTCCCAGTCTCAGGTCTTTTGCAGACTCCATCAGGTTTTCTTCCAGAATGGTCCTGTATTTGGCTCCATCCATCTTCCCATCAATTTTAACCATCTTCCCTGTCCCTGCTGAAGAAAAGCAGGCCCAAACCATGATGCTGCCACCACCATGTTTGACAGTGGGGATGGTGTGTTCAGGGTGATGAGCTGTGTTGCTTTTACGCCAAACATAACGTTTTGCATTGTTGCCAAAAAGTTTGATTTTGGTTTCATCTGACCAGAGCACCTTCTTCCACATGTTTGGTGTGTCTCCCAGGTGGCTTGTGGCAAACTTTAAACGACACTTTTTATGGATATCTTTAAGAAATGGCTTTCTTCTTGCCACTCTTCCATAAAGGCCAGATTTGTGCAGCATATGACTGATTGTTGTCCTATGGACAGAGTCTCCCACCTCAGCTGTAGATCTCTGCAGTTCATCCAGAGTGATCATGGGCCTCTTTGCTGCATCTCTGATCAGTCTTCTCCTTATATGAGCTGAAAGTTTAGAGGGACGGCCGGGTCTTCGTAGATTTGCAGTGGTCTGATACTCCTTCCATTTCAATATTATTGCTTGCACAGTGCTCCTTGGGATGTTTAAAGCTTGGGAAATCTTTTTGTATCCAAATCCGGCTTTAAACTTCTCCACAACAGGATCTCGGACCTGTCTGGTGTGTGTTCCTTGTTCTTCATGATGCTCTCTGCTCTTTAAACGGACCTCTGAGACTATCACAGAGCAGGTGCATTTATACGGAGACTTAATTACACACAGGTGGATTCTATTTTTCATCATTAGTCATTTAGGTCAACATTGGATCATTCAGAGATCCTCACTGAACTTCTGGAGAGAGTTTGCTGCACTGAAAGTAAAGGGGCTGAATAATTTTGCACGCCCAATTTTTCAGTTTTTTATCTGCTAAAAAAGTTTGAAATATCCAATAAATTTCGATCCACTTCATGATTGTGTCCCACTTGTTGTTGATTCTTCACAAAAAATTACAGTTTTATACCTTTATGTTTGAAGCCTGAAATGTGGCAAAAGGTTGAAAAGTTCAAGGGGGCCGAATACTTTCACAAGGCACTGTAGGTGATTTCAGTTCTTGTGGCTGATTAGATCTCTGTTCAGGTTGAAGTGGACCAGAGCTTAGATGGGAATTTATTACGTCACAATTTTTTTTCTACCAATAAGAAGGATAAAGTAATTTGTCCTGCCCTAACAAAGCTAAGAGACTCAGGAAGATGTCACTCAATCAGTCTATACACATCCACACAGTATTGGGAAGAGGTCTAATCGGCATGATTAACTCAAAACACCTGTGTGGGTGTTCAGGGCAAGGTAGATAAATCTTAAAGAAATGTATCTAAAGAAATATAAATCTTTTGCCAAATAATCACAAACTCACTAGGAATTTATATTAAATTATAATTATTACTTTATAGATTTATTTTAAGTAAAAAAATTAATTCTGAGGGATCACGTGACCAGCCACCGTTACGGTTGCAAAAGCCTGAGGCTCCCACATTCACCTCCGTATTTCATTAAATAACCAGGTCTATTACTTTTTCTTCGACGCCAAACCATTTTGTCTGCTATCACGGTGACTCAGTGAAACGCCTGCAGGCACGAAGAAGCGGGTCTCGCTGTTGCCTAAACTATTTACTCTGTCAGAGAAATTAGTTAGCATGGCAGCGGCTAATGGAACGTTAGCTAATGGAGTAACTGATGTGAACGCATTCTCTAACATAGATGACTTAATCGCTCGGGTTTGGAGAGACACCTAAGGGTGCTTGAATCAGTGATCTACGACGCACTGAAATGAGCATTGGTGGAAATTAATGCCTCGAAGCATCACATCGAGACAGAACCTGAGATGCGGGGAACGATTCAAGGAGGGAGAGAGTTCACCTTCGCTGCAGCCGTGTGTTTGCTGGCTGGAACTAGAAGTGGAGGAAAACACGCTACATGCACGGCTCACCCCGCGCCGTGGTGAATGCTGGCTACTCAGTCTACAGTCTATGCTTTTGTGGACATTTAATCGGGCTGAAAAAACATGATAAATCCTGAGGACATGGTATTTAAGTTTCGGAGCCAAGCTTTAAAGGGACACTTAACCAGACTGAAAGTACATGATAAATACTGGCTGGTCGGTTTACAGTCTATGTTTGTTAACATGTAGCTGGACTGAAAGAACATGAGAGATGCTGTCTGTTCAGCTCATATTCTGCTTATTGCTCCAACTAGATTGGTGTGTTTTACACATAGCTTATTCCAGAAATTGTTTCTCACATAGCCTACTTCAAAACAGCTGCTTGAGACCTAGTTCTGATGTGTTTATAATATTGTTCATGTTTAACATAATAATTAACTAGACCTGTTTAAATTAACTTGTGACTTAAGACAGGAGGTGCAGTTTTGAGCTGGAGTTTTGCACAAACTGCGTTTGATGTGGTCACGCATCTTACAAATAGAGGAGGGGGTCTGCGGTCTCAGAGGGTTAGGGGATTTATTTTCCTTTTTATGTTTTTGTCACACCTTGCTCAGAGCTAACAGTTCACCCTTTGCTACATATTTGTTGGAAAAATCCGGTAGGGTACTCGAGACACGTATGTGTGTAAATTTTGAAGATGGCTGAGGTCTCAATCCTTTCAGTTAACATCAGGGGGCTAAACGGGCTGATCAAACAAGCTAAATTCCTGGACTATTTAAGAAGGAAAAACATAGACGTGGCGCTTATTCAAGAGTCACATTTACGTAAAAGAGATGTAAATCGTCTACAAAATAAATACTTTAAGGTAGCAGCCTCATCTAGTGACGACACCAAAACCAAGGGCTCCATTGTGTATGCGCACTCACCATAGACAAAAGCAGTAAAGACTTATCAGGCAGGATATCTTATATTTGCAGGGCTCTCAAGTTTTGAAGACAGGCAAGAGTGACATTCCATCCCCCCCCCCCACCCCTCCCCCCGTCAGGGGGTCAAAGGGGGGCGGGTTGAACGGGTCGCGGGAAGGGGGGTGTTTCATTAATAATATTATTATTAGTGTTTTTGTTGTTGTTATTAATATTTGCCCTGACTTTTGATTTGACACATGGAACTGACAATTCAACCAAATACAAAGTATTTATTCAATTTCTGTGTGTGTGTGTGTGTGTGTGTGTGAAAGAGAGATTAATTATGACTGGTGTTGTTTAAGTGTTTGTTGATTTTTTGGACTCCTTTATCATTTGTGATGTTGGCTCCCATTTGAAACAGTTCGGCTCAAGTTGTCATTGTTTGTGTCACACAAGTTGTCAATTTGTTGTAACGTTAAAACAGGAGATGATGACTCACTCTGTGCTCAGAGTGATGCTCGGAGCTCCAGTGGTTTCCTCTGTGGGTGAACGAAACTTTCCGGAAGACGTAGCAGAATCACGCGAACGATTCCAGGATATGCTTTTTTTTCATTGGTTGTTGCGTTAAATCTTACCCAGATACAATAGTGCTATTTTCTGATTGGCTATTGTGTAACCCCTTTCGAGTGGCAGGCTCGACTAAGAACTCAAGGGGAGACGCGCTTGATTCCTGCCGGTTCCATAGTGAGAGCGGCATGGGCAGATACATTTTGGGTGCTGCAGCATATTAAATATATTATAAGAAGTTTTTCCGCGTGAGAAATACAATGTGTGGCAGGAGTGCGTGACAAAAGACTGAAATGAGTGACTGTCACGCTCAATGCGTGACACTTGAGAGCCCTGTATATGTACCACGATGAGGAGTAGGAAAATAGCCTTTGTTTCGGTATATGCACCGGCTACAAATGATGAAAGTTTTTTCCCACGTCTAACCAATCAATTGCTCTCTGTCAACGAATATTCACTAATCACAGGGGGAGACATGAATGCAGTACTTGATTTAAATCAGGATGGATCAGTGTTAAATCACACAAAAACGCATATCGGACATATTTAAAGCAGTGGTGGAATCCCACCATCTTACAGATATATGGAGGATGCACAACCCTACTAGCAAGGACCTTATTTTCCACGTCACCTCACCCACTCCCACATTGATTATATTTTATGCTCCAGTGAGCTTAAGGCAATGTTCCACACGATAGCAATAGAACCAGCAATTCTGTCTGATCACAATGCGCTGATAACCGCATTCCGTTGTGATATGTTAGGAGAAAGATCTAGGAGATGGCAATTTAATAATTCCCTTCTCTAGAACACAGATTTTGATGCAGAATTTAAAACCAAACTGGCTGAATTTATATCAATTAACAGTTTCTGACCCTGCATATACATGGCAAGCAACTAAAGGATGTATTGGAGATTTTACATCCTCCTTCGCAGTCAATTTGAAGATGAAAAGAGAGGCACAGATAGCGGAGTTGGAAGAATGCTGTAAATCGTTAGAGCAATCTCTTAAGACTTGTTTATCTAAATCTACACAAACTCTTCTAGTCAGAAGTCGAACAGAGCTGAATGATCTGCTAAGAAGGAGAGCTGAGTTCATAATGCACAAAGTGAGGCAAAATTACTATTTGAACGGCTGTAAACCAAGCAAATTGCTTGCTCTGAAATTAAACAAAGTGAATCCAGAGCTACTATCAACAGCATCCGCACAGACCGAGGTATCTCAACAAATCCTAAGGATATCAGCGCCACTTTTCAATCCTTTTACTCAAAGTTGTATGAGTCCTCCTGCAACCCAGATCAGATACAGTGCCAGAAGTTCCTAAAAGAACTAAACCTGCCTCTTCTTGACCCAGAGGAGGCAGAAGAACTGGGTCAACCGATAACCTTAGAGGAACTTAAATCAGCATTAAAAAAAGTTAAAAAAAGGGTGGAATTGAATTCCATCAGAACTTCTTCTACAGTATTTTGACATATTAGGACCTACCATTTTAAAAGCTTTAACTTCAGCCATAGAGAAGGGCACTTTCCACCAACAAACCAACACTGGCTGATTTCCGTTAGCCAAAGAAGGGTAAAGATCCTGCAGATTGCTCAAACTGCAGGCCATCAGCCTCATCGGAGCTGATATGAAGCTTTATTCCAAAGTCCTGTCTCTCCGCTTAGAGGGCTTAATCAAAAAGCTAGTCCACCCCGACCAATCAGGTTTTATACCCAAGCGTCATGCTGCAGACAATATACGCAGACTATTTCATGTAATAGTAGAAGTCAAAAACCTTCCAACAACGGCAGCAGTTTTATCAGTGGATGCGGAAAAGGCTTTTGACCGCCTAGAGTGGAACTAATTGTGGCAAGTAATGGAGAGGCTTGGTTTGGGGACCAAATTCATTGACATGGTGCATACTTTATATGCGAATCCCACGGCCATAGTCTCAACCAATGGACCAATGGATTAAAATGAACATAGTTCCTTGTGTGAATTTCTTAAGTACAGTGATCCCCTTACCCCCACAGATACAATTCTGAAAGAAACTTGATAACTTAATTCGTCAATATATCTGGAATAATAAACAACCTAGGCTAAAATACTCTACCCTGCAACGTACCTCAAACACGGGAGGCCTGGCCCTCCCCAACCTTAAAGTGTATCACAGAGCCTTTCAGCTATGGGCCCTCAGAGTGTGGATGGACCCCTCATCTACAGTCCCATGGAGAGAAATAGAGCAAAACCTCACTGGAAGAAGACTGCAAGACCTGGCCTTTGCAGGTGTGTGTCCAAAAAAGTGTATGCTAGATTAAGGCCCAATTATCACCAACACATTGACTAACTTTAAACAGGTGAAGGAGCAACTATGCTACACTAACAAGTGGCATCTGGACACCCCAATTTGGCACAATACACACTTAATGTCTGGTAACAAACCCTTTGCTTGAAAGCAGTGGAGTGACAGAGGCATTTATACTGTAAACCAGCTATTCAATGAGAAAGGTATGTTGAGTTTTGAGGACCTAAGAGCTAGTTTGAGGTCCCCAGGACATCCCTCTTCTTGTATCTGCACTTAAGAGCAGCCCTAAAATGTTACGGAGTGCCAAGGGGAAACAGTCTTGAGCCGCACCCAGTTATTAAATGGTTTGTTGATTTTCCTGTGAGAGGATTAGCGTCCAAGATCTATGCTAAACTGATGCAAGTATCCATAGGAGAACTCGCAATAGCAAGGAAATGGGAGCGAGAGCTGAGCAACTGAGGGGAACGCAATTAATTGGGAGACAGTTTGGGACAATATTTTCCATTGTTCCAAGAACCCAAATCACCAGCAGATCCATTTTAACATATGTCATAGGACATACTTGTCTCAGAAGAGATACGTCTCTAAAGTCATTCCTGCTCCCTATTGCACGTTCTGTCAACCTGAACAAACTGGAACTTTCCTGCACATGGTCTGGGAGTGTGAACAGGTGCATGAGTTCTGGAATAAAACAACATCAATAATATCTGATGTGATAGGATGTTGAATTCCTACTGAGCCGATTGTCTTGTTGACGACTCTAAACTACTATCTGCTTGGGAGACAGAAGAAAGTTTGGCTAGCTGGCGCCACCGCAACCAAGAAAATTATAGCTCAACGCTGGCTCCCCTCCCCCCACTCGCTTTGTATAAAACAGTGGTTGGCGTATTTTCTAAACATAGTTATGCTTGTGCTCTCTACAGCAAGGATTAACAAAGCCAAATCATCAACTATAGACTTAATGACTCCTAATGACCTCACAATCACAAGAATTAGAGGAGAGTGAATAGGCAAGGTGTGATTTCTGTTTCTGTTTTTGTTTTCCTCGAGACTGCAGAGGGTTGGGGGTGGGAGAGGGTTTTTGATCTTGTTCAATTGTGTTTGTCTATTCTGTATGTTCAAAAATATAAAAATAATAAAAAAAATGATCTAAAAAAAAAAAAAGAGATAAAGAATTCTCAAAGAAGGCTGGCTTGGTTCAGTCACGAAGGACTGGATGCCCAGGGCCAGGCAAGCTCAGCAGCTTCTTTCTCCCGTCCCGCAGTCTCTCGTCTCCACCGCAGGCAGGCTGCCAGCCCAGCCCGGCTGCCAGCCCAGCCCGGCCCCCGTACCCTGTCGCACATGAGAAGAGAGTAGAGGGGGGCAGCAGCCTGCTCCTCAGTGACAGAACAGAAGAGAGAGGTGACTGTTTTGGCGGCCACAAGAGAGAAATACCTTGCGTGCTCAGCGGACAATGCTGGCATCTTTTCTACAGAAAGTCACCAGATTTGGTGCTAGTCGCTTTTGTGAAAAAAAGTCGCTAAGGGGGTCCGAAAAGTCGCTAAATCTTGCGTCAAAGTCAGTAAGTTGGCAACACTGAGCTGGAGTTGGTTATTGAGGCTGTACAGTAACGTGAAATTTGACGGCACACAAACCTAAACCTTTATTATTTTTGATATAATATTATTACAAAAATAGGCATTTAGATTAGGCCTATTACTTCATTTTACCCCTCCTTTTGAAGGAGGTTACCCAGCACATTTACCCTCTAACGTTAGGTGGACCAGTGGATGCTCCACCTGAGAAGATAGAACTGGACTCCTAACAAGACTTCCATTGTGCAGTGAACACTTTAAAGGCGTCACTTATTTTAAAACCGAATTATCAAATAATGCCAAATTAAGGGCAGTGGGCTGTTAATCATCAGTTATATTACTATAATCACTGTTACACGTTTTTCATTTATTTAAAGTGTACTTAAATCATACAAAGTATCTTGCGAATTTGTAACCTTTGCAAGCTTAACTTTATCTGGAATTTGTGATTTGATTGTTACAGCCATACAGCTTGTTGACAAATTTGAATATGAAATCTAACATTTTCAGTCAGTAAAGACAATAGCAGAGTAAATATCAATATAATTTAATATAACACTTTACAACAGTAAACATTATCACATCTGTTACAGAAAATCAACAGTCCTGTACAAGTGGTAATATGCCCAACATGGGCCCAGATAGTCCATGAGGCTGTAGAGAGAAAAGGTGATAAAGTGTGTAATTGCAGGGATGTAAAAGAGCAAAGGTGGTAACAGTGTTATTGCTACATATGTTATTTAACTAACCATAATGAACATAAAACGAAAGTTACGAATGTTACTACGGTTCTATGAATCCTGGATGACCACCAGAGGCAATGCTTAACACTGAATATATTCCCTATCGCGCTTGCGCAGGTCCAGTATTTATATCAACAAAGTCACCTGTGACCTCGGGCTGACCCTGGCCAAGGTATTAAGTCATCCCCGAGCTCATTCCTACAGAATCTTCTCATGGGTTCGCAAGATTCCGAGTCTCTGGCGGTCATCCAGGATTCATAGAACTGTAGTTACATTCGTAACTTTCGTTCCATTCCATCCTTACTGACCGACAGAGGCAGTGCAGAGTCACGAGGAAGCCTGAGTACCCACCTCACAAGGATGAGGAGAAGGAGGACCTTGGCCAGAGAACCACGCCCAATGGATGGGAGTGGCAACATTCACCCTGTAATAATGTGAGAATGTCCTCGGCGACGACCATGAGGCTGCGGCACATATTTCCTGCAAGGGCACATCTTGCAAAGTCGCCCACGACGTGGAGACACTCCTGATAGTGGCATTTCACTCCGAATAGTAGAGACTGCCCGCTCGCTCTGTATGCAGAGGCAATGGCTTCCACAATCCAGTGGGACAGGCGCTGCTTCGAGAGAGCACAGCCTTTCATACAACCAACATAACAGACTAAAGTTGCTCAGACTGACGTATGCAGGCGGTAGCATCCACATAAGCCCTAAGGGCACAACAGACCCAACTCGTCCCCTCCTTCTCCGGAAGAGGGGTCAAAACGTGTCAGGTGGATAGGCTGATTGAGGTGTGAGCGTGCCGCCGTATTAGGCCACAAAGTGACACCTGAGCCATCAGAGTTCCACCTTTTTATTGTTTGCATGTAAAGACGTCTTTATGGGAGGTTACCCAGCACATTTATATATGTGTTTGTATTGTTTCCCTCTAACGTTAGGTGGACCAGTGGATGCTCAACCTGAGAAGATAGAACTGGACTCCTAACAAGAGTTCTACACTTTAAAGGCATCACTTGTTTCAAGACCAAATTATCAAGACTGACGTATGCATGGGACCTGCAGAATAGACCTGCAGCGTCCACATAAGCCCTAAGGGCCCGCACTGGGCACAACAGACTTGAATCGTCCCCTCCTTCTCCGGAAGGGGGGTCAAAACGTGCTAGGTGGATAGGCTGATTGAGGTGTGAGCGTGCTAGCTTTTTAGGGAGGAACGCCGTATTAGACCACAAAGTGACACCTGAGCCATCCGAGTTCCACCTCAGACAGGAATCCGTGTGACAACACATTTCGCGGAAGTGATGGCAAGGAGAAACGCAGCATTGGCTGAAAACCACCTCAGCTCTGCCTGTGCCAAGGGTTCAAAGGGAGGTGAGCATAGGGCATCAAACACCAGGCCTTGGGGCGCTTGTGGGACACAACCTCAGAGCCCCTTTTAAGAACCCCTTTTAGGATACAAGCCTGTGGCTCCCCACAGTGTTATTGTCAACCGCAACATGCTGCGACGAAATGGCAGCCACATAGACTCTTAGGGTAGAAGGAGACCGGCCACTGTCCAGAAGGGTCTGCAGAAACTCAAGGATGGCAGGCACAGAACAATGCACTGGGTCATAAGTACGAGCCGTACACCACTTGGAAAAAAGTTTCCACCCGTTCCCATACTGCAGACGGGTAGACAGTGCTCTGGCATTCAGGATAGTATTCCTGACAGGCCCTACTCAATCTGTCAACAGTGGGTCGATCCAAGCTAAGACAGGAGGTCCTCCCTGCCGGGGAGGCGCCAAGGCGCCTTGCAGCAGAGACTGTGAAGCAGGGAGAACCAAGTCCTGGCAGGCCAGAAGGGGGCCACCAGAAGAAGCCTGTGGCCCTGATGAAGTACTCAGGGTCACACTGCATCGGCAAGATCAGAGAAAAAGGTGGAAAGGCATAGAGCCAGAGCATCCTGGCCAAGAGGGCTGTTCTTCTCCGTCAAAGAAAACCATAGGGGGCAATGGGTCGACATTTCTGAGACGAAAAGATCTCCCTGCCAAAGAGACCCCATATCCTGTGTACTACATCTAGATGAAGCCGCCACTCCCCTGGTGGAGGCTCTCGACGAGAGAGGAAGTCCGTGACCTGGTTCCGCTCTCCAGGTAAAAAACATTGCCCATAGGCTGGTCAGGCGGGGGGCAGCCCATGTCAGAAGAGCCTGGGACACCCGCAGTAACTGTGCGGATCTGATGGCTCTTTTCCCCCATCGGGACAGAGCCATCAGGCACTGCTGCGACACCCTTCCTGTGCCTGTGCCTCTTGGCATCCAAGTGGAAACCATTCAGCCACCTCTGCAGGGGGCGTAGTGACAGGAAGCCAAGGCAGCTGTCAATTTGCCCATGACGTGAAGAAACTGGCAGTAGGGTAACATCCTACCCCCTTGGAAAAAGAGAAGGACGTCGAGGATGTCGTTCATGCGCTGAAGTGATGGACAGGCCTTCATAGTGACACTGTTCAGAGCCACACCGATAAAGGTTATGCGTTGAGAAGGATTCAGAGAACTCCTTTTGAGGTTCATCGTGAGACCCAGTCGGGCCACATGTGAAAGAAGGCGAGATGTGTCCTGGGCCGCCTGAAGCCGGGATGGCGTACAAATAAGGTCAGTAAAGAAAAACATGATCTTCATGCCAGGGTGTTGAAGGTGAAGATGGTCCCATCACAGGGATCAGCTTGATGCTGCTGTCCTTACTGTTGCTACCACATGAGGACACCTGGAGCTGCAGGGAGTGGGAAGAGAAGATGAGATAATGATTCATACTGTGACTATGGGAGAAACAATAAATGTGTAATAAATGCCTAGGTAATAAAACATATTTAGTTAGCTATATGTTTATGTAGACAATATCATTACGTCACATCTGTAGGATAGAGCAAAGGAGCCTAAATATCTCAAAATATAGATGACAGTGTTATGGTTTGGACATTTCTGTTGCCTTGTATTTTGTTCTATTTCTGTTGCCTGTATTATTTTCTGTATGTTCCCTGTTTTTGTTGGTTATTCTGAATTGTTGTTTGTTGTTTTGGTTATCCCTGTGTTCTGTTCTCCCTTGTGTTGTCTAGCGTTGGTCAAGTTTCTGTGTTTAGGTTATGTCTTGTTTTCTGTCTGTTTTTCCGGTTTCCTGTTTTATTTTGATAGTCTGTTTTCTGTCTCGTCTTGTCATGTCTAGTTTTACTTTGTTTTCCCGCCTTTGTTGATTGTCCTGCCCACCCTGATGTGTTTCACCTGTTGTACCACCTGTCCCTCATTTGTTCATTACCTCTTGTATTCAACCCCTGTGTTCCCTTTGTCTTGTGTCAGATCGTTTTGTGTCCGCATGCCGTCAGTTTGTATCCGTTGCCCTGTTTTGTGTGAGTTTGTGCTCCTCGTTCTGCTTCCTAGTGTTCGGTTAGTTTGTTTCAGTCTTGTGTTTTTTTTTTCGTAGTTTTTCGTAGTGCCTCCCAGTCTCTGTACTACCGCCTTTTGTTAAAATAAACCCTTGTGTTAAAACCTTCTGCATGCCTGCCTGCCTCTCTCTGCGTTTGGGTCCACTCTCCCCTGCTCCACATCACAGAACGATCTGACCAGAAAATGGACTCAGCAGGGTTCAAGCCCCTCCTCCACCCCATGGAGCCCGAGGTTGAGCATATGTCATAATTTTTTTGCTCCCTGTACAAAATGGATCCCACCACTGCCTGGCACCTTATGTTGGTTCGATGGGAGGATGTGGAGCGGGACTTCAGCCTCCCATATTCTGGGCCTGTCAACCCTTCTGTTTCTGAGCTGACGTGCAACCCTTCTGTTCCCGAGCTGACGTGCAACCCTTCTGTTCCCGAGCTGGCGTGCAACCTTTCTGTTCCCGAGCTGGCGTGCAACCCTTCTGTTCCCGAGCTGACGTGCAACCCTTCTGTTTCCGAGCTGGCGTGCAACCCTTCTGTTCCCGGGCTGGCGTGCATCTCTCCTGACCCTGGGCTGACGTGCAGTTTTCCTGATCCTGGGCTGGCATGCAACTCTCCCAGATTCCCCGCTAGCTAGCAACCCCCTTGAGTCCCGGCTAGCTAGCAGCCTCTCTAAGCCCCAGCTAGCTAGCAGCCTCTCTGTATCCAGGCTAGCTAGCAGCCTTCCTGAGTCCCGGCTAGCTAGCAGCCCCCCTGAATCCAGACTAGCTAGCAGCCTCTGTGTGTCCTGGCTAGCTAGCAGCCTCTCTGTGTCCCGGCTAGCTAACAGCTTTGCTGAGCCCCAGCTGGCTAGCAGCCCCCCTGAACCCAGGATAGCTAGCAACCTCCCTAATTCCTCGCTAGCCAGCAACCTTCCTGAGCCCCAACTAATTAGCGGTTCCCCTGAATCCAGGTTAGCTAGCAGCCACCCTAGTGTCCCCGAGCTTCCTAGTGTCCCAGAGCAGCCCACTAGTGTCCCCGAGCTCCCTAGTGTCCCCGAGCTCCCTAGTGACCCCAAGGCCCCTAGTGTCCCGGAGTTTTCTAGCATTCCCGAGTTTCCTAGTGTTCCCGAGTTTCCTAGAGTCCCCGAGCTTCCTAGCGTTCCCGAGCTTCCTAGCGTTCCCGAGTTTCCTAGCGTTCCCGCGTTTCCTAGTGTTCCCAGGTTGTCCTGTATCCCAGATCCCCGGCGGGCTAGCAGCCTTCCTGATCCCCGGCGGGCTAGCAGCCTTCCTGATCCCCGGCGGGCTAGCAGCTTTCCAGACCCCCGGCGGGCTCGCAGCTCTCCTGATCCCCGGCTGACTAGCAGCTTTCCATATCCCCGGCTGGCTAGCAGCTTTTCTGAACCCCGGCTGGCTAGCAGCTTCCCAGAATACCAGCTGGCTAACAGCCTCCCAAATCCCCGGCTGGCTAGCTGCCCCCCTGAATCCCGGCTGACGTCCAGCCCCCCTGAATCCTGGCCGGCTAGTGGCCTCTCTGAACCCAGGCTGACGTCCAGCCTCTCAGAGACCGCCCCTGAGACTTTTCTGGTCTCTGGCGCCCCTGAGACCACCCCTGAGACTTTGCCGGTCTCCGACGCCACTGAGACCCCCCCAGAGACTTTGCCCGTGTCGGTCAAACCGACTCCTGCCCCTCGTGTCTTGCCGGCACCCCAGTCAACCTCTGCCCCCGTTGCCTGGCCAGTTCAGCCACCTGAGGAGTTTTGCCTTGGCCGACCGGCTAGACCGACGTCCAGTACGGCCGCCTGAGGGATTCTGCCCTTGTCACCGGTGGCCAGAAGGTTTCTGCCTTCGTCGCCGGCCGCCAGAAGGCTCCTGCCTTCGTTGCTGCCCTCTGTCCCCTGTTGCGGAGGTCTCTCTGTCCCCTGTTGTGGAGGTCTCTCAGTCCCATGTTGCTGAGGTCTCTCAGTCCCCTGTTGCCGAGGTCTCTCACTCCCCTGTTGCCGAGGCCTCTCTGTTTCCCCAAGTGGCCCCGCTCCGTTCCTCGAGTGGCCCCTCTGTTTCCCCCAGGCCTCTCCGGTCCCCTGTTTCCCCTGGGTACCCCAGTGACTCTTGTCCCCCGTGCCCCAGTGACTCTCTGTTTCCCCCGGGTACCCCAGTGACTCTTTGTCCCCTGTGCCCCAGGGCACTCTTCCCTGTGCCCCAGTGACTCTTTGTTTCCTGGTGCACAGTGACTCTCTGCCTCCCCTGGACTCTCGCCCTCCCTGGGTTGTTTTCTGTTTGCTTGTTGTTGTTTTTTTGTCATCTGGTATCCGCCCTTGAGGGGGGGGGGGGGGGGGGGGGCTCTGTTATGGTTTGGACATTTCTGTTGCCTTGTATTTTGTTCTATTTCTGTTGCCTGTATTATTTTCTGTATGTTCCCTGTTTTTGTTGGTTATTCTGAATTGTGAATGTTGGTTATCCCTGTGTTGTCTAGCGTTGGTCAAGTTTCTGTGTTTAGGTTATGTCTTGTTTTCGGTCTGTTTTATTTTGATAGTCTGTTTTCTGTCTTGTCATGTCATGTCTAGTTTTACTTTGTTGTCCCGCCTTTGTTGATTGTCCTGCCCCGCCCTGATGTGTTTCACCTGTTGTACCACCTGTCCCTCATTTGTTCATTACCTCTTGTATTTAACCCCCGTGTTCCCTTTGTCTCGTGTCAGATCGTTTTGTGTCCGCATGTCGTCAGTTTGTATCCGTTTGTGTCCGTTGCCCTGTTTTGTGTGAGTTTGTGCTCCTCGTTCTGCTTTCTAGTGTTCGGTTAGTTTGTCTCAGTCTTGTGTTTTTTTTTCGTAGTTTTTCGTAGTGCCTCCCAGTCTCTGTACTGCCGCCTTTTGTTAAAATAAACCCTCGTGTTAAAACCTTCTGCCTGCCTGCCTGCCTGCCTCTCCCTGCGTTTGGGTCCATTCTCCCCTGCTCCACATCACAGACAGTAAATACTAGTTTGTTGTCCTTTTGAAGACATCTGTTTAAAGTAGCCAATATTGCTACTTAGTTTATGCTGTTTGGTGAAGCTATCACTGGTGGCTATGACCTCAACAAGGACCAAAATAAATAAACATCTTGTAACAATGTAAAAGTGGCCTTTCTCTCAACAGTCTATTTAAGATAATCTTGCACATCACTGTCAATAGCAGTAAGGTAACGCAAAGCTTTAGTCCCCTGTGGACTTCTACCAATGATAAAATCATTAATAATATGCATACTGTTATTGAATTCCCTCCATATTATTTAGACTTGGTTTAAAAGACACACCAAATTGTTGGAAATATATGGATGGCCAATTACTTCATGTCCTATGGTCCTGTGATAAGGTCCAAGAATTTTGGACCAAGATACATGATAACCTATGTCAGATTGCAGGGACCCAGGTTCCATTCAGCCCAAGATTATTTATTCTGGGAGATGTGTCAATCCTAAGCGGGATGGATAAGCACATAAGATGCTGGGTCCAGACTAGTGGACCTAGTGGGGTGGCGGCAAAGATGTCATACAAACAGTTTGCCAGATTGGATGTCTATACTAGAAAATGGGGAAAGTACCTGAACTTTCTGGAGGGCTCCTAGGAAGCTTTGTGCTGGGGAGAGACGTGTATAATGGGCTTACGATGTTGTAATTTACATGTTTATTTGGTTTATGTTCTATTGTTTATTTTGTTACCATTTTGTTGAATGTTTTGAATATTGTAGTTACTGTGTCATCTTTTCTTGATTTTTGTCTGGGTGGGTGGTAATGACGAGGGTAGGGGGTGTTCATGTTGTGAGTAATAATAAAATTTATAGTAATAAAATGTTATAAAAAATAAAATTGTTAATCACATACAATAATATGCGCACTGTTTTTAACAGTGGCGTGGAGAATTACAATCTAAAGACTATTATCAATATAAATATTATCAAAGTGCGGATACATTGGTGAACATTGATTTGTTTAAATTGTTCTTTAAACATGTAAGTACAGTGTTTGCTACAGATTTAGAGTGTAGTTGTGGTGATTAGTTATCTGGCCGAGGGGGACCTGCATTAGCCGCTGCAGCAGCTGGGATTCAGCCATCACAAACCCCAGCGGCGTGGACTGATACCCCCTTGCTGGCCACCCACTGTGACTGAGAACCGGGGATGGGCTTTGCAATGGCAGAATTTATAGCTACAACCGCTATAATGTTCGTCCAGGCTGCCGTCCCCTTTCCTCCCGATAGCAGGAAGGAGGGCCTGCAGGTGAGCTAAGTTTAGCTATAGGACTTGGATGTTTTAGTCTATATACATTTTAAGCTTGTGTAACATTAGTATCTTAATAACAAAAACATTATATTATATTATGATTATTAACTTACCTCAAACAAGCTGGGACGAACAAGTAGATTACCATCCAGGAGCAACTTGTCTGCAGTAGCCGAGTAGCATCACCACAGGACTAGCAACATAGTAGCTTATACTTAGCCTACTTTCTTAGTCTAGCTGCTAGCTTGAGAGCTTCGAGTGAGGTGGGCGTAGTTTCAGCAATCAGGCTTCATTCAGCCCGCCCGGTCTTCCTCAGCTCCACTCATGCGCCAACTCCTGAAGTCAGCACTGCCAAGATGGCAACGGCGGGTGCCGCCCACTTTGAGCTTTATTTTGGCTCTTCAGAAACCAATGTCATGGACACTCCGTCCATAGTTTTACATACAGTCTATGGTGTACACCAAGGTCTTTTAAATTTGAGACGACTCGTAGTCTCTCCTCTGCTACAACTACATCTGGTTCTTACGTTTAATAATAATGATGATTGAGATTTTACCGTGATGATGGTTTCCAGAAACGTGATGAATTAGTGGTATGGGCAGTACAAACAGCCAGAGCTGTGTCTAGCGGTCATGCATAAAGACAGCTGTTCTGACACGGTTGGAGAAGCTCACCAATGCGGCACACCCTGGGAAACTGTGCTTCTTTGCTGTATTTCTCATTGACAGGTCTAATGTGTGGTGGAGCAAAGTATCAATATGCATACAGAGTTGAAGGGCGTTTCTACGCCCATTTATGGCAAACTGTGGGAGTAGAAATGAGGATTGTGTTTAAAGTTTATAATCGACAGGAAACTTCGTATTGACAAGAGGCAGAGGGGAAAACAGGGAAATCAGCTGTAGCAGTGCGGGCATCAAGGCCACTGTGGCTGCAGAGCATATCATTTTTTGAGGGGCATGAAGACGAACATCGTCCGACCTGTGTTACTTCTCACCTAGTGGTTTATAAATGATAGCCAACATTATCTCACTAATAGGCTTCCATGGGCTCCAGGTGTGTAAGTTGAAGTAAATAATTGAAGTCTGAAGGGGTTTATAAAACCGAGGGCATGGATTATGAATCCGTGGGAACAGTTTATAAAACCAAGGGAACGGATTATGAATCTGTGCGAACAGTTTATAAAACCAAGGGAACAGATTTTTATTCTGTGCGCATAGTCAGGGGGGCTCCGTACTTTCACGTTGCTAAATTGCTAGTGATGGCAAAATGAAGCCTCATGAATGAATGATGTTAACTAAGGAAACTTTTCAGATAGAGTAGGTCTAGACCACAAATTCCCCCAAGAGCAAGCATTTGGTGCTCTGGATATACGTTGGAAAATGCAATTGTGCTACTATAATCAGTCCCTCCAGGATTTCGCGGCCTTTTTTTAATAGATTGTTGCAGCCCAAAATGCCTGAATTTGTGGCAACTTTTGTAAAAAATTGCGATGTCTTTTGTATTTTTGTTGCAACGAAGTTGGGAGAGACAGTGAAAATTGCTAAAAAAGTGTATTTTTGGTATACTTATAAAAATAAAATAAACTAGTTTTTGGGGAGAACAAATCTACTCTGGGCTGAGTTTTCCTAGTAACCTTATACCAAAAAGGCTCATGATGCTACAAATGTTGGTATTATATGAAAAAGGCTTGTGGATTTAAAAATCTATTGAATGAATCAAATTTGAACATTTCTGTCAATGGGTTGTTGATCTTTTCATTGTTAGTTAATTTCCTATCCTGGCCTGGTCTGGGACACACATTCATACAGTTTGATAAAGTACTTATTGGACTTTAACTTATCATAGCACTTACAATAACGAGCGTAGCTGTCCTCAATTTAGGTAATTGTGTACGTCTCATCTCCGGTTTTTCTTGCATCCACCGCGTGTGCGCGCGTCAGTCGCGGGGGGTACTGAGCAGCCCCGCCCGCTGCAGAGAAATGACAGGAAACAGGAGCAGCTTTCAGCTACTTTAGAGTGAAAAATCGTTACAGCGGACTTTGATGTTAAAATGTATACAGGTTGGAGGACGGTCTGAAATGTTTTGCACGGTCTTTCGCTGTACGTTTTGTTGGTAAATGTGAGATGTTCGTGTCACACATGTCTTGTCTTCATATCAGAAACAAGGAAATGAATTTGGCGACGTATGTGTGTTACGTCAACCCGTTCTCAGTCCCGCTTGGTCAGTGGCTCTCAACGTCACATACTGATGCAAAGTCTGGTACTTGGGACTGCTGTCATTGGTTGAAGTAGCGGGAAACTCCGGCTATTGGTCAAATTTGCGGTAAAGTTGTGGTGATTGGTCAAAATGGCGAGCCGCACTGAATTCACGGTGATTGGTTGAATTTGCGTGAATTTTTGCGATCGCGACATCGCAAATTCCTGGAGGGACTGTATAATGCATAAAGTTGGCGGTTTGGGGCCTAGATTAACGCATATTTAACAACATTCTGCCACCTTTAATGAAAATCAATAGTTGGTTTGAGGAGTGTGTGTGGCAAATCCATTAGCGGCGTTCTTGTGTGCATGCTATGTAAGAATCTGCCTGGGTGCAAGGTAGCAGTGAAAACATGGTATGGAGTTTAATTGATCCATTTAGCTTGCTTCTCAATAAGCAGGCATGTAATAAAGTACTATTAATAGCCACCACCGTGCACATTGCGTAATGGTTGTGCGTTATGACAGCTGCTCTGGTGCGGTTTGAGAACTTTGCTAATGCAACACAGTCAGTCATGAAAAAAAGAAAGTTTCGGTTTAACTAACAAGTGGTGGAGCAGGCAGAGGTATTGGTATGCAAACAGTGAATGAAGAAACATGTCTACGTCTACTTATGTTTATAAAACAGAACCAGGTGAATGCACAGCATTATAAATTATTATTTTAGTTTTACTTGTGAATCTACAGTAATATGTATCTGGTGGGGAACAGTATTCCTGCTAGTGTCACAGTATAGAAGACATCATGAATAGTAGGATCATACCTCTGTGGTTAAAGTTCCTGACTGATCCGGGGAACAGTTTGAGTGGAAACCAGAGCCTGCCTCCCCTATGTCCTGAACATACATTGTGGGGTATGTCAAACATCCATCTCCATCTCTCAGAGGGGTTTCACTCTGGTTCTTGTTGCAGTGGGAGACAGTCTGCTGCCTGTCATACTGGAGTGTACATTTGTCATGGAACAACAAAGGAGAGATACCTAACTGCAGAAAAACAACAGAAAGCAGTTGAAGGCAAGTTCTGATACAATGTGAGTCTAACTTTAGTTGTGTGAACATATTAACATAACTGTAATTACCTCTCTGTAAAAGTCTCTGCCTCGTATAGATATAGAGGTGAGGATGGCTTTATCACCACTCTGTCTAATCTTTTTGACGATGTCCTCATGCTCCATAGATTCAACAGGTTTCCCATTGACAGCTAGCAGCAGGTCTCCATCCTCCATACCTGCCCCCTCAGCTGGACTTCCCACATCCACCTCCCTCAGCACATGAACTGGAAGACATTATAGAAGTTCAGAGATCACTTTATTATTCAGAAATGCTCCCCCATGTTCCCCATGCGCCATGATAGTCAGGTTTCACAACTTTACTCATTGTTAGAGTGTGATGGAAGCAGCAAGATGAAATGAAATGCAGAAAAACTAGCCTATGCATTTGTTACTTCGAGGCGGGACTACTGTAATTCCTCATTACAGTATCCTGTAAATACTCAAGTTCATTTAATCTAATTATGAATATTTCCAGTCTCAAGCTTTGTACTTAGAATGTACAGTACGGGCATTCATCACCTTGTGAAGGAAAGAAGTCACCTCCATTGTCCATAATAAGATAGTGTTTGTAATTGGTAGGAATTTTAGTTTCAATCTGAGAAGGCTTTAAACATAATTCAGTTATACAATGAGCAGAATTTGGCCAGTATGAAATAAGTCTAGATGCAGAAAAATCCTTTAAGCACTTGGGCTTGGAGACGCAGCAACAGCTGGGTTAACGTTTTATGTAACAGACCATTGGCTGCTGTTTAGATCAATGGCCAAACATCCTCCTAGTTCCCCTTGGGCAGGGGAACTAAGTTCCCCTTGGGCAGGGGAACTAGGAAGGGGTGCCCATTACCCCTACTGTTGTTTGTTTTAGTCATTGAGCCCCATGCAAGAAGCTATAAGGAGCAGTCTAGATATCATTGGAATCTCAGTTGGTGAAAAAAAATCCGCTAGAAACAGACCGGTAGCCAATGAGTTCCAAGAGTGGTTTTGGTAAACTGAAATGTTCAATATAATCTGTTGATGAGGATGAGCCTGGCTAAATATGATACAAAAAAATAAAAAGGACATTTAACACAGGACTAAGACTAAAAAAAGCTGACAAAATTAACACTGGTTTAAGTTAGAGAAGACAAGTGTTGTGTGGTAGCTATTTCGTGAACATGTGTGCCAACGACAACACCCCATAACCCTTCTATCCTTTTTTGCTTTGTTTTATCACTGCAAATCAGCCACCAACAACTTGGATCGCTTGTTTCTTGAAGACATCCAAAAATCCTGTCTTGCACATATAGTATTACATCATGTCCCGTGTCACTCCTCACGTTTTTGTAACAAAACGTAGTTTGGAGACCAGATGCTGGGATTCCTCTGGGTGAAAGAAGTGTGTGACCCATTGTCGCCGATCAGTAAGGTAGTGTGAAAACAAGACAAAATATAGCAAGTTGTGTAGTATGAACAGTAAAGTGGTCCGACGACTTTGAAAGTCTTTTTTATTCATTTTATTTGTTTGCTCTTACTTAATGACCAGATTTGTGTCTCAGTAAACTGAATTTGAATTGTGGGAACTTAGTGTGGAAGTATATAGAGAATTGAATTTCCAGTGAGAATAATTAAGTTTTCAGGGTAACTGAATTCAGTTTCATAATATTACATTCAGTTTCAAGTTTATTGGAATTCAGTTCCAAACTAATTCAATTTCAAATTATGCTATGCAGATTCTGTTTTTGAAATTATGATTCAGATTCAGTTTTTCAATGCAATTATACATGTCAAGCAATTCAAATTCAAATATAAATAATTCAAATTCAATTTCTAGTGACACATATTCTGCCCATATCACTTGAAGACGTAAAATGATGCTTTCGATATCTCAGTTTTTACTATCTTTGTGTAATACAAACTATATATATCTATGAGGTGAGTGTGTATATACTGTATATGTCTGTGTATGAATGTGATTGTTGTCATGTGACCATCAGTGGAGCTTTAACCTATCCGTCGAGTGCCTGCCAACTTCTCTTGTCTCAGCAGAAAGCCGTATCCATCACGTCCTTTAACCAAATGCATGGTTTTGGCAGTGTGGGGGAGGCCGCAGCATTGTGCCACCACAGGCAGGATGGGCATCTTCCTCCTGACATAGCAAGACTCACTCTCACGGTCAATGACAAGCACCGTCACTGAGTCACCACTCTTCTTCACCTGAGAACCAAACACACTGCAGGAGTTACACACATGTTCAGTCTAACAAACACACACATGAGATCAGACTGAGGAAACTGGTTTCATACAGTTCTGTTGAGAGTGGAGTGCGTGAGCGTTGACACCATGGCTCCATTGATCCAGATCAGTTTGTCTCCAGTGCATACACCAGCTTTCTCTGCTGGGCCATCAGTCATTGTGCTCACAGTATACTGGCCCTTCTGACCTGGTGACACATATTTACTATTATCATAATGATAATCATCATTATCAGTATGGTATGGAATAAAACTCTTGTACTTTGAAACTCTTGTACCTTTCTCCAAACACAAAGATTAAACAGAATGTTTTAAAACGTGCTTTACAAATAAATTGATTTCCGTTCATTCCCTAAATTAACTAATGCTATTAATTCCCAGCAAGTGGATACTTCGTGAACGCATCATTTCCGGAGAGAAGCATGAAGAGGTCAAGTTATGTCAGTGAGTGCCAGTTTAAAATGATTACACCAAAGTTAATTTTGTTTGCGTATAAAGATGTTACTTACTATCAGGATTACTATCTAGAATCTGCACCCTACTGTTTATTTTCTGAGTGAGCGGTAAGACAGCCCGCTGAGCCCCGGTAATCAACATGAGTGGTGAATTCATTTTAAATCCTTAATGTTGCCTACCACTATTTAACATGCAAAGGATCCTCTCATTTCTTCCATTTTCTTTTCTTTCCCATTTCTTCTGTTTTGTGTAGCTTAAAAAAAAAACATTATTAATTTAAATTCAGTAAATTTACTATTCAATTATAAATTATTTTCATCAAGATAACATTACCACCTTTTGCTCCACTGCTGCCTTTTTGGGGACATTCTAGCTTTAACACCATCCATCAAACTTTACAAACCAACAATCACAATAACCTGTCACACATATATTATACACGATAGTTATGTGGTAGTGTTGTAAAAGTTGATTACCGTCTCCTAGGTGCAATGGTTGTGAGGATATCACAGCAGATTGTTGTAGGGGGATGGTTGGGTCATGCCAAAAGATTTTTCTGTTGCATTGCAAAGGAGGCACAATTGAATGTATCATTTTTTCTTCTTTCTTGCATATATTGTACAGTGGTTCCTGGTTATTTAGCTGTTGTATCTTTTTTTCTGTACAAGCTTTCTTTATATATTTGCAATTGGCTAGTGTGTACATACTATGAGAAATACAGTAAATGTTTTGTTGAAAGTATAGTGTAGGTAGATAGTTAGATAGATTTTATTAAAGGGTAACTACTGTTTCTTTTACCTGGACCCTATTTTCCTATGTTTTTGTGTGTAAGTTGCTGATAGGAACAATAATCTTTGAAATTGGTCTGTATCAAGTGTGAACGCCGTAACCGGCAGCCACAGATGCAATGTAACCCTATGGGGCAAATGTTCGTCGTCAGTGGTCCGACACTTCGAATAATAATCTGAGCCTGTCAATGTCAAAACAAGCACTTTTGTGAAAGTTAATACAAGCTGCACAATTGTCCCTATTAACTTACATTGTAGCTTAATACAAAAGAGATAACTATCTCATTACCTCATTACAATATTGCACTGTTATGCTTCTTGCGGACTGATTACTTCATATTTAATATTATACATATTTTATTTTGTTATACAGGGTTTCCCGCAGCACTTTGCAGTTAAGGCACGCGCCTGCCGAGTGGCTGTAATGTACAAGTCGCATCAACACAGTCATTAGGAAACGGTGAGTTGTCAAGATACCACAAATCACAACAAAAGAGCATTTGCTGGCAGTGAGTGTAACTGTCGTTTATTCACATTTAAAGGGATAAATCGCCATTTCACCGTCGCATGCGTCGTTGTTTGTGGGAGTTTGTCAACAAATGTGCGCATACTATCTGCTTTGAGTGAGTGAAGCTATGGGCTGAGGTCTGTTATGTTGGAGCTGTTTGCTTTGGAGAAGAGTTGTCAGACGAAGTGGAAGAGAGTGTGTCATGGAGGATAATGGGAGCCATGCGAGTAACACTGTTATAGCACATGTTTTTTAAATAGTTTACTGAGCTTAAAATTGCACATTGCAACTGTTATTTTGAAAAGCTGGTTATTTATTAATTATATATTATTATATAAATTTAATATTTAGTGTTTAATAAGTAATCATTAAATGTAGTACAGAGTCTGCAGTCTATATATTTTGATCTTTTGCTATCTTATTTAATTGTATCTTACTTTTTATCTTATTAATGCATTTTCTGTATGTGTGTGAGTGAGTATGTGTGTATGTCCTTGTAACTTGGTGCTGTAACAGAGTAATTTTCCAGTTTGGGATAAAGTCTATCTATCTATCTATCTATCTATCTATCTATCTATCTATCTATCTATCTATCTATCTATCTATCTATGTCTTTTGGGTCTCTTTATTTTTTTTGTCATTCTATTTTTAGAGACAGAAATTAAGCAGGATGACCACTGCTCCAACTGGCTTAATCTTTGCTAAGATGCTGGAAGCATCATTACGTCCAAAATGATAAAAGAGATTTACGCACACTTAGAGCTATCGATCTCAATCTGACAGACCTTTATCGGAGCATACATCTCAACATTGGATAGGCAGGCAGAAATAACCAATCAATTACATTCCATTCACTGGCAGCAACAACACACACAACACAATAGAAGCCGTACTTGCCCCTTATATAGTATGATTGCTAGTCACTTGGAATATGCAAAATATATCATATGTAAGCCGTTTGAGGAATTTAACAAGGAATGTGTTTCTATTAGTGTTAAAACATAACTGTCAAACAAAAACATACAAATGAGTATATTCCGGCTCAAAAGCACAAACCATCGATGTTCCTTTACATTGTAGGAAGAAATCTCCAATGAAGAAGTAGCCTAGTTCAGTTTAAATACCAATGCAGCAAAAATATCTTATCATGCCACTTTCTACTTCTACTCCGCTACATTTCAGAGAGAAATATTGTACTTTTTACTCCACTAAATTAATCTGACAGCTTTAGTTGTTTAGGATTGTTTGGATCGTTATCAGTTTTTAAAATGTGAGGATATTTCTGCATTGAGTACTTTTACTTTAGCACATTTTACTGATACTTACATAATTTTACTTCATATTTTCAATGCAGGACTTTTACTTGTAACAGAGTATTTTTACAGCGTGGTATTAGTTATTTTACTTAAGTACAGGATCTGTACTTCTTCCACCACTGATATAGAGTCCTAAATGCTGCTCTTTGTTTATTTAAAAGTGGATGGCTAAAAATTTGCAAACTGTTGTCCTCACTAAACCTTGTAACTCAAGCGTGACATTTAAAGGTCCTTAATGCTCCTTTGTGAGTATAGAAAGGTCCACTACCTGAATGCAGCCATGTAGATACTTCTGAGCCTAATGTAAAGCTGATTCTTTGGAAATACAAGTTTTTTTCTGGACAGCAACACTGTGATGATGATGATGATGATGATGATGATGATGATGATAATAATTTAAAGTTTATGACATTGCTGCTTCTCCTTTCTTATTTGGAGAGATTTTTTTTATTATCCAGGAAAACACAATCAGTGTAACGCTCCCTCTCTCCCTCCCTTTTTTATATTGATGAAAATAATTTAGAAATTTATAATATAATTCAAATTAGAATTAATTATATAATGTTTTAATAAGCTACAGAACAAAAGAAACAAATGGAAGAAATTACTTTTAACTTTTGTTTAAAATAAATAAATAAATATTTAAAAAAACCTTCATGATTTGTGTAAATTTAATTTATTATTACTCTGTTAGCCTGGGACTCGAAACACGAAGTTTTGGACTTTGGACTTGACTTGGGGCCGGTGGGGGTAAGCTAGTGATAACTGATAGCTAGGGTACTCAGGCTGTTTAATTAGCTAGTAAGGTGCGATTTTTGGAAGCCAGCCTTCCAAAAGAAAGCACAGGAAACGTGTCTCATTTCGCCTGTCCGGAAGGCTCTGACACACTTTCCACACTCCGTGTATGCGGACAGCTGTAGGCTTGTACCGGTGTTGCTCTGCCTCCGCCCCTCGAGTGCCAGAGGCTCATATTTTCATGCCTGTTTGTTGTAAATTAGTGAGGTTTTGGTATGTGAGGCAAAGATGAACCTACTTTAATGTTTCCATTCTTAAATTGTGATATCACCAGTTAACATGGGCGTATATTTCTCTCATATGTTAACCTGTGTTAACTTAGACTAAAAGTCCAATATATAGATAGAAATCACAGAATTATTTCAGTGATATGTAGCATAGTGGTGTAGATGACATAGAAGTTAGTCTGTCAACTTTTTTTGTCCATGACATCCAAGGTTCGAATCCCAACTAGATCTCTAGTGCGTTGTTTCGTTTTATTTCTTTCCGTTCATACAGTATGTGTCATATTTGTGTGGATAATGCTTAAATGGACATGTCTTACACATAAACTGGTGATGTTTTCAGCGATATCCATTATTTTGTCTCACTTGCAAACACTTCATGAAAATGCGAACCTCTGGCACTCGAGGGGCGGAGGCAGAGCAGAACGCAGGGCAGGGCCTTGTTGAATATTCACTGATTTCATGCAAATATCACCAGTTAACAGGATCACCAGCTAAACTGGCACACCGGTGTTGATGTTCTGTGCGGACACATGCAGCCACTTTCCTGAAACCGCTTGCGGAACTGACACAATTCCACAGCGGCCTGCGCATTTATGTCTGCCTGGTATACTCTCGGATGGCTGATTTAACTCGCTGGTCCTCATTAATATAGTTCATGTGTCACGTAGCTCTCCACAAGCACAAAAAAGAGGAGCTTAAAACGCAACTTGCAATGTGTCTTGTGATCTGAACGGGAAGGATAACTCTGGGAGTTGGAAGGGGTGTGTCGCGATTCTGCCTTCTCACAGGTTCGTGGATCTGAGTGTAGCGCTTTCGGTTTCATATCGTTACAGCCCTACATTGACCCTTAAAGGAGAACTCCGGGCAATTTTTACGTTAATCTTGATCGCTATACTTTTTTGAGTACTGTCTATAGCAAAAAACACGAGCCAAATTGGTGCTAGCAACATCGAGCTACTGCAGCTAATGCCCAGAGCTCCCAGTTAGCTAAAACGGCAGTTTTGGGGGCATATCATAAAGAGTGCCTTTGTGCCTCTTAACAGACTCAAAATGCAATTAAAATGTCTGTGCAACATGAACAGGGCCCTTACATGACAACAAGAAGCGTTCTGAACTCAGACATTGTTTAAATTCACCTACCCTGTTAGCTGCTAGCTGCCGTCTGGGATGAGTGAGTGTGTCCAGCCCGGCTTTGGTAATATTCATCAAGCAGCAGTTCTGTGTGTATTTGTAGCATAAATATCCATTTTGTGTGCAATCCATCTGGCATTGGTGAGTAGGAGTCTTGTCCGTGTCGATCGTTGTGGTTTCCTTAGCCGGGCTAGCAGGTCCGGCCGGCGTCCCTGCTTCTGCCTCCTCCCCGCCCTCCTGGCTTCACGCAGCTGACAACAATCCAACGAGCGCCCGCTGGTCTGGTGGAAGACCGTTCAAGCCTTCGCCGCAAAAATTGGTATTTTATTTCACCCTCAAAAATGGGTAATTGAGCAATGTAGTGGTTATGACCATATTAGTGACTATGGAAACGGACCAAATTATGTTTGTGCCCTGTACAGTAAAATAATGTTTTAGACGGCTAGCTGTAGTCTCGCTAAGTCCCGTGGGAATTCAGTTTAGCAGGAGAAAGGTAAATAGCAGTGTGCATGTTGGAGGAGCGTAGTGTGTGAAGAGTGAAGATCGGAGTTGTTCACAAGGGAAGAAGCTTGGAGTTCGAAAAACAAGTGTTGATATACTGTGGAAAAGATATGGTTCGCGTTTGTGCCTTTCCGAATTGTGAACACTATTTTAAAAATCACTATTTTACTGTACAGGGTACAAACATAATTTGGCGCTCGTTGGATTGTTGTCGGCTGCGTGAAGCCAGGAGGGCGGGGAGGAGGCAGAAGCAGGGACGCCGGCCGGACCTGCTAGCCCGGCTAAGGAAACCACAACGATCGACACGGACAAGACTCCTACTCACCAACGCCAGATGGAATGCACACAAAATGGATATTTATGCTACAAATACACACGGAACTGCTGCTTGATGATTATTACCAAAGCCGGGCTGGACACACTCTCTCATCCCAGACGGCAGCTAGCAGCTAACAGGGTAGGTGAATTTAAACAATGGCTAAGTTGCTAAACGCATCTTGTTGTCATGTAAGGGCCATGTTCATGTTGCACAGACATTTCAATTGCATTTTGTGTCTGTTAAGAGGCACAAAGGCACTCTTTAGATATGCCCCCAAAACTGCCGTTTTAGCTAACTGGGAGCTCTGAGCATTAGCTGCAGTAGCTCGATGTTGCTAGCACCAGTTCGGCTCGTGTTTTTTGCTATAGACAGTACTCAAAAAAGTATAGCGATCAAAATTAACGTAAAAATTTCCCGGAGTTCTCCTTTAAAGGAATGAAAACAGGTTTTATGTTTTTTTAATGGAAGAATGTGTAGTCTAACATTTGAAAATAAATAAGATATTTTTTTCAATACTTTAGATAAGCAAATGTACGGTATGACAACTATCAGTCTTTATACCACTGAATACCATTAAACTGGTATATCACTGCAACCCTAGGTGGAAAAATGCATCCAGTGATTCTAATAATAATAATAATAATAATAATAATAATAAGTTCTCTCCGGGAACCATCACCTTATCGTGGTGGAGAGGTTTGTGTGTCCCTATGAACTTGAGGGCTGTGTTGTCTGGAGCCTTGTGCTCCTGGTAGGGTCTCCCAAGGCAAAGTGGTCTCAGGTGAGGGGCCAGACAAAGAATGGTTCAAAAACCCTATGAGAAATCGAGGAAGGGATGGAGTGACCCTGCCCGGAGGAAGCCCGGCCCAGACGGAGGGCTCGTTGGCGAGCGTCTGGTGGCCGGGTTTGCCACGGAGCCCGGTCGGGCACAGCCCGAAAAAGCTACGTGGCATCCATCTCTCCAGCCCATGGGCCCACCACCTGTGGGAGGAACCGCTGGGGTCGGGTGCATTGCCACACGGGTGGCAGTGAAGGTCAGGGGCCTCGACGGACCAGACCCGGGCAGCAGACGCTGGCTCTGGGGACGTGGAATGTCACCTCTCTGTGGGGGAAGGAGCCGGAACTGGTGCGGGACGTGGAGCGCTACCGGTTAGATCTGGTGGGGCTTACCTCTACGCACAGTCTCGGTTCTGGAACCGTACTCCTGGATAGGGGTTGGACTGTTTTCTTCTCCGGAGTTGCCCAGGGTGTGAGGCGCCGGGCGGGTGTGGGGATACTCACAAGCCCCCGGTTGAGCGCCGCTATGTTGGAGTTTACCCCGGTGGACGAGAGGGTCGCCTCCCTACGCCTGCGGCTGGTGGGGGGGAAAACTCTGACTCTTGTTTGTGCATATGCAACAAACAAGAGTTCGGAGTATTCGGACTTCTTGGAGACCTTGAATGGAGTCCTGTATGGGGCTCCAGTGGGAGACTCCATCGTTCTGCTGGGGGACTTCAACGCGCACGTGGGCAATGATGGAGACACATGGAGAGGCGTGATTGGGAGGAACGGCCTCCCTGATCTAAACCAGAGTGGTTGTTGGACTTCTGTGCTAGTCATGGATTGTCTATAACGAACACCATGTTCGAACATAGGGATGCTCATAAGTGTACCTGGTACCAGAGCACCCTAGGCAAAAGGTCAATGATCGATTTTATAATTGTTTCATCTGATCTGAGGCCGTATGTTTTGGACACTCGGGTGAAGAGAGGGGCGGAGCTGTCAACCGATCACCATCTGGTGGTGAGTTGGGTCAGGGGGTGGGGGAAGACTCTGGACAGACCTGGTAAGCCCAAACGGGTAGTGCGGGTAAATTGGGAACGTCTGGAGGAGGCCCCTGTCCGACAGACTTTCAACTCACACCTCCGGCGGAGCTTTTCGTGCATCCCTGTGGAGGCTGGGGGCATTGAACCTGAGTGGACAATGTTCAAAGTTTCCATTGCTGAAGCTGCGGCGAAGAGCTGTGGTCTTAGGGTCTTAGGTGCCTCAAGGGGCGGTAACCCACGAACACCGTGGTGGACACCGGTGGTCAGGGAAGCCGTCCGACTGAAGAAGGAGTCTTTCCGGGATATGTTATCCCGGAGGGCTCCGGAGGCAGTTGCAAGGTACCGAAGGGCCCGAAGGGCTGCAGCCTCTGCCGTGAAAGAGGCAAAGCAGCGGGTGTGGGAGAAGTTCGGAGAAGACATGGAGAAGGACTTTCGGTCGGCACCAAGGTGCTTCTGGAAAACCGTTCGCCACCTCAGGAGGGGGAAGCGGGGAACCATCCAAGCTGTGTACAGTAAGGATGGGACGCTGTTGACCTCAACTGAGGAGGTAATAGGGCGGTGGAAGGAGCACTTTGAGGAACTCCTAAATCCGACTAATATGCCCTCTATGGTAGAGGCAGAGCTGGAGGATGATGGGGGATTGTCGTCAATTTCCCTGGTGGAAGTTGCTGAGGTGGTTAAACAACTCCACAGTGGCAAAGCCCAAGGGATTGATGAGATCCGTCCGGAAATGCTTAAAGCTCTGGGTGTGGAGGGGTTGTCTTGGTTGACACGCCTCTTCAACATTGCGTGGAAGTCTGGGACGATGCCTAAGGAGTGGCAGACCGGGGTGGTGGTTCCCCTTTTCAAAAAGGGGGACCAGAGGGTGTGTGCCAATTACAGGGGTATCACACTTCTCAGCCTCCCCGGTAAAGTCTACTCCAAGGTGCTGGAAAGGAGGGTTCATCGATAGTCGAACCTCAGGTTGAAGAGGAAAAATGCGGATTCCGTCCTGGTCGTGGAACAACGGACCAGCTCTTTACTCTCGCAAGGATCCTGGAGGGAGCCTGGGAGTATGCCCAACTGGTCTACATGTGCTTTGTGGATCTGGAGAAGGCGTATGACCGGGTACCCCGGGAGATACTGTGGGAGGTGCTTGGGGAGTATGGGGTGAGGGGGTCCCTTCTCAGGGCCATCCAATCTCTGTACGACCAAAGCGAGAGCTGTGTCCGGGTTCTCGGCAGTAAGTCGGACTCGTTTCAAGTGAAAGTTGGCCTCCGCCAGGGCTGCGCTTTGTCACCAATTCTGTTTGTAGTATTTATGGACAGGATATCGAGGCGTAGTCGGGGTGGAGGGAGGTTGCAGTTCGGTGGGCTGGGGATCTCATCGCTGCTTTTTGCAGATGATGTGGTCCTGATGGCATCATCGGCCTGTGACCTTCAGCACTCACTGGATCGGTTCGCAGCCGAGTGTGAAGCGGCTGGGATGAGGATCAGCACCTCTAAATCGGAGGCCATGGTTCTCAGCAGGAAACCGATGGAGTGCCTTCTCCAGGTAGGGAATGAGTCCTTACCCCAAGTGAAGGAGTTCAAGTACCTTGGGGTCTTGTTCGCGAGTGAGGGGACAATGGAGCGGGAGATTGGCCGGAGAATCGGCGCAGCGGGTGCGGTATTGCATTCAATTTATCGCACCGTTGTGACGAAAAGAGAGCTGAGCCAGAAGGCAAAGCTCTCAATCTACCGGTCAGTTTTCCTTCCTACCCTCACCTATGGTCATGAAGGCTGGGTCATGACCGAAAGAACAAGATCCAGGGTACAAGCGGCCGAAATAGGTTTCCTCAGGAGGGTGGCTGGTGTCTCCCTTAGAGATAGGGTGAGAAGCTCAGTCATCCGTGAGGAGCTCAGAGTAGAGCCGCTGCTCCTTTGCATTGAAAGGAGCCAGTTGAGGTGGTTCGGGCATCTGGTAAGGATGCCCCCTGGGCGCCTCCCTAGGGAGGTGTTCCAGGCACGTCCAGCTGGGAGGAGGCCTCGGGGAAGACCCAGGACTAGGTGGAGGGATTATATCTCCAACCTCGCCTGGGAACGCCTCGGGATCCCCCAGTCGGAGCTGGTTAATGTGGCTCGGGAAAGGGAAGTTTGGGGTCCCCTGCTGGAGCTGCTACCCCCCCGACCCGATACCAGATAAGCGGACGAAGATGGATGGATGGATAATAATAATAATAATAATAATACTTTTTATTCATGGGCGCCTTTCATAGCACTCAAGGACACCTTACAGTTAAAACAAGCAAAAACACAGTTAAAAAGGCAAATATAATTAAATTAAAACAAACAAAGGTGGGTTTTGAGGGAGGTTTTAAAGGTGGGTAGAGACTCTTTGGTATGGATGTATAGCGGGAGGGAGTTCCAAAGGCGAGGAGCAGAATGTCGGGCCGAAGGAATGAAAAGCAGTGAGGAAGAAGAGGATCAGAGTGTTCGGGATAGTGTAGGGCTGAAGGAGTTCAGAGACGTATGGAGAAGCGAGATTATGGAGGGCTTTGTAGGTGAGAAGAAGATTCTTAAAGTCAATACGGTATTGGACAGGAAGCCAGTGTAGTTGTTTAAGGAGTGGAGTAACGGGTTCAGTTGTTGGGGTTCTGGTGATAATACGTTCATACGAGTTTTGGACCAATTGGAGTTTATGGATGGACTTGTAGGGTAAACCAGAGAGGAGGGCGTTACAATAATTAATACGGGAAGTGACAAGGGCGTAGAAGTATTATTGGTGTAAGTGACGGACGAAGGCGGTGTATGGTGCCTAAGAGAAAGTAAGCAGACCGGGTGAGATTATTGATGCGTTTTTCAAAAGAAAGTGTGTTATCGAGGATGACACCGAGGCTCTTGACCTGAGTGGAAGAGTGGACTTGTCGAATTGTCAATGAAGAGTGAGAAATTGGGATTTTGCTAGAGTGGATTTGGAGTCAACAAGGAGAATTTCTGTTTTGTTACTGTTTAGTTTGAGGAAATTATGAGTGAACCAGGTTTTAACTTTATCTAAACAGTCAGAAAGGGAAGATGGAGGGAGCATGGAAGTGTGTTTGGTGGATGTAGAGCTGGGTGGCCGCGGCCGGAAACAACAGCAGGAAGTGGCGGCGAGGCCGCAAGCTCTAGCCACCAAGGATGAAGGTAATTAACAGACAATTTTTGCAGGTTAATCCATCAAAGTTAGTAGTCAAGTTGCTGAGTGTGTAACCATATAAGTATATATATATATACTCAGTTTGCGACAAGAAGCAGTAGGGAAAGCAGAAAACAAAAATTTGAGGGAGAAAGCAGCAGCTGCAGCCCGTCGTGCCAGCGTTCTGAGCTGTGTGTAAAAGTCTCTCTCTCTGAGAGACAAGACTGATGGCTCTACTGTACAACATAAGGTTCATTAAAGCTCCATTGTGTAATTTTTTTAGTTGATTCTTAGCAAAAAAACGTTTATTCTTTCACAAATATGTGCTCATTCATGTGTAATTACTTCTACCAACTAATCAAAGTATTCTCGTACACGTAGAATCTGCCATTCAGAATCATTCAGAATACAAAGGAGCGACTCACGCGAATGATGGCAGCCATATTGCGCCTCCATCTTTAAAATACATTAGCCAAAGTGGGACATACCTCTGCATTTCGCGCTTTTCACTCAGTGGCACTGACTGACGAATGCCAGGGAGGGAGGGGGAGAAGATTACTTGCTACTGCTGGCAGATTTGAAAGGTATTGAAGATGGAGGACAGTTACATGTCCTATTCTCGAGGACATGTAACTGAGTGGCCAAGGAAGTTAAAAAGACAATAAAAACGACAACGCAACAAGACCAAAGTTAATATTGGAGTGGCTTCTCCAAGATTGAAAGAGATCATAAGGAGCAAGGATTATTAAAGGGACGCCGATGTTACCTGCTTTATTCTCGACAGGTAATTCTGCCCAATTGTGTACATTTTAAGTTTTATAGTTGCTATTGCTTGGCTAACTATAGCATGGTTGTGCATAACACTAGAACGACGAGGATACTTTTCCTCGCGTCAATGATGAAAAAGGATTGTCTACCTTGTAACATAAACGTAATCATATGTGTCGTGATTTCCCTGGAAGACAACTCACATAATGGAGTTGTAACACAGACTAGCTACAGCTAGAACAGCTGCATGTAAACGATGGAAATACTAAGAGCTGATTTCGGTTTCATTGACATTGTTCATACTGCTCAGAGAAATATATTACAAAAACACAAACCTCCGTCACTTTTATCCTACACTGTAAATATTGCCTTACACTATTAATCTTGTAATATACAGTATAACAATAGTACTGATACTTTACTAACATTAGCTTGCATATATTTGGGAACCTGATAGCTGATGTTAGCAATGACATGGTACCAAAATAACATAAAACTATTATTACACTGGAAGGAACACTCACTCACTCACGGACAAAATACGCTAATTTCGGGTTCGGCCACCGTAGGAGTTTTCCTCGGCTAGAAAGTAATATTCAGTTGGTTGTCATATACAATTTCACCACTAGATAGGAGAAATTCTTACACAGTGTAGCTTTAAGGAATATTTTAACATTTTGGGAACTACTTAGTGAGATGTTCAGATTGCTATAAATCTCTGTCTCTGTGTTCAGTACAGAGCTGGAGATAGGACATGGTTAGCCTAGCTTAGCATTAAGACTGGAAGCAGGGGGAAACAGCTTGCCTGGCTCTGTCCAATGTTGAAACCCTTCAACACCTCTAAAGTTTGACAGTTTGTGGTTTACGTTACATGCTGGAACTATTTCTTGGAAGCTTGAAGCTTCATAGTGTCATCACAGTGAGGTTGTCAAGTGTGATACAGAGATCAAAACCAAAACCTGTGCTCACCAAATGACAGATGGATCCAAATAACAGATGGATTCAAAAGAACAAGTTAACTATCATCATTTGTTTTTACAGTTTGGAGTGAGGAATCCATAATTCCAGCTTCTAACTGAACACATCAACAACTTTAACAGAAATCCAGCCTCAGGACCTTTTCATGCCGGGTGCTTCTATAGAGCAGGGGTGAACTAAGACAAATTAGTGCAAGGAAATGAATCGGTAATGGTAAATTGATCGTCACAACATCTGCTGACATTTATGCTGATTGGCTTGCTTGTGAAATAGTATGTGTGTTCTGTCTTCAGAGAAGCTGTAAGTGAGTTGTAACATTCCAGCCTGGTCTCACAGAATTCCGTGAAATTATCACAAACTGTTAACAGCGTGGTGGTGGCACGGAATGTGTGAAAATTCTGTGTGGCCACTATGGAAAACAATGCCAATGTAAAGTCAATGAGAAGATGACATAGCATTAAGAGCGACTACGGTAGCGAGTAGTATGTAAGGACGAAATTCCGCGTAAGGAGGTTGGTTGGGGTGATGGATGGGTCAAACACAGGACTTTCACCTAGGAGACCAGGGTTCGTATCCCGTATGTCACGTTTCCTAAAGTCACTTTCTTCTTTTCCTGAACCAAACCGTCCCGTTCTTCCGGAACCGTAAGCCCACCAATGACCTTTTCCTTAACTTAAGGGGCCGTGTTTATTTAATGGAATTCTTCCGTGGGCCCATCACGGAATTTTCGGCAATCCGTGTTCATTTCACGGAATTCTTCTGTGGGCCCATCACGGAATGTTTTGCGATTCCGTGAAACTGCCACAGATTTTGAGTTAAGGGGCCGTGTTCATTTCACGGAATTCTGTGAGATCAGGTTGAACATTCTGTGAAACAATGACAGCAGTGTGTTGATACCTTCCACTGAGACAATAGTTATCCCTAGGCCATGTACCGGGTGTCTGCTGATGTGACACAGTCTGGGTCTCGACCAGCGGTCCCCTTTGGAGGCCTTGGCCAGCGTCTGCAGGTCCACGCCAAGAGACAGTGACTGGAGAAGAGAGACATAAGTAGGATTCAACTCTATATGCAAGGATTGAAGCTAGAATACGACCAACTGCTGCTAGAAAAAGCTAATAATGTTAGGTATAACATAAATAAATTAAGATACACATCACCAAATAAGACGTTAAAACGTAAGCAGTTATCCTCTTTGGTAAAGATGTCTAAAAGAGAGACTATCACACTAAAAGATCTAGTGAATAACTCTGTAGTTAGAGACAACAAACTTATTAACCAAGAATTTGCTTCCTTTTATGAAAATTATATTCTACTGAGATTGAAGGTCAAACAGATGAACAAAAGAATTTCTTAAAATGATTTTATTATTTTATTCAACATTCTGGCCCCAAATTAAATTAAGTTATAAAACAAGCCACTACAAATGAAATCCTGCCACCTTCAATGTATAAGAATATTATTAATGTAATTCCTAAACCAGGTAAAGAGTGCAATAAACCCTCTGATTTCAGACCAATAAGTCTAATAAATTGTGATAATAAAATAATTACAAAAGTTATAAATAACAGAATAACCGAAATACTTCCATCAATCTATTCATTTTAACCACACAAGGTTTATTAAAGACAGACAGTTAAAAATCAATGTTAGAACCTGTATATCTCTAACGCAATTTGCTAAAAAAGAAAAACTAGATGTGACACTGATGGCGGTAGATACTGAAAAAGCATTTGAACGTTTAGAGTAGAACTCCCTGTATGAGGTTGTAGCTGCATATAACTTCCCAAACTAAATAATAAAAATAATCAAAACTGTATACAAGTCCCCTGTGGCATATGTCTATTCAAATGGTATTCTATCGGAGGCAAGTCAGATAACTAGGGGCACAAGGCAGGGATGTTCACTATCCCCATCACTCTTTGGCTTCGCTGTAGAGCCGATGGCTCAGAAAATGTGCCATTCAGATATGATAGAAGTTATTAATGTTGGAAGTAAATGTTATAAACCATTCCATATCTAATGAAAATTATTGATCAGTACTCAAAAATATCTAGTTACAAAATGAACATAGAAAAGACAGAACTTCTATCAACAACAGGATTTTTGCCTTAAGATCACAACTTAATAAAATACAACTTTAAATGGCAAAAGGAAAGGATTAAATATCTAGGGTGTTATATCAGTTTAGCAAAACTATATAAAAATAATTCCTCACCACTAATTAAGGATCTTAAGGCTAGTTTAGCTAAATGGACAGACCTGCCTATTAACTTAATTGGCAGAATTAATTTGCTTAAAATGATATGGCTTCCTAAATTCCTGTTCATCTTCCAGACAATACCAGTGATCCCCCCCCTAAGGATTTTCAAAAAAACATTAATAAGCTATTCAGTTCTTTCATCTGGTCAAATAAGGCTCATAGATTGAGTAGGAAACTACTTCAGAATAAGAAAAAAGAAGGAGAGCTAAAATTCCAAAATCTTGAGCTATACTACTATTCTGCTCATGTATATTAAAAAAATCATTAACAGATCAGAGGGAGATATGTGGGCAAACATGGGGGAAATGAATTTCCCCTATCATCAGCTTGGGGGAAAAAAAACCTTATTTACAAAGTGGAAAATTAAAAATGTGTGTTTCTCACAAATAGCACATTAAGAACATGGGAGAGATTAAAACATTCTGAGGATAGAAATCGCTGTTCCAAAGAATACATGCTTGTGGAATAACCCATCCATCATCATACAGAAGGAGGAACTGAAGTGGAGATCATGAAGTGACAAAGGAATAACAACTATTGTAGCTATTACCTCCCATACCAGTATAAAGCCATTTGAACAATTGGAAATAGAATTCAATTGAACTAATAAGGAACATTTTAGATATCTTCAATTAAAGAACTGGATAACAGATAACTTTGACTTAAACTATACTGTAATAGGCCTACAGAACCCTCAGCTACTCAGAGGCAATTCCTAAGCTCAGGAGAAAACAAGAAATGAATAGGGAAAGTGTACAAACACCTTATAGATAATTATTCACTCCAAAAACTATATGAGGGTTGGAACAAAGATCTTAAAATAAATAACTCTGATATAACCTGTAAAGATTGCCTAAATATAACCAACACCATTACCACCAATGAGAATCTGCGTCTTATACAATACAAGCTCATGACAAGAATACAATGCCTATAAAAAGTATTCACCCCCCTTGGATGTTTCACTCTTTTGTTTCTTTTATACATGAAATCATGGTCAATATAATTTGGCGTTTTGACAAGAATTTGCAATAAAAAACTCTTTAATATCAAAGTGAAAACTGATTTTTACAAACTAATGTCAATTAATTAAAAATATATAAGGTAAAGAAGATGATTGCATAAATATTCACCCCTTTAAAGTGACCGACCTAATTCAACAGAAGTCCAACTAGTTGATGCCAGCAGTGTCACAATTAGTGAAATGGAGATCACCTGATTTCAGCTGATGTGTGTCAAGTGATTGTAGTGTAAAAAACACCTGTCAGGGAGGTCCAGTCTCTGATTCATCAGTATTCCTACTACAATTGCAACATGAAGAAAAGGAACACTCCAAGCAACTCAGAGAAAAGATCATTGAAAAGTACAAGTCAGGAGATGGCTACAAAAAGATTTCCAACTCACTGGACATCCCACAGAGTTCAGTTAAATCCATCATTCAGAAATGGATGGAGTATGGGACTTGTCTAAATCTGCCTAGAGCTGGCCGTCCTCACAAACTGAGTGACCGGGCAAGATGAAGACTGGTGAGGGAGGCCAGCAAGACACCTACGACCACTCTGAAGGAGTTAACCCTTGTGTTGTCCCCCGGGTCCCGGTGACAACACAAGGGTTAGTGCTTTTTTGTACAGCATTTTGGTCAGCTTAAACTGTGTTTAAATGTGCTCTAGAAATAAACTTTACTTACTTACTTTACAAGAGACAGGGTTTAGAGAGCAATTCTCAACAAAGTAAACGGAAGTACTTAAAAGCTTCAGTGGCTTAGATGGGAGAGACTGTACATACAACAACTGTTGCCCGGGTTCTTCACCAGTCGAAGCTGTATGGGAGAGTGGCAAAGAGAAAACCACTGTTGAAAAAAGCTCATATGAAATCTTGCCTGGAATTCGCCCAAAGGCATGTGCTAGACTCCAAGGTCAATTGGAAGAAGGTTCTTTGGTCTGATGAGACAAAAATTGAGCTTTTTGGCCATCAGACAAGACGCTATGTTTGGCGTACACCAAACACTGCACATCACCACAAACACACCATCTCCACCGTGAAGCATGGTGGTGGCAGCATCATGCCCTGGGGATGCTTCGCAGCAGCAGGCCCTGGAAGCCTTGTAAAGGTAGAGGCGAACATGAATGCAGAAAAATATCGCCAAATCCTGGAGGATAATCTGACTCAGTCTGCAAGAGAACTACAACTTGGGAGAAGATTTATTTTCCAGCAAGACAACGACCCCAAGCATACAGCAAAAGCTACACAGAAATGGTTCAAAGACAACAAGTTGAATGTTCTGGAGTAGCCAAGTCAAAGTCCAGATCTCAATCCAATCGAGAATTTGTGGCTGGACTTGAAAAGAGCTGTTCACGCCCGATCCCGAGCAACCTGACAGAGCTTAAGCTGTTTTGCAAGGAAGAATGGAGAAAAATAGCAGTGTCCAGATGTGCCAGCCTGATTGAAACATATCCACACAGACTCAGTGCTGTAATTGCAAACAAAGGTGCATCTACTAAATACTGACCTGAAGGGAGTGAATATTTTTGCAATCAACTTCTTTAACATATTTATTTTTAATTAATTGACATTAGTTTGTAAAAATCCGTCTTCACTTTGATATTAAAGAGTTGTTTTTTTTTTGCAAATTCTTGTCAAAAGCCAAAAAAAGCCAAATTATATTGACTATGATTTCATGTATAAAAGAAACAAAATGGTTAAACATCCAAGGGGGGTGAATACTTTTTATAGACATTACATCCCTCATAGTTGTGTTTACTTTGGCAATTCAATTTAATTAAGTGTACAAGACAAAAAACTGGAACAAGTGTAATCCCTGGATAGCCATGATCCACTCACACAAAGATAAGGCATGCCACACTTGTTATAGTGTTAATATAGTGTTATGATATCAGTCTAGGTCTTTCAGGTTTTGATAAGGGTCAGAACTGATATAACATATGACACATGAGGGGGGTGTGTTTGTGGGATGCTGATTTAATCCAGACCAAAAGTAGGAAGACAGAAGCGAGCACACTACAGGCTACAATGATTCCTATTACAAAGATGTTTGATTAAAGAGACGTTTTGTTGTTTCCCACCACACAACTTTTTATAAATACACCTTTTAAAACCTGAATTACAACACTGAGAGCGGGCTCGCAGAGAAGTCATCAAGGGACAGTTAAACACAGCACAACCCTCTAGAAGTAGGAAAGACATACACTCATGAAGGCCAGTTTAGGAATCACGCTACGTTAAATGTAGCTTGTAACAATAGTATAATGTCAATTCTCAGTGGTATGTCGCTGCTGATAGACTGCAATGTGACATATAAAAACAATATGTCATTTGTGTTTGACTGGCACATAACCCCTCACATACGTCATGTTAATCCTCATACAGTACCTGTTTGTACTCTTCCCTCCTCAACACCAGGAGGAACAAGTGTAAGCCGCATGACTGGATCTTCCTCACCATCTGGTAATTACAGAGAGACAGACAGAGACACAAATGGTTAAGTGAATAAACTAAATTTCATTTTTAATCACTACAAGTGCTTATGGTAACTAATGTGCGTGGTCCCTTCTTAGATGCTATTTTATTTAACAGTAACATAAGGAAACATGCACGCCAAAACCTTTAGATCAGTCCAGTCGGTTTACTTTGAACTAAATTCTAAAGGAAACCAGTGATCAAGCAATTACTAATGGTGTTTTAAGATGGTGTCTGTTTTGTCTCTGTCATCATCCAGCTAACCACAAATAACATGTGACCTCTACTAAAATGTTTACATGTATGGTGTGTCTCAGAGTAATACACCCATTCACAATTAAAATAAATTACTTCTGTAATTTTTAATAGTGTGTAGATGGAAACAAAGCCCTAGAATCACTCCACTAACACAAGCAATCAGAATAACAACAGATAGACATTTTGTTTAAACAAAGGAAGAAGTACGGAGTTATATTTAATTTAGTCTATATCCTCGACATTCCACTCCCGGGATTGCTCCATTGCCGATAGACATTCTGCCGGATTTCACTCATTTAGGGCAGATATCCATTGCTTTGGGCTTCCTTTGTGTTGGCATTTTAAACTCTGGTCGATTTATGAGGACTATGGTTAACCTTTTCTCAGATCTCTGCAGGGTAAATCCAGACAGCTAGCTAGACTATCTGTCCAATCTGAGTTTTCTGTTGCATGACTAAAACAACTTTTAAACGTACACGTTCCACCAAAACAAGTTCCTTCCCGATGCTATTTTGCAGAGGTGCCGTTTCCATATGCTCCATATAAAACAAACTGCTCTGCTGGGAGCTACATGCACCTCAGCCGGGGGATAAAACAAAATCTCTATGGGCCCCTTCCCACATCCACAGCTATTCATTGTAGCATATTTTTGGTAAATAGTGTTTGTTTATAGTGTATATACACTATAAACAAACAATATAGACAGGAAGTGACTTGAAATCCTGTCTATTTGGTTTTTATTGTATTTCAAGAGTGAATTGCTCCACAATATGAATACAGATTGATTATCACTTATTTTGTTGGTAACCCTTGTTGTATAATCACAATATTACATTTGAGGAGGCCTCACGTCAGTGATGTGCCTTTCGGACCTCGAAATGAAACCCTCTCATGTAAACAAATGTCAACGTTAAACACTGATGCAGTTTTAAATGTTTTATAATTTCAGAAAGGAGGAGGTTAACCAATATTTTATATTAATCCTAATTTTTGTAGAATTTTTGTTAAAATCCATAAATGCAGCTTTCGAAATTATAGAAGATTAAAAAGATTTAGCCTATAATAAAATATTGGTTAACCTCCTCTTATCTAAATTTTAGATATCCGATCCCCTTCTAATGGGAGGCATGAAAACCTATTTATTGTAGCCTACTGTTCTGAAAAAGAGTATTATTTTTATCATTATGTGGGTGGCTTCATTGTTGAGCTATGTTTTTTGCATTTGGCATACATTTTGATGTTAGGCTGTCCTTTTTTTTACGGTTATAAACTTGCAAATAAAGCATTAATTAAAAAAAAGTAAAGTCATCGCAGGTTTCACCAAAGAAACAACAAACGTTAACATCAGGGAGACAACATTAACATTCACAAATCTGCTAACTATAGGCTATGTATGGCTATCGTTAATTTAAGAGTTTAAACGGCGTTCAATTATTTGCATCATGCTCACTAACTTAACTCATACAAAACAAACAACAAAAACAAACAATATTGTTTGTTTTTGTTGTTTGTTTTGTATGAGTAAGCACATTGTGAGCAATGTATAATCCAAAGAAAAATTCCTCATTTGTGTCCTCATACCTGGCAAATAAAGCGGATTCTGATTCTGATCCGTTTCATTCTTATTTGGTAATTCTTTATTTCCAAAAAAGGCGTTATGAGCTTTCCCTATATACTGTATACAGTATTGTGTTCACTAACAAGTCTAGAACAAAAAACCATTGCAATCAACAGTGTTTGAAATTCATCAGGCTGAAATCCATACTGTTTTGAATGCGTGGTTAACAGTTTTGACAGCAGTGTGTTAGCATTTGAACATTGTGCAGGTTGTGGTTAGAGCCATGGAATAAGTATGTAGAGTTTTGAAAACTGTGTTCAAGCAATGAGTACAGTTTTGCACTGTAATAATACAATTTTAACTATTAGAGATACAAATTTATTACACAGGGCACGTTACACTATTTTCTGACATTTTAGTGACAGGACGATTGGATAAAATGATGGACAGAAAAATTATCGTTACTTCAGCCCTAATGCTATGGTCCATACAATTGTTGAAAGGGTGTGTGTGTGTGTGTGTGTGTGTGTGTGTGTGTGTGTGTGTGTGATGCGTTCATCACGTTAATATAGCTGGTAAAGGTGGGGCTTAATTATTTTATATATTGCAGGGTAGCTTAATATATAATATTGCATCATCATTTGTTAGTTGAATATATTTTGTAGTAATAATCTGAATCTACAAAGTAACTAGACCTGTCAAATAAAGTGGAATAAAGAGTAGAATATTTCCCTGTGAGATGTAGTGCAGTAGTAGTATGAAGTAGCATAAAATAGAAATACTGAAGTAAAGTACCTCAAAAGTGTTTAGTACTTGAGTAAATGCACTTTCGTTACATTCCACCACGGGTCAGAATGTTTGTTGGTGTGGGTGGGAATAGAACACACACACACACACACACACACACAGATTAAGAAAGAGAGACCGGCGAGATAAGGATGTTACATTGAAGCAAACTCAAACATTTCAAGTGTGATTTAACTTTTAAAATGAATACCTTTGTTCCCGGAAATAGCCTGGTCCCAAATAGCTAGCTGATAGAAAGTTACATGTATACTCTAGCATTGTTAGGAGATGCAACTATGTCATGGCATGTATAGCTCAGGACCCAAGGAAGAGTAGTTTCCAGTATGAAGTTGTTTGGAAGAGTGGTTCTGGAGAAAGCTGAAAGCAGCAATACCGAACCAAGAGTGAGTGAGTGGCTGCAACCTGGAGACCTCCTGTCTCATGCTCGTCCTGTCTCATGCCTCCCGTCTCATGCCTGGGCGTGTTCAACGGTAAATTCAGATGTTCAGAATAAGACGGTAAATTCAGATGTTCAGAGTACGAAATCGTGAATTATTTTCTAAATAAAGTCACGGTTAAGTTAGTGAGCATGATGCAATTAATTGAACGCCATTTAAACTCTTAAATTAACGATAGCCATACATAGCCTATAGTTGGCAGAACTGTGGATGTTTTTGTCTCCCTGATGTTAACGTTTTTTGTTTCTTTGATGAAACCTGCGATAACTTTACTTTTTTTTTTTTATTAATGCTTTATTTGCAAGTTTATAACAGTAAAATAAAAGGACAGCCTAACATCAAAATGTATGCCAAATGCAGAAAACAGGTCAACAATGAAGCCATCCACATAATGCTAAAAACAACTAACATATGAGACCACAGAAGAGTAGGCTACAATAAAAAGGTTTTCATGCCTCCCATTAGAAGGGGATCGGATATCTAAAATTTAGATAAGAGGAGGTTAACCAATATTTTATTATAGGCTAAACCTTTTTAATCTTCTATAATTTCGAAAGCTGCATTTATGGATTTTAACAAAAAAAAATTTCAACAAAAATTAGGATTAATATAAAATATTGGTTAACCTCCTCCTTTCTGAAATTATAAAACATTTAAAACTGCATCAGTGTTTAACGTTGACGTTTGTTTTCATGAGAGGGTTTAATTTCGAGGTCCGAAAGGCACATCAATGACGTGAGGCCTCCTCAAGTGTAATATTGTGATTATACAACAAGGGTTACCAACAAAATAAGTGATAATCAATCTGTATTCATATTGTGGAGCAATTCACTCTTGAAATACAAAAAACAAAACAGACAGGATTTCTAGTCACTCCCTGTTTAGTCAGCCAGACAATTTGAGCTATAGCTTTGTAGAGACTGTGGGATTTCTCAAACTGAATAAATCCCGCCCGCACATATAAACACAAAACTGCTTTGCTAGCTCCATCGTGTTGTAACTAAGACATCTGCTGAAAAAATAATTGTATTCATTAGCATGATTGCCGTACTGTTTAGTTCAAAAACATCCAAAACACCAAAGTACGAAAACATAGCGGACCAGACGCAAGCTTTTATTTTGAAAAGTTGAAGCTCGGGGACAGCACCAGCCGGGAGGGCATGAGACAGGAGGCATGAGACGGGAGGTCTCCAGGCCCCAGCCATACCCGACTCATACCAAAGGTCAAGCAATCAGCGGAATGGGCACTGCATTAGTATACCAAATTCTAGACTCTAACCCTGTAGAAGTCTATGTTGTCCACATATTCTTCATTGACCTCCAGCACTCGGTCTCCGTCTCTGAGGCCGCTGTGCTCTGCAGGACTCCAAGGCTCAACATCTCTGATCTCAAAGCCTTGGCTGCGCTGGTCCATGCGCAGGTAGAAACCAAAGCTCTGCCCCTCTAGACGCTTTAGTTGGCACAGTCTGGGCATGGGGTTCTGATCAGGCTCTGCACACATGGTTAGTACAGATAATCAACACTAGGGGGACACTGGAAAAATGATTTTAAGAGAGGAGGTTTAAAAGGTTGTGTATGTAAAGGCATGTGTATTAAACATCACCAGGATCATCAGTGATGACCAGCGCTGGATTATCTATCCCTTCCTTTGGATTGAAGGTGAAACTGATGTAAGGAGAAAAAATGCAAAGTCAGTATGTCAGTGTAGCAGAGCAGGGGAATTTCATATAGAATTAATTTTAATAAAATAAACTACACTATATACAGAATGTCTGTCTATAACTTTTTATAGGACCATACTAGTGTTTTGAAAACATTTAATTCTAATAGGCCGATTCTGACTGCTCACCATTTCAAAGACTGCTGTTCTATTAGACATTACAAACAGGCAGTGGCCCAGTGGTTACTATCATTTCACTATATCATCTTTCAGATACGTGCACCATGTTTCCGAGGTTTCTTGGTGATGAATATGCATCAGTTTGATATATTCATGAATATCCTGAGTCATGTGGTCAAAACAAACCAGTAAGACCTGTGTCAGCTTACTACTATGACTGAGCAGCATGACTACATTTATATTGGATGATTCTCCAGTGCACCATTGAGGCCCAGTGCAATGCATACCAACCATTGTTTATTTGTCATAAACCCAATCTTTCATATTATACAGTTCATAGTACTTTCATAGTATAGACCATAGTTGTATGTGCCAATATACTATATAAAAACAATTTTAAGTTGTAATCTCGAATATTTTCATTTAACTCAATTGGACAGATAGTCTAGATAGCTGTCTCAATTTACCCTGCAGAGATCTGAAGAGCAGTTAACCATAGTCCTCATAAATCCACCAGACATCGGTGAAAAGACATGCATCTGACGGAATTTCCTGCGGCACCGGAGCAATTATGGAAGTGGAACGTTGAGGATATAGACTACTAAACTCTCAGCTCAATTCAATTGTTTTTACTTGAAGAAAAATTATAATACATTCAGGACTGAAATCTTAATGCCACTTTAAGGAATATTAAAAACCTTGCCACTAAACGTAATCTGAAATTTTGCAGGATTGTTGAACATCAACATTCTTGTCTGCTTATAGGGTTGGTAAGATGAACACGTTGCATAGAGGATACAATTTCCTTGTGGTCGTGGCTGCTGAAAGTATCCAGAAGATAAGAAGCTCACAGTTCAGCTTTTATCTGCCTCAGTTATGTCATCACTGCATAGCAATGAACACAACACACTGTCAACAGGGATATAGTTCAATGAAAACTGTTGGCAGTGTGTCTGTGCGTATCAGATTGTTCCTCGAAAGAGGTTGGTGTTGAATTTTGTCCATGTCAGGTGTCAATGCTGCGAGCAGCACAAAATAATTCCAGTTATCTCCATTGAATTGGGAGGGAAAATATGTTTCTTTTTTAATTTTAATATTTTTTTATAAACTGGCATTATTGTAAGGTATATATAATTTGTAGGGAATGGTCTAAAACACAAGTGTGATCCTTTAATAAGCAGCAGATTTCTGTTTATCAGGAGGTATTACAGTAGTACTAAGACTAATTGTATATAAAGCTGTACTTACCGTGGGAATTCCATTGCATCCTGGCAGCCTGTGGAAGTGACAGTGACACAATAAGATATTTGTACCTTCCTGCATCCACAGACAGCTGTAACATTGCTCTGTCATCATCACAAGGACCCAGACACATTTAGGTGAGCTCAAACCGTGTTTAGCCCCATGCCTTTGTCCACAATGTATTATTTACAATGGACAACTATCAAGGAGTGCTGTAACTTGAATATAAAGGACAGCTCCGATGAAATCACTTGGTCTAGGCAAATTAAATTACTCTCAGAAGTAACTAATCAAACTTATACAGACAAGCTTATTATTACACAATGATGTGGGCTTTCAAACACTGACCAAAAGTATAGAACAACACTGCTTCACAATGTAGGAAGCTGCTGCTACTGGGGCTCCTTTTTGGCTGGGCCAAGATCCCGTGAGAATTGTGGGATGACATATCAGACAAAAATCTATATTACCAGGCTTCAAGTGCATTTGTGCTCGAACAGCAGCTTACCGAACCAATCAGCGTCCTGTAAGAAGCAACTGGCAGCTACAGTACATGCGTGGTTTAGGTGTGTGTGACAAAAAAAACAACAATGGGGACGTGTTCATCCAATCACCTGCCAGTTGTTGTTTTTTTAAAGTGCCTACCCTTTTCCAAACAGTTTCCAATGACGGCTTTTCAAAAGGTTCTGTGTAACAAACCATCTGGCTTGTCAGGTTAGCAATGCAAAGCCAGCCCTATAAATACAAAAGTCTGTGAATGAGTGAGTGAGTGAGTGAGAGTTTCCCCACTGGCTGTTGCTCTTTGGAAATCAATACCACTGACAGTCCTCATTACATCCTTATGGGGTTTTAACAGTAATTCTTGTACTGTTTATTGACTGCATCTATTGCACGCTAAGACGGAATGTTCTGCTGACCTCGGATTAATTATCAGATCCATAACTTTTACCGAAAAGCAGTTTTTGAACAATTCATTGTGTAAACTGATTTAAGGTTACAGGTCAAGGCTTACGGTTTACAGCCACTATGTTTTACACAAGCACAACACACTAGCTGGGCTAGGGTCGTTAGCATTAATAACTATGCCAACCGATGCTGTCAGAACTTTTTTCTTTTGTATTGATATTTTGACGGGACAACAGATGTTATAGAACTTCATGACATTCCATTCACAATTGTGTTCCTTGCCCCCAATTTTCTTTTTAAACAACACTAAACAGCAGCATCCCTTGGACAAGGACTGATTACTAGAATTACGGATTAATAGAAATCAGACTACTACACAAATACTTTCCCACCTCTTCCCTTAAATTAACTCAGGCCGCCATTCAATACAATTTCAAAATGAGACACAGCTGTGGACAATTCAGAACGGACATTACAATAAGAGGAATACAAACCAATAAAAAATAAACAAAACAAAATTAAATTAAACATGCCTTGAGATTGTCTGTCACGTTAATGAGGATACAGCTATTAAAAGTTATTAGTGTATATGAAGTCTGAGCTTATAGTGACAGCTGAAGGGCAGCTTACGGTAGCATTAGCTGTTTCCGTGAAGCTCCCACCTGAGCTCCTATAACTCACGAAACAGTTAGGAAACAAGAACAAGCTAATTAATGATAACATTATCATTTTGACTCGGAGGATGTACATTTTTATTTTATTTCCAATCCTTCTTTTAATTCCCAACCTGTCACTCCTCTATATTACTTAGTCTCTACTGTAGCTTCTGTGTCCTAAAATGCCATAATGCCTTGCTTTGCTCACTCAAATTCACATCACAACCTTAGTCTCTATAGTTACAAACTAAAACAGGAGGAATGACTGCTACTGACTGAGGTCTGTGTTCTTCATTCTAACCAGAATTCAATGGAATATATTTGTTTTATTTACATTTTAGATTTGTTTCCATTAAGAGATTAAAATAAATGAAGTATAATCCTGTTTTGAGTTTAATCTTTTTTTTTTTTTTTAAATAATCTTTTTGGCAATAAGTTATAACACTGACCAGACATGTTTTGTCTGGTCAGTTTAGTTTAATTTAAAAACGCAAAAGTATCTCATTAAATGTTAGCTGCCTGAATCAACTGTACTTGCTTTTATCTTTCCTTAAAGTTGTAGTCCGTAAGATTTTCATCTAGTTAACCCTGTCGTAACGTTTTACAAGTTTTTGTTCCCTGCACTTTTTGATGCTCAGGTTGGTTCAGATGTCAGCACTATTAGCCATGTTGTGTCAGCTAATAATGTTAGCAACGTGAGCGCCACACTCAGTGAATGAGGACAAAGTGGTTCTGCCGGCTCTTCCTCGGCCTCCACTTCATCAGCTAAGGTTGTTTCACATGTGCCACAATGGCTAGTAGGGTGTTTGTGTCACATTAGTTAGATGCCCGCCGCCACTTGGGCATAAGTGCACTAACTTTACCCGGACTGGGCGTGCACAGCTAACAGCTTCACTCGTTTGACTGCTAAAGATACGTGCTAAACAGTGCTTTAAAACATTGCGCCTCCCCGATAGCCTTGGCTGTTGCCGTGTTAGCCACGTAGGCTAGCTGCTGCTTCTATCAACTCCACCGCTGCGGGTGTCCCCACACGGCTCACATCTTCATGGATGTATTAGCTCGTAGCTAATCTTAGACTAAACTGCTATCTGCGTGGACTGGAGCATGTGAAGGCATTGTGGCATCATTCAGTAGACACCTCACTTGGAAGTCCCAAAGGCGTGCCTGAGATTACATCTTACTGCCAAAGCTGCCGCTAGAAACAGCCTAACTCAAATCTTACGGACAACAACTTTAAAACTATGGTGACTACAATTTCACAACGTGACCTCAGCTTATATTCTGTCAAAGTGCAAAGTGAATGTATAACAACACTTTTCCACTGCCAACGAGGAAGACGGCTTCACACAAAAATGGAGCCTTTAATAAAAAGGATTCTCACAGCTCTGTCATGGTGGTACTAATTCAAGACCAGTGTTGGGAGTAATGCGTTACCAAAGTAACACAATTACAGTAATGTATTCCTTTTTGCTGTAATGCAGTAATATAATGCATTACTAATTAAATTAAAGTAATATTATATTTGTTACAATCTCAGTAACGCAAGTTACAACGCTTTTTAACGCAACATTTAGTGGTGTATTGTTTTTTTAAGAATTCACCAACAGTGCGAAACATTTAACAAGTTATTTCCTGTTGCTGTATTCGATGGTTGAGATGACTGCAGAGACAGATACATTTGCGAAATGGACATTATTTTTAGGAGTTATTACACTGCGTTGAAGTGAGCTATCCTGTTTTTGTTCCTGTGGGAAGAGCCAACCAGAGACGTAACAGACAACATCTATGTCCCAACAGGTGACGGTATGTCAGCAAGGACAGTGCGTGTGTTCGAGCTGCTGACAGATAGAAACATGTCTGGAATGAATGTTGAGGCTTGCCACACATAATAGACTGCAACAGTCCCGCCCACAGCGGGTTCTGTAAGTAAAAATACAATGCAATTTCTCCACTGGCAAATTGGAGTATAAGCCATAAAATCGTAAGCGTTGATGGTAGACTTAAAGGAGAACTCCGGGCAATTTTTACGTTAATCTTGATCGCTATACTTTTTTGAGTACTGTCTATAGCAAAAAACACGAGCCAAATTGGTGCTAGCAACATCGAGCTACTGCAGCTAATGCCCAGAGCTCCCAGTTAGCTAAAACAGCAGTTTTGGGGGCATATTTGGTACAGTAGCCTTTGTTTGCAATTACAGAGGTCAAACGTTTCCTGTAGTTTTTCACCAGGTTTGCACACACTGCAGGAGGGAGTTTGGCCCACTCCTCCACACAGATCTTCTCTAGATCAGTCAGGTTTCTGGGCTGTCGCTGAGAAACACGGAGTTTGAGCTCCCTCCAAAGATTCTCTATTGGGTTTAGGTCTGGAGACTGGCTAGGCCACGCCAGAACCTTGATATGCTTCTTACAGAGCCACTCCTTGGTTATCCTGGCTGTGTGCTTCGGGTCATTGTCATGTTGGAAGACCCAGCCTCGACCCATCTCCAATGCTCTAACTGAGGGAAGGAGGTTGTTCCCCAAAATCTCGCAATACATGGCCCCGGTCATCCTCTCCTTAATACAGAGCAGTTGCCCTGTCCCATGTGCAGAAAAACACCCCCAAAGCATGATGCTACCACCCCCATGCTTCACAGTAGGGATGGTGTTCTTGGGATGGTACTCATCATTCTTCTTCCTCCAAACACGGTTAGTGGAATTATGACCAAAAAGTTCTATTTTGGTCTCATCTGACCACATGACTTTCTCCCATGACTCCTCTGGATCATCCAAATGGTCATTGGCAAACTTAAGACGGGCCTTGACATGTGCTGGTTTAAGCAGGGGAACCTTCCGTGCAATGCATGATTTCAAACCATGACGTCTTAGTGCATTACCAACAGTAACCTTGGAAACGGTGGTCCCAGCTCTTTTCAGGTCATTGACCAGCTCCTCCCGTGTAGTCCTGGGCTGATTTCTCACCTTTCTTAGGATCATTGAGACCCCACGAGGTAAGATCTTGCATGGAGCCCCAGTCCGAGGGAGATTGACAGTCATGTTTAGCTTCTTCCATTTTCTAATGATTGCTCCAACAGTGGAAATTTTTTCACCAAGCTGCTTGGCAATTTCCCCGTAGCCCTTTCCAACCTTGTGGAGGTGTACAATTTTGTCTCTAGTGTCTTTGGACAGCTCTTTGGTCTTGGCCATGTTAGTAGTTGGATTCTTACTGATTGTATGGGGTGGACATGTGTCTTTATGCAGCTAACGACCTCAAACAGGTACATCTAATTTAGGATAATAAATGGAGTGGAGGTGGACATTTTAAAGGCAGACTAACAGGTCTTTGAGGGTCAGAATTCTAGCTGATAGACAGGTGTTCAAATACTTATTTGCAGCTGTATCATACAAATAAATAGTTAAAAAATCATACATTGTGATTTCTGGATTTTTGTTTTTAGATTATGTCTCTCACAGTGGACATGCACCTACAATGACAATTTCAGACCCCTCCATGATTTCCAAGTGGGATTACTTGCAAAATAGCAGGGTGTTCAAATACTTATTTTCCTCACTGTATATCCTCATATAGATGCCAAAAGTTCATGGGGCACCAACCTTGTTTTGAGATAAATGTCTTTTATTCGCGATGTCTTGGATAAGTACTCCATTACCCACAATCCTGAACAATCCCACAGTGATGCCTCTGATTGGTGGAACTCATGCTGGTGAGGAGGGGGAGCTGCCAGGAGCTGCCTGCACGATCCGTCATGCGCATGCCCAAAATGATAATCCTGTTTTACAAGGAGTGACGACACTGCACGAAACATGATCGGTTCCACGCTTCTGCCGTTAGCCTCCACCACGAAGCTAACGTTAGTTTAAACAGCTAATTCGGCTAACCGCTAGCTGACAGCTTGATTCAGTCTAAAATAACGTTAACTCAAACTAAACATTGGGTAAAGCAGGCTACAGCTGACGTAACAGCGGTTATATATTTTAACGGTTATTTTTAAGTTTTATTTTGAGGGTCTTTTAAAGTTATTACATGCTGTCTCAGCTAGCGGTTAGCCGAATTAGCTGTTAGCTAAACTAACGTAGCTTCCTTTATTCAGTGGTGCGCGGTGGTTTATGGGATGAGTAGTTCCTTCGCTCGATAATGAAACTACGTACACTAGGATGACCAGACGTCCCAGGTTTCGGTGACCTGTCCCCGGCTGGAGCTGTCCCCGGAAATGTCCCCGGTTTTCACTGTGACTGACAGACCCGAAATTGGAATGAAAGAAAGAAAACATTGACCAAACGTACAGTCGCGCTGATTCGCGCACCCTACACGCACAAGACCAAGCCAGAGCAAACGCTGCTCAGAGTTCAGAGATGTTCTAGAATGCCCATATTTTAAGATGCTAAAATTTCTCAGACATTTTATGTTTAAAACAAGGATCTTACTCTAACAGAAAGATCGACCTCCTCAGAAATCCTTTCCATAATGTTGTCAGACACTTAGAATAATAATCTGAGCCTGTCAGTGGAAAAACAAGCACTTTTATGAACGTAAATACAAGCTGGACAACTGACGTCCTATTAACTTATATTGTAGCTTGTTTCGCCGTTGCCAACTGCAGCGATCTCGTTTAATACTGGACCAATGTCAAAGGAAAATATTTCCTCAATAGTTTTAATTGTGTCCGATTCTCAATGAGCTGTTGCAGAAACAAGCCCACGTTGAAGCAATAAAGCAAAAGCTGTCAGGTAAATGTAGTGCAGTAAACATTACAACATTTTCCTCTGAGGTGTGGAGTACAAGTATGAAGTAGCAGCAGGGGCGATTCTAGCATCAGACCTTTAGGGGGGCTCAGCCCCTAATGAGAATGTGACACGGATATAGTGCATGCAAAAGTGTTAATCTGTGCCATGAAATTACCATCTTCTTCACAACCACACTCCTGATCTCCCTCTGACAGATAGAGACTCAGAGAGGCGTGAGTCTGGCACAACCACCTCAACCAGAATCTAAGCTTTCCAGTGATATTAGTGCCAGTTGCATCTTCCTTTTTTAAGAATGATTTCAGTGCCGTTCTTTGTTCTTTTCTCAAAGAAAAGCTTAACTCCAAGTCTTCCAGAAGACCACTGTTCCCAGCAGCAGCAGCCATAAGCCCGCCTACCGACTCTATACACGATGTGATTGGCCTGACCAGAGTTTTGGTTTTTCCAGCTCGCAAGCCAACGGAGAGTGCTTAGACCCCCCTGGCTGCAAATTAAATTTGCTGCCGCTAGGGTGTGTCTAGATTTCTAGGCTACATGGTCTCCAACTTTGGGCCAAAATTATAATGTATTCTTATGTAAACTATTTATGTCAGCACAGGCATTGTTGTAAATTGCTTAGCCAGTGTATCCCACCATAACTGTTATTATATTGCCAGATTACAGACAATCCCACTTACTTATATATATCCTACTTACAAATATGAATATATTTTTATACTGGTGTGCTTCCTAGTGACATTAATGCAAAAATATGAAGAAAAAACTATTCAACCTGTGTGTGCATGGTTAAAATTCTGTAGTGCAAAATAGTTCAGGCTACAGCACAAATATTTCCATCCATAGATAAGAATAATCAAGTCTTACCTCTGAATTTTGAACACATTATATGTTGCATGCTTATGAGTCACGTCGTAGCTGGTTAGCCTAAGGCATGGTCTAAAACTCTTTATGTACGGATTTTTCCAGACGTCAATGGGAGAAATTAATGGGAAATTTACTTCTGGAACTCAAGGTCTCTCGGAGGAGGGGCGGGACTGTTGAGCTCTATATCATTGCATTTTATCAGCCGTGGAGAGTAACTATGCATGTAGTGGAATGGCTTCGAATGACGACCAAAAACGCTTGTCTTTTACTGTGACCATTTACTGTTACATGTTTTGTATCTAGCGTCTCACGTTCATCACACTTTAGTAAGCTAGCAGGAGTACACAACAGACAACTTCCATGTAGACTACTTAAAAATAAAAGCACTTCCTGTGACGGTTCTAAATTACTGTTAAATAAGGTTGTGTACCTTTTCACATATCATCTGTAAATCAAGTACTGTAAATATGTAAATAATTCATTTTAATCACACTATAATTGACCATTTCCTTTAGAGTGTTTTAAACTAAATGAATGAATGAATTTCTTATTCAAGTGCTATAAACAAACATTTTACAACAATGCCGTACTTTAATACAATGTAAGGTACTTTTAATTATTTTCATTTTCTCCTTTACATGCCTATTGTTTTACTTATCTATTTTTATAGCTTTAGTTACTTTGCATATTCATATTAATTATACAAAATATTATGAATAATCTATGATTTATTAAAGTCGATAAAGAGGAGACTTTATTGATCCGGTGGTGAAATTCACAAGCTAGCTGCCAAATCAAACTTCCGCTGTTATTTTGGTGAAAGTAACTCAAAAGTAATGCAAAAGTAGTGTAACGCATTACAATTCAGAGACAGTAATATTGTAATATAACTAATTACTGACAGTTACTAGTAATCTATAATGTATCACATTTTGGAAGTAAATTGCCCAACACTGTTCAAGACATTTTTTTTTCAGAAGTCAACTGTCCTGCTGTGGAACAATCATTTAACCAATCACTTAATTTCCCTCCATTCCTGATTCCACTCCCACTACAGTAAAATAGTGTTTTAGACGGCTAGCTGTAGTCTCGCTAAGTCCCGTGGGAATTCAGTTTAGCAGGAGAAAGGTAAATAGCAGTGTGCATGTTGGAGGAGCGGTGTGTGAAGAGTGAAGATCGGAGTTGTTCACAAGGGAAGAAGCTTGGAGTTCGAAAAACAAGTGTTGATATACTGTGGAAAAGATATGGTTCGCGTTTGTGCCTATCCGAATTGTGAACACTATTTTAAAAATTACTATTTTACTGTACAGGGCACAAACATAATTTGGTCCGTTTCCATGTAGTTACATAGTCACTAATATGGTCATAACCACTACATTGCTCAATTACCTATTTTTGAGGGTGAAATAAAATACCAATTTTCGCGGCGAAGACTTGAACGGTCTTCTGGAAGACATCCACCAGACCAGCGGGCGCTCGTTGGATTGTTGTCGGCTGCGTGAAGCCAGGAGGGCGGGGAGGAGGCAGAAGCAGGGACGCCGGCCGGACCTGCTAGCCCGGCTAAGGAAACCACAACGATCGACACGGACAAGACTCCTACTAACCAACGCCAGATGGAATGCACACAAAATGGATATTTATGCTACAAATACACACGGAACTGCTGCTTGATGATTATTACCAAAGCCGGGCTGGACACACTCACTCATCCCAGACGGCAGCTAGCAGCTAACAGGGTAGGTGAATTTAAACAATGGCTAAGTTGCTAAACGCATCTTGTTGTCATGTAAGGGCCCTGTTCATGTTGCACAGACATTTTAATTGCATTTTGTGTCTGTTAAGAGGCACAAAGGCACTCTTTATGATATGCCCCCAAAACTGCCGTTTTAGCTAACTGGGAGCTCTGGGCATTAGCTGCAGTAGCTCGATGTTGCTAGCACCGGTTCGGCTCGTGTTTTTTGCTATAGACAGTACTCAAAAAAGTATAGCGATCAAAATTAACTTAAAAATTGCCCGGAGTTCTCCTTTAATTAGTGTTACTTACTTGGCAAGGCTGGCAGGCTGTCTGACTCTTATCGGACAGTTGAAGGTCATTCAAACCTTACCTATTGTCTTTCTCTGTTTCTATCTTACACTCCTCATTGGCTGCATTTCACCAAATAGCTCAAACAAAATCAAAAATCAAGATATGATACAGGGAGAGCAGAAGAGAGGAGCATCTTCTTACACACTCTACTTCTACTTTTTATTTTTTTATATTGTCTAATTGCTTCTATCAAGACATAAAGCAAAACATAACACAATCCATGAAATCCATGCATTGTCTATGAATCTCTATTTTTTTTTATTTCAATTTTCAATTTAATTCGAAAAACATATATAGTAAAATTAGACTAGTCTAATTAATCTAGTTTAGTCCCATAGTTCTAAAGGTTAAGTGAATTGTCACTCTGTATGTTCACAATGAATGTACCATACAGTATATATACATTTATTTACATATATGAAATACTATGTAGGTTTGTGTATCGCTTATCTGTGTAATTTTAAATTAAAAAAGATCAATCAAAGGAACTTTCAATTTTCTATAATATTTTTTTCTATCTATCATTAAGTTTTAGCACATTCTTAGATAAAAATCCCAAATGATAATAATTTTGACTTGGGACATACTGTATAAGATAATTTATAACTATATTCATATATTTCCCTCTGAATGTAGTGTCGTAAAAAAAACTCCATTTGTTTAGGCCTAAGATTTAATGTTTAATCACCCCTCCTTTTTGTCAACTGTGATTGGTATATAACCAGTAAGTGACTGTAGTAGTAACAGTACTGTAGTAGTAACCGTAGTGAATTACAAGTTAAAGAGAAAATTAAAAGAATATTCAAGAAGAGTACAAGTTCCTCAAATTTGTAGAGAAGACAAGTATCAAGACAAGGACTTTGGATGGGCAATGTTTAACTAGGAGGAAAACAATTTGAGTCACTGTGTGGGGTTAGATCAAAAGAAGTGGTGTAGTGTAGCACCTAGCAGATTTCAGACAACAGACCAAACAGTTCCTAAAACATCATAAGAACAACCATGCACAAATATTTTACTTTCAAATACAGCACACAAGTAATAGTTACCACCAGAGCCATGAAGACTTCTCCACAAGTGTGTTATGTCAAGACCGAGTCATGGATTGTATTAGTCAAATCATAAATAGTCATTAGTTTGTCAAGGAGAAAGAGAAAGAGCCTACCTGTGGAGGACCTCATGGAGTCCCGGGTGTGTGTGTGTGTGTGTGTGTGTGTGTGTGTGTTCTTGCTCAGACTGAGACGCTGTGGTTCACAGCACACACAGACAATAAAAGCCTCCTTCAGCAGGTGGGATAGCAACTCCTTTCTCCACAGTCATCTAGGTTAAACATTGACTGACTGGTAGAGGAAATCTGTGTGCTGAAAGTGACACATTATGGTGGAAGAGCACTTGTAACACTGTTACAATTTAGCTTAAAATGTTGGTACATTGGTCAGCTGACATCACATGAGAAATTAAACCATGTATCAAACAAGGTCTCAAAGTGGAAGTGCTGCCTAGACAAGAGATAAAAAATGCCTCTTCCCTTTTTAAAAATGTATTTGATAACATTGATCACAACAGCAGAGAGCTGGGGTGAGCACCAATTATAGCTGACCAGATCCTCTTACCCAACCAATTAACAATCATAATAGAAGGTTGACATTGTGTTGGTCTAATAATAATTTCATCTTCAATTCTCTATCACTGTATTGGTTCATACAAGGAGTGGGGAATTTCCGGCCTCCGGGCCATATGCCGCCCGCAAGACAGTTTAATCTGGCCCACAAGTCAATTCAGAATTAATAAAAATAACTCAAATACAAAAATATCTCTAGACAGCAATGCATTATACCTAAAATAGTCAGTAATATAAAATAACATAACAGAGTCAGGTTTCTGGGTGGTCTCTTCCGACTGTATGCCTGTCCAGGTCACAGTGAACCTGAACGCAACGGGTATTTAACTGTAGTAACCTTTTGTGTCATTACTGTTATGCATAATGATGACTGTTGAGAAAAGGAAAGTAGATGCAAAATGTTGTGTTTTTCAAGAAAAAATGACAAAAAAATGATTTTCTTGTTGAAGTGAAAGGCATGCCAGTGTACCTAAAAAGCCAATGTTGGGCGTCATTACAGCTCAAAACATGCTGAACTGGATGAGTTGCAAGGACAAATGCATATGAAAAAAGTCAAGGACTTGTACCGCATTCCGACAGAGACAGTGTTAAGCACAAGACAAGTTTTTTGGTAAGTAAGCTCATAGCTAAGAAGCTGAAACCTTATTCAGAAGGAGATCGTGAAAGAGTGCCTTGTTACTGCTGTGGAGCTGCTAGCACCAGACAAAGTAAAACAGTTCCAAAGTGTCAGTTTATTTTTTTGATTTTGCCTTTATGGTGGACATAACCAAGTACCTGTCAGAGCTGAACGTCAAGCTCCAAGGTCCTAACCAGCTTCTCAGCTCTCTGCTTTCAAACGTGAAATAATTTGAAGTGAAATTACAACTGTGGCATCCGCAACTGGACAAGGGCAACACTGTGCATTTCCCTACTCTGCAAGAACAAAAGCCTGCTGTGACATCTGAATAGGCTAGTGAGTGTGAAACTGCTTCAGGCATTTGGCAAGAGGATCAGGACATGAAAAGTAAACAAAAGAAACTGAAGATATTTGCTACACCGTTTAAAGAACCATCTGATGTCCATGGCAACCTACAACACGAAACAACTGAGCTGCATTGCAATGACGAACTCAAAGAAAGGTACAAACTCCTAGCATTGAGCTCCCTCTGCCTCCTCCCTCTGCTTGGGTTCATTAAACTGTATGTACGTTCCAAGGATTCTCCCATTCTGAGGAGACATGCACTGAACTTTGCATCTCTGTATGGGAAAACCTAGTGCTGTGAGCAGTTCTTTTCAAAACTGACTCTTGCAAAGACTCGATTGACTGACCCAAACTTGGAAAACCAGCTGTGAGTAGCATCATCATTATGGCCATCTCAACAAACAGCTCACGAAAGAGAAGCAATTCCAACCATTGCATTAGAGAGGTTAGTGATATGTGTTCAATAATTAAGTACAGGGTGCAAACTACGGGGGAGCTAGGGGGAGCTCGGCTCCCCTTACGAAGACATGGGCTCCCCTGAAAAAATGATTTGTGAAATTTTGGGGGGAGGGGAGGGGAGGTCTCTAAATATTTGTTTGTAAACCCTTGTGTCGTCTTTAACCCTTGAGAGAGATTATCTGTTGATTGTTTGGAATAGCTGACAGTATAACGCCTTTGCATCTTGAACAAAGTCACACTTGGCCATTGGCTGCATCCTTTGGTTTTATTCAGAATAGATGCAAGTAACAGCTGCATGTTTTTCACTTCACCTTTTCACATTTTAATAGCAAAGTTCTTGTTGTTTATTTTCAGGCTGGAGGCAATTCCAGGTGCAACTCCCAATGCCAATACACTTTTGTTTGCAGAGTAAAGTTGAAGCTCAAATGGAACATGTTAGAGACCGTTTCCCCTGCAGGTAGATCACAAACTAAAATCTAAGTGTTGCTCCTCCAAAAGGCCTCAGGCAATACTGTAACTACAGTCTGCACACACTGTGGACACACAGCACTTTGTTCAAATACTAACATGCTGCTGGCAAAACGGTTAAGAATGGAAGCTTGGGGTGCGTCGCCTAGGCCTAATTGATCGGAGGAATTACGGTATTCTTCGGTAGCCTAACTTTAACCGTCGTTCATGTGAAATCTCAAAGACAGCCTGATGCTTTGTTTATAGACTATTTGTGGCTGGCTGTTGGCTGTTTGACCTATCAATTCCTGTCGATAAAGTATAATATGGTAAATTCTGTATAGTGCTCTAATCCACTCGTAACTGTTATGTAGCCTATCTTTGTAAGTAATTTTAAGTCGCAAGTGCACGACCCCCACCCACCTGGTGAAAAAAAAAAAGTGGGCTCCCCCAAAGGCCACGGTATAGTTCAAACACTGATTAAGTATGGCCCTCAAATGATGTTACAAAAATTAAATTGGCCCTTGATAGGAAAACGGTTCCCTACCCTTGGTTTATATGGTAGCATATTGAAATTGAAACTAGAACTGCAAGCAGTTATGACGGGTCCAAGCCTCCCAGCGCGAGTCGCCCCCAACATGAGTCACCCCCGGCGACCCAGGGAGCGTGCGAAAGTGGGACCCAAAGCATAACGGTGGGGAGGCAAACGCTTTTGTGCTCCGTGGATTGTAATTGGGATGATCATCCCAGAAGCCTGGCTGAATACACTCACCGGAGGGCAGCTAGCAGCTAACGGCTACTACCGCACTACTATTGTTTTTTAGGGGGGAATACACTTCAAGACGTGAAATGACCTGTCCTCTGGAGGACATAGCCACACCGCCACTCCGTGGATTGTTATTGGGATGATTATCACAGAAGCCTGTCTGAATACACTCACCGGACGGCAGCTAGCAGCTAACGGCTATCAGCTATCAGGGCAAGCTAGCTACCGGCAGGATCGAGACAGGGACCACAGTAGGTGAATTTAAACAATCTCTGAGTTGAAAACGCATCTTGTTGACACGTAAGGGCCCTGTTCACGTGGCAGAGACATATTAATTGCATTTTGTGTCTGTTAAGAGGCACAAAGGCACTCTAAAACTTGCCCTGACAACTGCCGTTTTAGCTCAGGGGACGCTTGTACATGTAGCTGCAGCTTCTCCGTGTTGCCTGCACTGATTCGGGTCGGGCGTTTTTCTATCGAAACTACTCGCGTAGCTATAGCGATCAAGATTAATGTAAAAAATTGGCCGGAATTCTCCTTTAACATTGATTGAGTAAAAGGGCCAAAACTGGTCTACGTTGACTATAGCCGATCTTTGGCCAAATTTGGTACAGAGCATCACAAGTTTTGTGTCAATAGCAATTATTGCGGCAGAGAAATTGCAATCGCAAATGTCCCATTTGCATGCATTGAGTTATTGGCCAAAACACATAACCGTTGATTATAGCGCCCCCTAATGGCCAATCTTCACCAAATTTGGTACAGAGCAAAGTGTGGGATGTTGAACATTAATCTCAAGTTTTTTTTTTTTTTTTCAAGTTTAGTGTTTGGTTGTCAAATGTGCATACTTTAATGTAGCAAAATTCTTTTGATAACTCTTGGTCAGGTATATCTGGAGATACTAGGTACCAGGTTTTGTGCAGATCAGTCGCACTGCCTAGGAGGAGTTAGAAAAAGTTGGTTTTGCACATTGCGTGATATTGCGATAAAACTTTTTAGCGGAAATGGGCACTGCCTATGTCATCAGATTCACCTCGATTCAAGGAACAAGACGACGTAAGGGTTTGTAATGTGTAGTGTGGGAGTTATAGGCAAAAACATGTTTGACGTAATTATAGCGCCACCTATTGGTCCACGTGTAATTTTTGGTAAGTGAGGTCCATGACCCATTATAAATCTAAGCTCCCTAAATCGCGATTTTTCACGCATAAAAGTCTTGGCGGAAATGGGCGTGGCCTATATCACAAGATTCAGTTGGACCCAGGGAACACGAGGATATATGGCTTTTGAATGTGCGATGTACGGCTTATAGGATTATAGGGACAAACGCGTTTTTTTTCTGCTATAGCGCCACCTAGTGGTGGAAGTGGGTCAATTGTTGCGCCTGAGGTCCCTGCAGGGTTCTGGACCAGTCCTGAAAATGGCATCCCCCCACCATTTACGGTTTAGGCTGTAGCATGCGTTTTAGGCGGAGAAGAATAATCTCTAGAAAAACAATAGGTTTCCACAGCCCTGGTGTGTGAACTGCATAGCTTTGCTACCGCAGTTCCTACAGCCTTGGGCTTGGACCCCTAATTATAACGTGCAAATTGCGAACTACTTTTAAACACATTACTAAAAGATAAACTTCGCTGCCAGACAATAGTGGCCCAACATGCAGCTGCACTCACCTGGGACTAGATCCCGGTACGGGCGATGGACAGCTGCACGGCATGGAGGATGTTCAGGTGAGTCAGTATAATACGTTACAACATGCTGTAATTTTCTAGTTTCATTTATGATTAGATTTTTAAGTTATTTAAGAATTTTAGGATCACTTTACTACATGAAGGTCAAATTACACACTGTGTTTTTTGGGTTGGGTCCAGGGACTAACCTTACTAGGTTCTGTTGGGCAGAACAGGGAACATGCCACTGCAGTTATGTTACAATTCATCAAATATTATATCAATAACAGATAAGAAATGTACAAATTGTAATCAGGAATTTAACCCTTCATATTTGCAAGAAAGACAATTTTACTGTCAACCAAAACAAATATAATCCAGGCATGACCTTCTTAAAATATAATCTATCTCATGATCTCAGCTTGGACAAAATGAAGGAGATGGTGATTGATTTCAGGACGGCTGGCAAACCCCATCATGCACCGCTGCACAGAGACGGGGCTGCTGTGGAGATGGTCAGCAGTTCACCTGGTGGACCACCTGACCTCATCCAACAACACCACAGCAGTCTTTAGAAGAAACCAGCAGCACCTCCGGAGACTCAGGGAAGCCTTAGCACCTTCCACAGGAGCCCACTGAAAGCACACTGACCTACGGCATCACTTCCTGGTTCTGGAGCTGCAAGGCCTACAAATGTCTGAATGTTTGTTTTTTGCTCTATTTTAGTTAAGACATTTAACTTATAAGTATTTATTTCTGTTTTATTAATTGCATTGTGACTAACTGATGAGAAACTATTTTTCTTCTGTGTATGCAAGTACTCAAATAAATTATACTAAAACAACTCATTGCAATTTTTTTCTTAGAGGACAGTTGAAAATAAATCAAATAAACCATGATAAAATAAATCCTAAATGAAACGCCACAAATTGAAATGAAAGAAACAGATTGGTTATTGTGTTATTTTACTCACAAGAGTCGACTCCTTCTAACCTTACTAGATCCACAGGAGACAGCCAGCCTTAACTTCTCTCTTGCTCTTTGAAAACTGAGAAACATTTCCCTCTTCTCGAGTGGCTTCATTTACATTATAGTTTAAAATCCAGAGATAAAATGATTTGTTTCACACAAAAAAATATTATTTGAGGAAAAAACAAAAGATATATTACAAATTTGTGTAGCAGGACTTTGGCTTTTCTTTTCCCCTGACCCAATTATCCTCTCCCTTACATTGGGGCCCTTAAAGGGGCCCATATCTACACCTCAAGCAGTTACAACAGTAAAGTTATGCTTACAGTGATGGATCAGCATTAAAAATCTAATGTCAGACAGAATAATATATCAGTTAAAAGGGACACTGTTTTCCAGTAGGGTTTTTACTTTCATACTTATATTATGCTGATTACACTTCTGTACTTTTACTTATTTTCAATACATGACTACTGTACTTTTTTATAGCAAAATATCTGAGTACTTCGCTGTGTAGAGACTATATAATGCACTGTTATGTAATATAAAGTGTGTGTTGACTGTTGAGCATTGATGAGGGTGTGTTTCAGCTCTACAGTGTAAAACTACCGCAGCAGTCATTTCGTGTAGTGTAAGAAAACTTGCCAAATGTAGATTTTGAAATATCTTAGAGAGTCAGTCATATATCCTGATGACTTTGATCCTTTTACTTGTTATCTAGCACCACCATCAGGGTGACATTAGTCCTTCAGATATATCTTTCAAATATTTGTATTGAAAGAATTTGTGCAAAAGTCTTGACATTCATATGCAATATGTAAGTGCTTTTTGAAATTATTTTACAAGCAAAGTACAGACCAAGACTGAAATATCTCTATTGGATGGATTGCCATTAAATTTGGTTAAGACATTTATTTGTAATAACTTTGGCAATCCCCTGACTTTTGTGTTAATTTGAATTAATCCAATATTTTGGTTTAAATAATAAATATTTGCAAAACGAATGCAATGACAGTTACCTCAATTTATAATTCATCTTATAAATATGCTTTAAACAACAGTAATTAAGAGAACACTGATTGCAGTCTTACATTTAATGCAACAGGTTTTAATTTCACGCGATCACCAATATAACAGCACTGATCAGTCATATACAGCACAGAACATGCATCCTATCATTCTGTTCTTAGACAGACAGACATCTCAGATGAAATATTTTAACCCTTGTGTTGTCGACCCGGGTCAAAATTGACCCGGTCTGCATTTATGTAAAATTATACCTAATTTCTGAGTTAAAAATAGCTGAAATTATGAATTATTTTGACTAACAGTTGAGATCAATGGGAAAATATGTTGATGGGTTATCACAGACTGGTATAAATCAAAGTTTAGTCAGGATACTGTTTTGAAACCATTTCAATTTCTTTTAATGGCAGCCAATAATCACACTTGTCCTCTGTTTTGGCTATTAATAAAGCATAAAGTATAAATTATCACCCAATTCTATTTTACACATTCTCAACAACTTCATTCCAACTCATTACCACTAGTCTTAGTTATTTTTGGAATTCATGGTGAATAAACTTCATTTACATGAAATAATACCTAATTTTTGGGGTAAAATAAGCATAAATTATGAATTATTTTCATTATAGTTAAGATGAGATGAACCTATGTTTGTGGATAATCACTGACTGGTATATGTTAGTGATTAGTCAGGATATGATTATTAAATAATTTTATTATTTTTAATGGCAGCCAATAATCACACCCGGTGTCTTCCTGGGTAAAAAGTGACTTGGCTGCTTTTCTTGTTTATAAAGCATAGACAATTATAATGTATCACTCAAATCTGTGTTACCACTTTTATTCAACTTCATTCCAATCATCTCAACTAGTTTTACACTTATTCTTTTCTATTTATGGTCAACAGACCTCATTTACATGAAATTATACCGTATTTCTGAGTAAAATGAGTTGAGGTCATTAGTTGTGTTTGGATTAATGGCTGGTATGTGACAATTATTATATCCCCAGGTTAAAATTAACTGATGCAATTGTATTCACAAACAAAGGAGAGCTACCAAAATGGAAAAAACTAATTTACGGAAAATTGTCTTGTCCCCATTTAGAAAAAGAGACATCAAAAGGTGTTATAACAAGTTTACAAAGCTGTAGTTTGAAGTTGTGTGTGTGTGTGTGTGTGTGTGTGTGTGTGTGTGTGTGTGTGTGTGTGTGTGTGCGTGCACGTCTGCATGTACATGTGTGTCCGTGTTCATCTGCTGAAAAGTACAGTAGTGTGATCCACTATGCAACGTGTGTGTGTGTGTGTGTGCATGCATGTTCATGTGCTGAAAAGCACAATAGTGTAATCTTTTGCAGGTCTCAGCTACTGTGTGTGTGTGTGTGTGTGTGTGTGTGTGTGTGTATACGTGTACGTGAGAATGTGCGCATGTGTGTGTGTTCATCTGCTGAAAATCATAATGATCCATTGCCCAATTTCAGTATGCTGTGTGTGTGTGTGTGTGTGTGTGTGAATGCATGTGCGCGCACACACATGTACATGTGCATGTTTGTTGTTCGTGTGTGTGTGTATGTGTGTGTGCGTTTGGGTGCATTTCCATGTGCTGGAAAGCACAATAATGTGATAAATTACATGAGGTAGTTCTCAGCTGCTGTTTGTATGAATGTGTGTGTTTGTGGGGGTGGGGGTGTTTGTGTGTCTCCGGATGTGCATTCATGTACGTGTGTGTGTGTGTGTTCATCTGCTGTTGAGCGCAAAAGTGCCTTATTGCACTACCAGGTCAAAATTGACCAGGGAAGCCCACAAATGCTATCAAATTAAACACCAAAAATTCTATGAAAGTAGTGATCATTAATATTACTTGTGAAGAACGTCATTGGGAACCATCCATGTTATTTTTGGTTAATTTGGTTGAAAGAAACCCATATTTCTGATAAAGAAACTTTGAAAACGGGTCAAATTTGACCCGAACAAAAAAAAAATGTACAGTAGTAACTCTGATCAAGTCACCAAACTGGAATGGAGAAGAAGACATTATTGATCCCGCAAGAGGAAATTACATGTTTTCACTCTGTTGTTACACACATTACACACAGGCCTGAAATACACACACATGCCAACATGCCAATAACAAGTAAAAGGATACAAGTCATCAGGATATTTGACTCTGACTCTTCTTTAGATAGGAACTCATTTGAATTTGAACCTCAGATACAACTACATTTGGCAAGTTTTTTTACACTGTACAAAATTACTGCTACAGCAACCTATACATGCACCAATGGCGAGATGTCAGAGTGAAGGGGCTGCCCATGACAGGCACTCCCAGCAGTCGGGGGTTCAGTGCCTTGCACCAGGAGGTGAACTGGCACCTCTCCTGCTACCAGTCCACACTTGGTCTGAACAGGGACTTGAACCTGTGACCCTCCTGTTCCCACCAAGAGGAGGTAGGCAGTAGCTGGGGAGGTGCCAGTTCACCTCCTGGGCACTGCCGCAAAGTCCTTGAGCAAGGCACTGAACCAAACCCCCAAATGGCAGTCACATCACTCAAACTAAAATAAAACAACAAAAAAAACTAAATTTCCCCAAGATGGATTAATAAAGTACACCTTCAAGTAAAAAAAAAACTCCAACTACACATTTAATGCCAGGATTTTGTACTTGTTGCTACGGATACAATACAGTCGGTACCAAAATAAGTATGGAGGTTGAACAGTCATTACTACAACCAACACACATTACCAAACTACAGCACCCCTGTTGGTGTTGAAATAAAGCTGTTGAAAATATCAGAGAAAAACAAATCTGTTTTAAGTGTAATCTGACATATTACACTTAAATGCAAACACAGTACAATAAATGTATTTAATCTGCCGTAAAATAGTCTTGCTTTGATAGTAGCCAGACCCTCCTTCAGCACACTTTGGAGGAGGGTCGGCTACTCCACATAGCATTCGGGGATGGGAGGAAAATGTGCTCTGGTTTAATGGCATTTCTTTAAACCAATCAGAATAGTCATGGGCGGTGCGAGAGAAAACTCAGATTGGACAGATAGTCTAGCTAGTTGTCGCAATTTACCCTGCAGAGATCTGAGGAGCAGTTAACCATAGTTGTCATAAATCCACCGAATTTTAAATCCCAACACAAAGCGGAAGGAAAGAGAAAATACATGCATCCGGCGGAATTCCCTGCAGCACCGGAGCAATCCCGGAAGTGGCACGTAAAAGTGAAAAGTCGTAAAAGCCGTAAAAGTACATGTCCAAAGGTATTAATATGGTTTTGCATAGATGTCAATCAATCAACATTTATTTTTATAGCGCTTTACAGCAAGTTGGATAACTGAATCCAAAGTGCTTTACAACAAGAAGCAAGAATGAAAGAAAACATAACATACAATTAAAAGAATAAAACACAGAATACAGTAACATCAGAAAAGGTTGCATGATGTGGCTGCATGTGGCTCCAAATAAAACGACAGCCATAAATATGGAAGATATTAGGGAGGCACCAATCACATTTTCCTATTTTATATATTAGGGCTGTCATAATGAACGTGAAAATAACGAATTAATGCAAATTCCTTTTAACGGCACATGACCATTTTTTGGTCACATGATTAACGCATGCGGTTAACGCACGGGAAATCAGGACACGATGCAGTAACCTTGTGTACAGTGTCGCCAACTTGGCGAGTTTCTCGCTAGATTTGGCGACTTTTCAGACCCTCTTAGCGACTTACAAATATATTTCTATTGAAATTCATTCCCATGCATGCAGTCCACGGCTCCTCTTGTGCAGCAGCACTACACAGAGTAGGGGGTGGAATGTGTGTGTGTGTGTGTGTGTGTGTGTGTGCGCGCGTGTGTGCGTGCAGTGTTTCCTTTAGGATTTCGTTTTTTTTAGCAGTGGGGGCAGGTCTGTCCGAACAACAACCCAATTCTAATTGGACAATGTTTAATCAGAATTAGAACTGTATTTAAACTTCACTGTAGCTGATTCTGGTTTCCAACTTTGCCCCAGGTGTGGCTGTTAAATCACGGACAGAGACAACTTCTCTCTTTTGATGCTTTATTAAGATCAAGCAACAGTAGAAACATTGGCGTGGGTAGCTTTGGTATGGTTGTGTTTGTGTGTGTGTGTATGGTTCTGCAAAGAAATAAATAACATTGTAAAGGCTACCATACACAATGCATAGGAATTATATATAGCAAATAATAACAATAAACCCACTATTAATTACATTATCTTAATACAATGTAACTACTTCAGCATGTAAATAATGCACCTAAAATACAAACGTGAGAAAGGGTGAGCAAGGGTGTTCAGCAATCGCTATTATATCGAATCAACAGCCACGTGCAACTTAGCTAGCAGGTGAAGAATACAAACAATGAAAATCACCAGTTAACTTAATTTAAATTTGCAAGAACTATAGACTAATACAATAACAGGCTTAAATTAACTGACAACATAAGTTATACGACTTTCAGTTCTCAGGGACGCACACACGCAATCTCAACTGGCTAGTTATCCTCCATGCAGCGGCAGTCTCTTTTTTTCCCCTCTTTCTCTCCCTTTTCCGTCACGTGTCTGTGCTATTCTCCGACATGCACTGCTGATAGACTGCCTTTTGTGCAGCCCTATTTCTGATACCGTGGTGGCAGAAATGTTGCCATGGCGGGCCGCCACTACAAAATCAACATAGAGGAAACACTGGTGTGTGTGTGTGTGTTTTTTTTTTTTCTGAATAAAGAAAAAGGGTTTTTGAATGGCAAGTTGAGATCCAAAGCCCTTCCAGACGGTTCTCTCCACCAGACTAAAGTTATCTGCATGAACTGTTGATGTGAACTGAGTTACCACCGGAGTATGTCCAGTCTCAAATAGCTCTTGAGCATTGAAAACTTGAAAAAAATAAATCCCTTTTAAAGTACATTTTGAACAGATCAAAAATGTGCGAATGATTTGCTAATAATCGCGAGTTAACAATCATGCGATTAATTGCAATTAAATATTTGAATCGATTGACAGCTCTACTATATACAGTATATGCAATAACTGGTTAAGTGTCCTGACTTAATCAGGGTTACATTATGTATGTAACACAAAGTCAGGGATGTCTTTAAGCTGCTTTGTAAATGTTGAATGAAGTCTTCTCTGTTACAATAATGAAAATGTACCTCCTGGACCTCCAGTTTAGACTAGCTGCAGATGTTTCTCCTGTGTGGACACACTCCGATTTAAACCTGATATGCTGCTGAAAACATATACTGCCCTTTCACCTGTTGGTGTTTATTGGTTATTCGCGGTTTCATGTGGATGGAGGTAGAGTGTCCTTCTCAAGCATGTGTAGAGTCTGCCGGACACCCTTCTCCACCCTGCGGAAGTGCAGCCTTTTCCAGAAGCTCTGCTGCTGCCGACGGCCCCACTCTAGATCCTGGAGGAAAACCTGCACATAGGGAGACTGGGTGACTGACACACACCTAACAACACAAACTTTATTCTTATACGTCACATACAACTGACAATACAATGTAGTGAAATTCAATTAGTGCATTTTAATCCATCCTAAGCATTAGGAGCAGTAGACAGCTACATTTATAGCGCCCGGAGAGTACCTCAGGGTTCAGTGTCTTGCTCAGGGACACTGTGACATGTGGCCGGAGGAGGCCAGGATCAAACTGCCAATCTAGTGGTTGAGAGCCGACCCTATCTACACTCTGAGCCACATGCCATCTCAATGGACCTCATGTAGGAATATTTTTGTATTCACACTTTTTTCTTTTAATTAACGATTAATGGAATGTTGCTCATTGGCTATAGTCATGCTTTACCATTGTGTAAGTGTTGAGTTTTTTTATGCTGGCTAAATACTCAATTCTGATTGGTTGCAGGGTGTCCATTAAAAAGTGACACAGGACACTTACTAACAAGTTCAGTGCTTTGTCCCGAGAACACTACAGGAAGGCGCAAGAGCTGCAAAGATGAATGTATTAGTTGTCAACTGTTAAATTAATTGCCAACTAGGGCTGAACTATTAATTGCATTTGCCATAATATGTAAAAACGCGATTTCCTAATTGCAAAGGCTGCGATTTGGTCACGTGACTCACGAGAGCAAATCAGTCTGCACTCCGCAGAGTAAGCATCAACTTGGCATGCTAACGCTACGCCGTACCTTGAGCATATTTCTGTCATTCAAACAACCCTGAGTTGTAGCTTAAAACTTGTACAGCCATTTTAATAAAATGAAGGTTTTTATTCAGGCTCGAGTCCATACATGCAGTTAATGAATAAAAGGCTCGGTTAGCAACGATTAGCTCTGATAAGCGGTTAGCTCCAGTTAGCTAGCTCCGTTATAAAGATATGGAGTGGAGGAGACTGCCGTGGAGAGGGGTAACAACCAGACTCTGATAAATAACGTTTGGGGAGCTTTCACAGCAGCGTGGCCGCGTTGTTTGAACGGTTTTATTAGTACAGTTAATCCCACGACAAGACCACTAGCAGCATGCTACTACTAATGTAACGATAGCCTCTCTGAGCAAGTGCGACGTTGACGCTGTCAAGCATGCAACTTCATGTGGGGGAGGGGCTGGAGGCAGCTCCTCTGTGTGCGCTGTAAAAAAATACACCGTTGTATGTATTTTTTTTTTTTTACTTATTTAACTGTCAAGTAACAGTGTTTAAAAAGTACAATCAATTAAATAATCTAAATACTACCAAGTGTGGTAAAGCCACATATTTGTTTTTATATTTCTGTAATCTGCACTTTAGTTTGTGTGATTTGTTTCTGACTTTCATATGAATGTTTACACCAGGCTTGGTCAGTCCACGTGATCCTTGAATCAAGCTGAATCACATGATACAGGCCATGCCCAATTCCGCCAATACGTTTTTTTTCCCGCAATGTGCAAACCCAACTTTTCCAAACTCCTCCTAGGCCGAGCAACCGATCTGCATGAAACCTGCTACCTAGCATCTCCAGATGGACGTGACTAAAAGTTATTAAAAGAATTTTGCTACGTTGCATCTGGGGCAACTCGCGCCGAGGAGGCTTGGACCCCGTCATAACTGCTTGCAGTTCTAGTTGACTTTGAAACTTGTTAGCATAGCTTTAGCTTTCTGGCTCGTAGGTGTCTGAGCTAAGGGGTTCTCTGAGCTGAGCGGATTATATAAATATCTCGTGGATAAAATAATGGAGACCTTGTCGGGCATTAACCCTTACTTATGTTCCTCAGTTTTGGACTTTCCTCTTTCTGTCATCCTGAGGTTTTTCCCTAATTTCACTGCATAGTGTACCTGAAGCTGCTGCTTGACACGCTGGCGGTCCCAGGACGAGGCATTCTCTCGTATCACATCGAGGATGGGGTGCCAATTCTCGGAGATGTCTGAGCCTTCAGTGACTGAAGCCAGGACCTTGACCCTCAGACCGCTCTGGCTCTTGGGAACACCTCTAACATACAGGGCCTGTTTCCCCACATCACTGAGAGGGTTCAGATACAAGCTACACAAAGACACAAGACACTACATCAACACACACTGTAAGTGTTAAGTGTATTATTTACATTGCAATATAAATGAAAACATAACTTAATTTATTAATATCAGGGAACATCCTTACCACACTCGCAGTGAAGTCATCACAAAACGCAAAAGGAACATTTTTCTGTGCTACCAACACTGCCATCTTGAGTTCAGCTTGCCTCACGTTTTCTGCCTCTATCTGTCCTTTTGTGATGAAGGATGAAATCGCCTGTGTGCACTTATGTGCCTCTTCTGCGCAATGGTGCCGCTGTGTTTTAATGTGCTGGGTAATGTCATTTTTATCTTATTTTTATCGGCTCGCCTTCGGGTCCGAACTTTCTGCGAAGCTTGCGCAGAGATCAACTGCACAACTGGGTTATAGGTTGCCAGGTTGAGGTGACAAACGGATTGAAAATTGTATATGGTGTGTGTGTGAATAGGAATGCGTTTCGTACAAGATCTGGCAACTGGTCAACATTAGACAAACATATTGGTCCGATTATTTATAAAGGAGTTGGGGCCATGTAAATTACGGGAGTTTCCCGGGAGGGGTCCGGGAGATAGGGCTAAAAAACGGGAGAAACCCGGGAAAAACAGGAGTGTTAGCAGGTATGCCCCGGACCCCGGTCCAGACCAAACGGCCGAAATTTGGTCTGACCAAAAGAGGTGGTCTCAGTCTGGATCAAGCTGAACCATGGTCCGGTTAGTTTCTATTGTGAAAGCATCTTTTGGATGGTTCGGACTTTTGGACCAAAAGAAGACCGGGGAAGCTCCTTTAAGGAATAGCTCAGCGATTACTGTATGTGCCAGCGCTCAGTCGGCTATCGGAGAAGACAATAAATTAGTAGTTAAGTGGTAGTAAATGTACAGTGTAGGTTTCAGTTTGTCTCTGAATAAATGCTGCAGCTCTTCAAACCCCAAGTTAAGCTCCCGTGTCTTGCTTCTCAACAACGCAACAAAACAAAAAGAGCTGTGGCAGCACGGGGAGAGCAGTGGTCAGCTGGAAAAACTCTGACACACAGAGAGGATACGAGAAGACGGGGATGCCAGTCTACAAATTAATCAATTACAACTGTCGGGAGACGCGGCTCACATATGTGATGACGACAGGACATACTTTTGTCATGCATAGTAATTTAGTTAGCTTGTATAACTGCAGTGTGAAACCAAAACTAACCGGATCAAAAGCAAAAACATGAACCTTGGTCCAGACCTTGATTCAGACTTCCAGGTGTGAAAGCCCCCTTATAAAAGCATTTTTATGATTTAGGGCCAAAGTACATCTCTGATCCGTGTCTGTGTTATGAAGCCTGCGGACTTTGGCTTGTCTTGGACTGCTGTGCTTACTGTTTAAGCAAATATGATGAGACAGCATTTAGTTTCTACACTACACATCACATTAACAGCTTTGAGGGGGACAGACTGTTGCATTTTTGTGTCTGTCTGTGTAAATATGCATATATTGTGTATGGATGTACAGCATATATGATGAGAGTATACACAGCGGTGGATGTAGTGAAGAGCTGCTTACTGCACAGTGTGAATGGTGGGGTGTTCCCTGCAGGCGTCCACTAGAGTCAGAGCAGCGTTGTCTCCGATGTTGTTGTAGGCCACGTTGAGCTCCTGGAGCCCCGTGTGCTGCTGGAGCCTCTCAGCCAGCTTCAAGGCACCCTGGTCCCCCAGCCCAGTGTGCATCAGGGACAGGTGTGTTAGGGACTGGTTCTCTGGCAAAACCTCCAGCAGGGTGCAGCCTCCAGACTCCAGCAGAGGGTTGTCACACAGTCTGAAGAACACATTGGATCAGTGAGACATTTGAGAGTTGGTAATGTTAAAAAACTAGCCAGATTTGAAAGTGGCATCTCCTCTGTGCTCTGTCTAACCCCTCCCCCGACCCACACACAGACGTGCAGAGGCGCGGGAAGATATTTTCGGCAGGGGGTGCTGGTGGGAGTCCACGGTCCACGTAGAGTCTAAAGATACTATGTTACACAGGCTCTGTATTCTGCAGACCACTCTACCTCGGTCTCCTTTTAAAAACTCACTCGCCCCTCCCCTCCATGAAGTACAGCTGAGCTGACGGTGCTTACAAACTATATCCCAACATAGGGCCTACTGCACAACACAACAAAAAAAAAAAAAACAGCAATGAAAAAAGTAGGCCTATCTAAATATCTATGTGAATGTGTGCATATAAACTAAAATGTTATTTATATAGTGCAACCAATGTAAATTATATATTATTAGCAATACATGCATGATGCATAATCAAAATGTCTGTTAAAACAAGGAGCTTGACGCACCAGGATCGGTTGTCTAGATGACAATATATGTTTATTTTAAAACAACCACAAGTAGGTTAAGTGTTCATAAACCGCATAACGGCCAAAAAAAGGCCTAAGTGCCACAAAGTAACAGACTATGCAAAATCTTTGTTTTTCGACAGTATGACAAATTCTAAAAAGTTACAGACTATTTGTTTCTTTATAATAGGCATACATAAAATCACAATCATACTAGGCTAAATATAGGCTACCATTTTGGCCTGCGCGGCAGCAGGAAAAAGACGCAGAGATGTAAGACACCGTGTCTCTACTGTACGAGGATTTCAGTACACCAAACGTAGATTTGCGCTCTGGAATTCGGCTGATAAACTCTGCCTTGAGACTGAATATCCAGATCATCCAAAATGAGACACTTCACTGGAGAAAAAGTACCGGCGCGCTGTAACAGCTCAGCAGGCTCTCTGTCACTTTTTGGACATTTTCTGTGTTGGACACTGTGTGGAAACTGGGGGGCTTGGGACTCGGTGGATAAACACACTGTTTTGGGAGAATAACTGTTGTTGCATCTCCATACTGTATGAGCGCATAGGGAGCGCAGGATCCTCCCCTCAGAAGGTAAAAGGTGTTTATTTCTCCCCGAACACACACTCCCATCAGGCGGGAAGCGCCGCCGTTAACCTGCGGCTCTTGCCTTCCATAAGACCGGTTATTACTGCCATATTCACCCTGTCATTTCTTGGTGCTGCTGATTCACATGACTACATGAACAGAAGCATTGTGTGGAAGCGTCGCTGTACGTTCAGAAACTTACAAAAGTCGCTGTGGTCTCCGCACACGCTTCATATATGGTCCTACCTGCACAGAGCTATGTGAGCAGGCAGATCAAGATTCAAAATGCTTTATTATTCCCACAACAGGGAAATTCACACTGTTGCTGTAGCAAGGGATAGGGGAAACGTACAAGAAACTCTAAAGATAAACAAACAATACATAAATAGAATAGTAAAATGTATTTACATTTTCATTTTATTGTCGTCGCAGTTTTAAAGTTTCGCCACCAGGGGTGCTGCAGCACCTCCATCACCCCCACTTCCCGCGCCTATGCAGATGTGCACGAGCACCGCTGCTACAGAGCAGAGCTTCAGTCTCTTATTTTGCCTTCTTTTAGAAGGGTGGGCAGTTGCCATTAAGCGCGGCAGTGGGAAATTTGCTAGTTTCTCCTCCATTCTTTAGCAGACTTGCATCCTCCGGCGGGGATGATGCGCTTTGAGCTCAGGCTCGTACACGGGAGGGGTAGAGTATGCACAGTGGGGCAAGGAAGCATTTCATTGGTTCTTTCCAAGCGGAACATGAGGCAATGATTGATGGGTGTTTTTACAGGATCACAGCAGCTACATATGACAGATCTTCTTCAGACCCGAGAAGTTAGTTACTGCCTTTCGGGGTGCAAAGACCATTTCTAAAAAAAATATATAAAAAGTGTGTATTGGAAATAGTTACTAACCCTGTCTTTATATATTAATGAATGAATTCTTAAGATTTTTGCGATCCCTACATTATTTTTTATATATACAGTGCCTTGCAAAAGTATTCGGCCCCCTTGAACTTTTCGACCTTTTGCCACATTTCAGGCTTCAAACATAAAGATATAAAACTAATTTTTTGTGAAGAATCAACAACAAGTGGGACACAATCATGAAGTGGAACGAAATTTATTGGATATTTCAAACTGTTTTAACAGATAAAAAACTGAAAAATTGGGCGTGCAAAATTATTCAGCCCCCTTAAGTTAATACTTTGTAGCGCCACCTTTTGCTGCGATTACAGCTGTAAGTCACTTGGGGTATGTCTCTATCAGTTTTGTACATCTAGAGACTGAAATATTTACCCATTCTTCCTTGCAAAACAGCTGGAGCTCAGTGAGGTTGGATGGAGAGCGTTTGTGAACAGCAGTTTTCAGTTCTTTCCACAGATTCTCGATTGGATTCAGGTCTGGACTTTGACATTCTAACACCTGGATATGTTTATTTGTGAACCATTCCATTGTAGATTTTGCTTTATGTTTTGGATCATTGTCTTGTTGGAAGACAAATCTCCGTCCCAGTCTCAGGTCTTTTGCAGACTCCATCAGGTTTTCTTCCAGAATGGTCCTGTATTTGGCTCCATCCATCTTCCCATCAATTTTAACCATCTTCCCTGTCCCTGCTGAAGAAAAGCAGGCCCAAACCATGATGCTGCCACCACCATGTTTGACAGTGGGGATGGTGTGTTCAGGGTGATGAGCTGTGTTGCTTTTACGCCAAACATAACGTTTTGCATTGTTGCCAAAAAGTTAGATTTTGTTTTTTATCTGACCAGAGCACCTTCTTCCACATGTTTGGTGTGTCTCCCAGGTGGCTTGTGGCAAACTTTAAACGACACTTTTTATGGATATCTTTAAGAAATGGCTTTCTTCTTGCCACTCTTCCATAAAGGCCAGATTTGTGCAGTATACGACTGATTATTGTCCTATGGACAGAGTCTCCCACCTCAGCTGTAGATCTCTGCAGGTCATCCAGAGTGATCATGGGCCTCTTGGCTGCATCTCTGATCAGTCTTCTCCTTGTATGAGCTGAAAGTTTAGAGGGACGGCCGGGTCTTCGTAGATTTGCAGTGGTCTGATACTCCTTCCATTTCAATATTATCGCTTGCACAGTGCTCCTTGGGATGTTTAAAGCTTGGGAAATCTTTTTGTATCCAAATCCGGCTTTAAACTTCTCCACAACAGTATCTCGGACCTGCCTGGTGTGTTCCTTGTTCTTCATGATGCTCTCTGCTCTTTAAACGGACCTCTGAGACTATCACAGAGCAGGTGCATTTATACGGAGACTTGATTACACACAGGTGGATTCTATTTTTCATCATTAGTCATTTACAGTGAGGAAAATAAGTATTTGAACACCCTGCTATTTTGCAAGTTCTCCCACTTGGAAATCATGAAGGGGTCTGAAATTGTCATCGTAGGTGCATGTCCACTGTGAGAGACAATCTAAAAACAAAAATCCAGAAATCACAATGTATGATTTTTTTAACTATTTATTTGTATGATACAGCTGCAAATAAGTATTTGAACACCTGTCTATCAGCTAGAATTCTGACCCTCAAAGACCTGTTAGTCTGCCTTTAAAATGTCCACCTCCACTCCATTTATTATCCTAAATTAGATGCACCTGTTTGAGGTCGTTAGCTGCATGAATACACCTGTCCACCCCATACAATCAGTAAGAATCCAACTACTAACATGGCCAAGACCAAAGAGCTGTCCAAAGACACTAGAGACAAAATTGTACACCTCCACAAGGCTGGAAAGGGCTACGGGGAAATTGCCAAGCAGCTTGGTGAAAAAAGGTCCACTGTTGGAGCAATCATTAGAAAATGGAAGAAGCTAAACATGACTGTCAATCTCCCTCGGACTGGGGCTCCATGCAAGATCTCACCTCGTGGGGTCTCAATGATCCTAAGAAAGGTGAGAAATCAGCCCAGGACTACACGGGAGGAGCTGGTCAATGACCTGAAAAGAGCTGGGACCACCGTTTCCAAGGTTACTGTTGGTAATACACTAAGACGTCATGGTTTGAAATCATGCATGGCACGGAAGGTTCCCCTGCTTAAACCAGCACATGTCAAGGCCCGTCTTAAGTTTGCCAATGACCATTTGGATGATCCAGAGGAGTCATGGGAGAAAGTCATGTGGTCAGATGAGACCAAAATAGAACTTTTTGGTCATAATTCCACTAACCGTGTTTGGAGGGAGAAGAATGATGAGTACCATCCCAAGAACACCATCCCTACTGTGAAGCATGGGGGTGGTAGCATCATGCTTTGGGGGTGTTTTTCTGCACATGGGACAGGGCGACTGCACTGTATTAAGGAGAGGATGACCGGGGCCATGTATTGCGAGATTTTGGGGAACAACCTCCTTCCCTCAATTAGAGCATTGAAGATGGGTCGAGGCTGGGTCTTCCAACATGACAATGACCCGAAGCACACAGCCAGGATAACCAAGGAGTGGCTCTGTAAGAAGCATATCAAGGTTCTGGCGTGGCCTAGCCAGTCTCCAGACCTAAACCCAATAGAGAATCTTTGGAGGGAGCTCAAACTCCGTGTTTCTCAGCGACAGCCCAGAAACCTGACTGATCTAGAGAAGATCTGTGTGGAGGAGTGGGCTAAACTCCCTCCTGCAGTGTGTGCAAACCTGGTGAAAAACTACAGGAAACGTTTGACCTCTGTAATTGCAAACAAAGGCTACTGTACCAAATATTAACATTGATTTTCTCAGGTGTTCAAATACTTATTTGCAGCTGTATCATACAAATAAATAGTTAAAAAATCATACATTGTGATTTCTGGATTTTTTTATTTTTAGATTATGTCTCTCACAGTGGACATGCACCTACGATGACAATTTCAGACCCCTCCATGATTTTCAAGTGGGAGAACTTGCAAAATAGCAGGGTGTTCAAATACTTATTTTCCTCACTGTATGTCAACATTGGATCATTCAGAGATCCTCACTGAACTTCTGGAGAGAGTTTGCTGCACTGAAAGTAAAGGGGCTGAATAATTTTGCACGCCCAATTTTTTTAATATCCAAAAATTTTCGTTCCACTTCATGATTGTGTCCCACTTGTTGTTGATTCTTCACAAAAAATTACAGTTTTATATCTATGTTTGAAGCCTGAAATGTGGCAAAAGGTCGAAAGGTTCAAGGGGGCCGAATACTTTCGCAAGGCACTGTACCTTTTGTACTAATGTTTCATCTGAGGGGTTCCCTGTCCTGGATACTTACGAATTATGAATATACACATATATTATCAGGACCATTACCCATTGTGTCCGGTTGATTGTGGCCCTTTATATATGTATGCACTGATGCATGGTGTATGAACCTTTTGAGGCCCTGATCTTTTTTGTACTTTGTGCATATAATATTGTGGAGGGTTCTAAGTAACATTTATGGTGTTGACTTTCACCATAAATGCAACCTGCTAATTATGGGATTTTCTGACTGCAGGCCTGTAGCTTCCTTGTATAGGGAGACATTTAATGAATAAATTGCACTCTTGAGAGATAAATTTTACTATTGTTGTATAACACAACGTGATGAAATGATTGCACATTTAATTCTTGAGTTGTAGTGTTTATTATGGATTTTTTTTCTATTCATTTTTTGATGTAAATTGTATCTGCACTATTTAAGAACATGTCTATCTATGAATGCATTTAGGCTTTTGGCATTCATTATACAGAATTCCAAATCCATTTTATACAGAATTTCTATGGGATAGTTTATTACTGTTGTATTTCTTTAGTGGGGGGGCAGACGACACATACCTGCACCGACGGCTAAAAAAAAATCCTAAAGGAAACACTGTATTCCAAATTAAAAGACAGCAGTACAGTACAAATAAATGATTCCTTTGGACACAGGCTAAACAAAAAAAGACATGAATAAAAGTTTAGTCTTACTTTAGGGATTTAATAGAGCTCTTGGGGTCTAGTAGCAGATCTCTCAGGAGGATGCATGACTCAGGACCCAGGCTGTTAAACTGCAGACTGAGGACAACAGAGACAGGCAGACACAACAATCATAACACACACACACACACACACACACACACACACACACACACACACACACACACACACACGGGAGTCATCCAAAGTCAACAAAAATGCATTTATAAAGACTCTCTACTCTTTACTTATTACTCCTTAAAAAGGTAATATTACTGTACGTCTTACTTAGTATCAAAAGTAATTAGTTACGTTACTCGTTATATTACTATATTACTTTCGCGGCCTACTGATCTAGATATTCAGCCGTATCCGTATTGAGCAAGAGAGAGGCCGAGGGCGGCTGGGCTGCAGCAGGGAGGATCTGGTCATCAGCAGCGAGCCTTCAGAACCTGATCTGCCGAGAGCTAACACCGACTGATGGGGCCTTTGCTCAAATTGCCTTTCGATGCCAACAGAAGCTGAATCATTCTGCTACAATCATGGTCAGCGTGGGCAGTTTCTGACATTATTTTACTGGATACTCTAGCTAGCAACAGCTCTCACAGGGCTTTGTGCGTTTCTACATGTTAACTTAGACAGAGGTGTGCTGGAGACCTTCAACATCCTGAAGATAAACGGAGAACTGCCAACAAGCCGCTGCTCAACGTGGAGCAGAGAGAGACCACAGAGGGAAAAACGGTGTGTGGAGCTGTAAAATGTTTACATCTTACTCTGTGAATTAAGGATTTATTTTGACAAAAACAGAGTTGCTGGTTGGAACAGTGGAAAGACTTAACTTCATATCATTCTCAGACACATCTAATGCTCTTAGACCAACTACTTTATGACTTTCAGAAATAAAACAGAGCATGCATTGTAGTAGCTGATAAGGACAGATAATCTACTTGATAATAATGATACTGCCACAAATGTCTTAAACTCAAAAGAATACAGTGTTTACAATCTCTGACACAAGTGTGTGTTTTTAGGAAGGCTAAATTTACTTAGAACCAGATGGGTCAATTCAGAGTCTGAAGCAGCTGTTCACCAGTTAAAATCTGAATTACAGTACCTGTTCACAACTATTCACTCAGCAGCAGGACCCAATCTAGTGTGAATGCCAGCAGTTTGCAGCTTGTACCATGACAGGTATGCATCTGGATTCTGATATTTGTATTCACTTAGCAATGGTTCAACAATCACTGCTAACTTCTTAGTAGTAGAACATGAACATATCAGCATCATGCACAGAACACAGATTTCCTTTCAGAGGTCTTCCTTTGTTATTGATTGCAAACCACAACAGAAGTATTAATGATTTAGTCTAACTTGAGGTTATGTGTGTGTCTGAAGGCCGGCCACAGCATTTGAAGCATTTCAATAGTCAGGAGACAGGAGGACAGGTCCAGCTCTTCAAGGTGATAACTACAGGAAGACACCAGAACACATTTAAAAAACAAACAAACAAACAAACAATATATTATTAATTATTTGCATTTCATATAGAGATACACTAACCAACTCTAATATTGCTATAATGTCTGCAAAACAATTTAAAACTGTTCTCATGTTAATGGCTGTACATGGCTGCTTCAGGGTAATATTTTCAAGACCTCCATACCCAGACATTCTGCAAGCGTGCAAATACTTGTTTTACCTACCCACACAGCACAGAAATACAACAGAGACCAGAGCTGATTTCTATTTCTGTAGTTACCATAACATCTGCTTCAGGCCCAGACGGTATGGCTGAGACAGGTTCAGAAAAGGCTTGGGATTAGTAACTCCACTGAGCTTCAATAATATTTAGTCACTTGAATAGACTGCTCTTTAGCTGCCGTTAGGAGACATCACTGGATCAGGCTCTGAAGTTTTAAACTGTTGTACGGAAATGAGATTTTCCAGCATTTGTTTATATATTTCTTATCTTTTATATTATACTTGTTGTACGTGTCCTTATTATTCCGTGGGTCGGAAAGAAACATATTTTCAGTTGCTGGCACATATTCCAGAATTGACAAATAAAGTTGACTTGACTCCGAAGATTGTGTCGTCCGGTGACTTTCGCGCACAGAAACTCAAGTGAAGATAATTACCTCTTCTGAAGAGTCCATCATGTTTTTTAATCCTCTTGTCCTCCTTAGCTGCTAGCAACTGCATCAAGGAGGGTTGGGGGCGCGATCACCTAAGGCTTGTATCAGTGGACGCGCCAACAGTTTTGTTGTCATTACTTAGAATTCCTCATGGGGGCGACAGACATTACGCACTATAGCTTTAAAGGGGCGCTATGCAGTTTTGGCAATTTCTTCGCTGTTTTCTCGCTTTTTGCTCGCAGGTTTCTCTATAGAGCTCCCCCTACAGTTTCGGAATAGATATTTGGCAACACTGTGTAAAAACGCGCTCGGTCAGTCTGCCGTTTCCTCTTTCTCTGTTCCCCCAACAAAGCTTTCCTAGCTTTCTGCTTCTTTTTTGCCGGCTCAGCCATGACAATAGTGTGAAAATCTCCATTGCTACCTTGTTCTTGCTGGCCGGTTCCTGGATGGGGGCGTGTATGTGTGCAGTGCCTAAAGCAATTTGTTACATTGCGAGACCTGATATCACGCCGGCCAAAAGTTGCAAGGGTGGTTTTTCCGTTCACAGGTGCTAGGGGGAAGCGAAACGACCACCATTCAACCCAAAAAAAGGTCATATAACCATTCCAATGACTCTGAAGCTGTTCAGTTAAGGTAAATTAAGCTAATTCACAGTAGGGCTGGGCGATATTATTATTATTATTATTGGCAAGTACCCTTGAGCCCAGAGGCCAAACAGAAGACTGCTTTTAGCACCCTTAGTGGTCACTAGCAGTACAGAGTGCTCCCATTTGGTGTCCATGGAGCTCCGGCCACCTTCCAGAGGATGATGGACCAGATCCTGGCACCACACCGAGACTATGCTGCTGCTTACCTTGATGATGTGGTCATCCATGCTGAAGACTGGTCCGAACACAACACCAGGCTCAGGAAAGTCCTTGCTGCCCTCCGCCAAGCAGGCCTAACTGCCAATCCCTCCAAGTGCCAACTTGGCCTCACTGAAGCCCGCTACCTGGGATATTTGATAGGCCGAAGTCTAATCAAGCCCCAAGAAGCAAAGGTAACCGCGGTACGAGAATTTCCCCGTCCCTCCACCAAACACCAGGTACAAGCATTCTTGGGGTTGGCGGGATATTATCGGCACTTTATCCCTTCCTTCTCATCTACAGCTGCCATCCTCTCAGATCTAACCAAGAAGGGACGGCCGTAGAAGATCTGCTGGAGTCCTGCTGAGGAAGCTGCGTTTGTCCGGCTTAAGGAGGACCTGACACGTGAGCCTGTCCTCTGGGCCCCAGACTTCTCTAAGCCTTTCCGGCTCTGCACAGATGCATCTGATGTCGGCCTGGGGGCAGTGCTGTCACAGGAGCATGAGGGTGAAGAACACCCGGTCCTTTACCTGTCCCGCAAGCTGAACACAGCCGAGAAGAACTATGCAGCTGTCGAAAGAGAAGCCCTGGCTGTCAAGTGGGCGATCTTGGAACTGCGTTATTATCTTTTGGGCCGGAAGTTCACCCTGGTGACGGATCATGCTCCCCTCAAATGGATGGCCCATGCAAAGGACACCAACGCTTGTGTCACCCGGTGGTTCCTGGCCCTCCAAGAGTTTCGTTTCACGGTCGAGCATCATCCAGGCACGGCCAATGGCAACGCGGATGGGTTGTCCCGCTGCTGGTTTGGGTGGCTACTGCATCTTGTCAGCGTTGTGCGCTCTCTTATTTATATATATATATATATATATATATATATATATATATATATATATATATATATATATATATATATATATATATATATATATATATATATTTTCCATATCGCCCAGCCCTAGTTCAGAGTTCCAGTTCTTTTGGATTCCCATTGAAGTGAATGAAAAATAAAAAGCAATTTTACAATAAAAATATACAGAAAACAAAACAAATACTAAAGTCTACATACTGAACAGGTGCCATTAAAAGCACAACCATACTTTACCTTGCAGGGGAACATGAGAGCACAGAACTCAGTACAAAGCATTTGAGTGGCGTCATACGAATGTTGGTGAGGCGGATGGTTCTGATTGAGGCCAGAACCTGTGCAGTCAGTCTGGGGTTCTGAAACTCATACAGAAGGACTAGTAGATCCATCAGCTCCTCCGGTGGCTGTGGCTTGCTGAGCTCTAGCATTAAATAAGACGAAAAAAAGACTCATTATCCACATAGCTTTCCGTCTAAAACGAAATAAGTGAACTTGATGGGCACAAACATGCACCACGTCCACCAATCTTGGCTCAAACATATGCTCCTACTCCTGGTATACAATTTGGGACACATTTCCACGAATACGTTTCTAGATTTAGTTTGTCTCAAATCACACTGCCCAGTTACGAGCAAATGAGGGCTTTCTTGTTTTATCATATGGTAAACTAACTCATTTAGTTTACCATGAGCTACCATTGTGTACCATGTACCATGTCCAGTATTGTCAATTTGAACTAAAAAGGTAATAACACTACAGACTTTAACTGCTTAATACACGCTTGGTCTGAATGGACTGGAAGTCTATGAAGTTTCAAGTTTTACCTAAAGGGTATTTAAAGGCCCTGAATACTCATACAGGTGTTTTCAGTTAATGTGGCTAATTAGACCTGTTCCCAGGACTGTGCGGGTGTGGTTAGACTGATTGAGTGACATCTTCCTGAGTCCCCTGTTTGTGCTGTTGCACCTGTTACGGCCGGACAAATGACAGCTTTATCATTCTTATTGGTAGAAAGAATGTGTGACCTAATAAGTTCCCAGCAAAGCTCAGGCCAATCTTCAACCTAAGCAGAGTCCAATCAGTCAGAAGAACTGAAAACACCTGTGTGAGTGTTCAGAGGCTTTAAGAATGTTTAAGTTAACCAATAGAATCATTAATATCAAATTAAAGTCAATAGATGTGTAACATATACTAAGGTACGCTCAACGTCTTCAAACATGAAAACAAAGCATACTGTATAGACAATAGGGCTAAGTATCGCCAATGATTTCCCAAATTGATTCCAAGCCACTACATTTCCGAATCAATATCAATTAGAGAAATTGACTTACTTTACTTTAAAATTGGTTACAATACCAATTTAGTTTGGATATAAAAGGGATTCTCAGAAAACTTCTGCTGTAAATTGTACAAGCAAGAAGTAACCCGCTAATACTTTTTATAATGTACCAGGTAAATGTTTACATTAAGAACATCATTGAAAAGGCATGTATTAAAAGATTTCGGGATTTTATTAAAATAGATACTAGATAACTCAAACAATAAAAACAAACTCATGGGGGAATTGTTGGGTCTTTGTAAATTATAGAGTGTGGTCTAGACCTATTATCTGTAAAGTGTCCTGTGATAACTTGTGTTATGATTTGACACTATAAATACAATTCAATTGAAAGAAAGATTTTAATTGGAGAATTGCAGATTATTTTAACCCAGCCCTAATAAAGACTGAAAAGAACATATAGGTTACCTCTGACAAGGTACTTCCTAAGGACATGTGTGATCTTGGCGACAGTGGTGCTCTGAATGCTGCACCCAAGTTGCTGGAGAAGGACACGGTTACCATAATGTAACAGTCCACCCATGAAGATGGGGTAGAGCTCAAAAGGCTGGCCTTTACTGTACTGCTGTGGCTGGGGGCCATGGACTCCCAGGAGGCTTTTCTCCACCTGATCCAGGACATCCTCATTGTAGCTATCCTCGTTGCGGAACATCTCAGCTGCCATGGTTCTGGCAATGCTTCCTTTGTTCAGACTGCTGATCTTCTCAAAGAGCTTCGGAAAAAGCTTAAGGAGGTTGAATACAGCAAATATTCGGAGGGGGATAAACTTCGAAAGGATGTTAATGAGGGCATTGACATCCTCACTTGTCTTACCAATGACCTCAGACACCTGACTGGTCAGCTTCTCCAGAGCAGACTTGTTCTCTCCGAGAACCACGTAGAGAGCCGCTAGGTACTCCTGCATGGCTGGGACAGCAAATACATACCGCCTCTGATCACTCTCACTGGGATCTTCTGCTAAATGCTTAACGCTTTCTACACTGGGAGCCAAAAAGAAGTCTAGCACATCAGTCCGGAACATGGCCAGCTGATGTAGCTCCTCATCCGTCTTGGTCTTCCCTCCTATCCACTGCTCCAGTTCCTTTTCTGAGAATGACGTGCGTTTGTATGTCACACCGTCAAAAGCAAGTTTCCCAACTGTACGGACTACATACAACATCAGAGAACTCTGGTGTTCCTGTATAGGCACATTTGTCCCTGTCCTTGTGCCCAGCACCTCACCTCCAAAGTTGAGCCTAAGGAAGCTGGTATATATGCCAGTCAGTGTGCGGATGGGTTCCTTGGCGTCGGTGAAATGGAGGAAGTGTAAGGTAGCACATGTGAGCCAGCAGTAGGATGGGAGAAAGCAGGCTGTAGCCAGCTGACTTTGTCCCTGAAGGTTGAGGTAAAGCAGCTCTATGACAGACTGGGCCTCATGGTTACATGCAGTCTCTCCACTCTGCTGCAGGAGGCGGCTGGTGAAGTAGGCCCGCTGGCGCTCCGGGTCAGTGAAGCCACAAATCTGTGCATAGCGACTCACATACTTCTGTGGGATACGGTCCAGGGCAGACAGTCTGGTGGTAACCAAGATGCTGGCCTGAAAAAAATACAGCAGCCTATTTAGAATACATTTTGAAACGCCTAAGCTTGTTACGACTCAGTTACTTTAATTGATTTTTCTTGGGCAGGAACATGGCATCTCTCATCTCGGCACGCAGGTTAATTGCAAAGTTTAACCATTACATTGTGAAATACAGATTATGGAACATGGCCAGCTGATCTTCGCCAAATTTGGTACAGAGCATCATAGTGGGATGTTGAACAATGATCTCAAGTTCTTTGCTGATAACATTTAATTTGGCCGAGATATGATACATGTGTGGTAGCTAGCTATGAAAATTTGTTTGGTCGTCAAATGTGCATACTTTAACGTAGCAAAATTCCTTGAGTAACTTTTAGTCAGGTCCATCTGGAGTTTACCAGTTTACCAGAAAAAAAACTTTTGTACAGAAATGGGCGTGGCCTATATCATGTGATTCAGCTTGATTCAAGGAAGACGTGGATGTAAGGATTTCTAATGTGCGATGTGTAATGTGGGAGTTAAAGGCTTTCTTAAAAAGCCTAAAAGATTCTGCCTGCCAAATTTCGTGCAAATCGGTTGCACGGTCTAGGAGTTCGAAAAAGTAGGTTTTTGATAAATCGCGATTTTTCATGCATAAAAGTTTAGGCGAAAATGGGCGTGGCCTATATCACGTGATTCAGTTGGATCCAGGGAACGCGTGGATATATAGTTTTTGAATGTTCAGTGTACGGTGTGGGAGTTATAGGGCCAAACGTGTTTTTTATGCTATTGCGCCACCTAGCGGTGGAAGTGGGTCATTTGTTGCGCCTGAGGTCCTTGCGGAGTTTCAGACCAGTCCTGAAAATGGCAACCCCCAACCATGTAAGGTTTAGGCTGTAGTCGGAGTTTTAGGCGGAGAAGAATAATAATGATGATGATGATTAATCAGTAGAAAACAATAGGGTTCCACAGCCCTGCTGTGTGAACGGCGTAGCTCTTGCTACCGCCGGTTCTTGCAGACTCGGGCTTGGACCCCTAATAATATTTAGGAGGTGACGCATTGTGATGCATCGTGATATCGAATCAATTTGAATCATTCACAGGATAATGGTAAGTCATTTCATTTACATGTTTTTTTAGGGCTGTCATCGTTAACGCGTTAATCGCGGTGCGATTAAGGGCCGATGCGATGCATTTTTATTTATTTTTTTTTTTTTAAATCGCATTAATCGCATGCCGGCATGCGATTCATTTATTTTACACTTCACTCAGCTTTGCGTTGTGCCTAACGGCTACTATTTTGACCCTTTGGCGCTGCTGTACTTCTTCATAACACATATTCTGCTGCAGAATGCAGGCAGGCTGCCGGCATGGAGAAAGACAGCAGCAACACACTTCTGAATGGCACTTTTCTTTTTAAAAAACTCCCGGACGGCTCAGTAGACAAGTCGAAAGCCATATGCACATTGTGTAAAGCCGAATTAAAATATCACCGAAGCACGTCAAGCTTGAGCTACCACCTACGGAGCTAAGTAAGCATAGTAGTACAGTTAACGTGATACTAGACCACCGGCCCTTGGGGGGCGGGGGAGAGATGAATGTTCGGAAATAAGAGGTTGCTGTGGCCCGCCGTACAGGTTAGTTTGACCAGCGGGCAGCAGCGGTGGCCGGAGCGGGCAACAGCGGTGGCCGGAGCGGGCAACAGCGGTGGCCGGAGCGAGTAGCGGCTGGAGCGGGCGATCATGGGGGGACATCCTCAGCGGTGAAACGCGAACGGGGGCTTGAGTATAACCTAGCTAGGTGGAAAGCTAACGCTAGCCGGCCACCTGTTCATCAATCCTGCTTGCAAGTGTCCGCTCATTAGACAACAAACTGGACTACATCCAACTTCAACGAAACTCCCAACGCGAGTTCAGAGACTGCTGTGTTTTTGTTTTTGTGGAAACAACAGTGTACCGGACTATCCAGCCTGTTTCTCTGTCGCCAGGTAAGAGTGGAGATGGGCTGTGTTAACACGGACTTGTGCAGAAATGAGCTGCTCATTAACCAGTGATCAATGGACGTCAGTGAGTAATCAACATTATTTAGGAGTTACTAAACACTATATTGACTCTAGTAAGGATAGGGATTTTTAGTTTTTTAGTTAGGTACTTGGAGGAATTGTGCAAGTTCATAAAGTAACTTTCTTTGCATTAATTTGATTCCCAATCAAGATAACTGGTAAAAATTGCTTTCGATTGTTAATATGTACTTAAAAACTGTTCTGAAATGCAAAATAATAGAATTTTAATCATGTGATAAAATATGCAATTAATCGCGAATAACTATAGAACTTCAGCAATCAATCGCGATTAAAAAAATATATATATAATCGTTTGACAGCCCTAGTTTTTTTAGCTGTATTTTTGGGAAGGAAACCCTTTGCATTTTATTTGATCCCAGTCTGTTTTATTAAAAGTGCTTGTGATATCTCCCATGTGGCTTTGACTTTGTAGAAAATACAGAGTTCATGTTCGCCATTCAGCCTAAAAATACTGAGATATGATTTTTGGTCCATAACGCCAAGCCCTACTTATACTCACAAATGTATTAATTTAGTGGAGGGAAATTCCCTTCAAGCTGCTGGAAGTCTGCAGGGCTGAGCATTGATCCCCTGTATTTTTATTTGGTAAAAAACAAAAGTAGTAAAAACAGTTGAGTGCCGAAAAATGGCATCAATGTCCGCGTCAGTTTAAAATAAAGGTCTGGAGCTGAGGAAAATGTAGGCTCACTGTTATTTAGGACAGGTCCAGCCCTCCACTGGATATTAGTGAAGGTTTCCAGAACAGCAACATTACGCACATTCTCACTTTAAGAAAGGGAACCTGCTTTCTACAGCTGGAAAGCACTTTCTAGCCTTCAGTTGTCCATTTTAATTTTCAACATTTTCTTTTACTTTCTTCAGATTACCAAGCTAATAGTAACTATGTACGGCATGGCAACAAGAATGAGCTCCACATTACCAGCAACCAGCATGGCAGCTTTTTGCACTTCAGGATAGCAAATAGATATATGACAGTGGAATACAGTTTCCAGGGAAACAGAAAAGTGACAGTGGACTGTCCCTTACCTCAGGTAGGAGATATTTCCTCAGCAGGTTGACCACCACCACATCTGCAGGCAGCGCCTCATTAGGATCACTGCAAAGCTCTGTGGCTCCAATTCGGAAGTCCAGTTTCATCTTCTCCATCCCATTGAAGACAAAGAGCACATCCTTGGCCTGGTTTCCCTCCCCACTCAGCAGCGGGTGTTTTCTCAGGTGGAGGTACTTCCTGCTCACCAGGTCCCTTAAGGAAGCCACTCTATGAGGGAGGGGTTTCAAAACTTTATTACTAACATAATGTACTTACAGCAGTGTGATGCATGCTCCCCATGCCCATGTTCAGTTTTTTGAATATAGTTTTTTTTATCATTACAAATCAAATTCATACCATAGATATATCTATGGTACCGTCTATTTGCTGGAGCAGTGTTTAGCAAGCAAATAAGCTCACTGACTGCTACTTTATTGTTCATATTTTGGAACAATGTTTAGTAATGACAGTAGTAGTGGTCATAGGGAGTTAAAATGTGTTGAGTTGCACATTGCAAAATGTGTTATGTATCTGAATTGTTCATTAGCTCTGTGTGATATCTGTAACGTTAAAGCTGAACAGACTCACAGTAGTAAAACAGACTTTATTCTGATCCAAAGACTATACATTCTAGTGGAAACACTGTATGTGTGTGCTAAGAGAGAAAGAGAATGTTAGTATTTTCCCTAAGACCTTATGAAATAAACATGCTTGAGTATTATAGATCTTGTTATATTATATTTTTACATGCAGTTAAACACTTGCCGGTTAAAAAAAAAAAAGAATGGCTGGTAGATTTGGCAGGTGAACAATAAAGTTAATTTCCATCCCTGATCGCTGCCACAAGAAAGTTTAAAAAACTATGAGGGTAAAGAACAAAACACAAACACTGAACTGCTTGGGAGTTTGTGTAATAGCTGAATGTTTTCTGCAACAACAAAGCACTCGCTATATTTCGCTCTTCTTTTTCTTTCTCTCTCTCCTGTGAAATAAAGCTGCATTCAAGTGCGGTCAACGTCGAAATCTATAAACGATCTGACGGAAGACCGTAATTGTGAAATGTAAAGTCTACTTGTGCATTGTTGGGGGGTTTAAGAACACAAATGGGCCGTTTCATTGACACTCCCCCGCCGCACCACCATGCGGGGAAATTGCCGGATCACTTTTCTTGGTGTGAATTGGTGGATTTTAAAAAAAGGCATTTAATACATACTGTTAATCATCAAATACTCATTTCTAGATTAGCCAATTTAAATTTTTCCTCTAACATGCTGAATTGGATGAAGTCCTATCTTGCAGATAGGGTTCAATGTGTAAGGGTGGGTAGTGAAACATCATCACCCTTTATGATCAATGAGATAGGTGTGCCCCAGGGTTCTATCTGAGGACCTCTCTTGTTTAGCTTATACGTAATGACTTGCCATCGATTTTTACAGGGTGTGAAGTTCAGATGTATGCAGATGATACTATAATATACGTCCATGCAAAAACCAAAAAAGAAGCAGCTTTTAAACTTAACGCAGCAATGACAAATGTAACTACATGGCTTGAATATTTTCACCTGTGTCTAAATGTAAGAAAACTGTCTGCATGTTTTTTACAAAGACACACTCCGCATCTGACTGTGATCACAAAGTATATGTGTCTGGTGAGAATATTCAAGTTGTCTCTCATGTCAAATATCTCAGTATCATCCTTGACTCCAAAAAACAAAAAACTTTCAAAAAACAAGTGAAAAAAGTAATGCGAATAACTAAATACAATCTAGCCAATTTCAGGTATATAAGAAGCTGCCTAACAAGTTCAGCAGCAAAATTATATATGGATTTAATGATCACCCACCATCTACTATATTGTTATTGGCTTCCCACGATCAAATTCACGTGATCGAGCGATATTTAAAATGCTTCATTCCGTTCATAGAACGCTCTGTAGCAAAGTTTTTTTTTTTTCCAAAGCTCCGTAAACCACTCTCTGATCACATGCCTCCATGAGCCAATCAGAGTTGTTCCCTGCACCGCACAGCTTAGTTTAGATGTAGACAGTCACAGAGGACAGAGTAACGTGAGGAAAGTTCCACAACAGATAGCAGTCGGTCATACGTCGTCACGAGGTTTACCAGTTTACCAGTAAATGCAACGTTTTGTTGTAAATGCAACGTTTCTGTTGTTTTTCAGACAACAGCAGCGACCAGTGCTAGTTTGAGTCTTTTAGCTCATAGCTTTACCGTACGTACACACCGCCACCAACTTAAGCTGCAAAGAAGCTCTGGCCGCCCTGTCAAGGACGCTTGTCAAAAAGTACGGGGAAGGTGTTTGACGCTTTGGCCGCTCTGACGTAGTAGCATTCTATGTTCAATCATGGAAAAAGCACAAGCAGCCACTGCACGGCTAATACATTGACACTAGAAACCTTTTATAAATTACATATATAATGACAGAATTTGTATTGGTTGTTGGTCGCAGCGGTGTCTGTTAGCAGTTAACTCGCTTGTTAGGCGCTGAACCGCAGCAGCATGCAGGCAGAGCGAGCAGCCGCCAGCTGTTGATCCATGCAGGACTTCACCGTGAGCGGACTGTTTAGAGACCATGTGACCGGCAGGTAACGTTAACTGGTCCCTATACGCAAATATCATAAATGACATGGAACCCAGCAACGGCAATGATGAGCTTTTCCTCCTTTTTCTCGGAACTAATGTTTTTGTAGGAACGAAAGTTTACATCTATGTTTCTCCGGAATCAGCCAGCGTGAAGGACGTCTATATTCCGATTGGTTGCTGGCGTTTGCTGCTGAACCGCGTCATAGCTCATTACCATAAAGTTGACCTACTTTCAACCTTCTGATTGACGCTCTGGTTGCTCAAAACGCCCAAAACGCGACGCCGACAGATTTGCCTCCGGTATCTTTAGAAGCTCAAGTTGGCGGCGGTGTGTACGTACAGTTAGCGGCACAGTAGGCTGCTTGAAACACTGACTATCAACAAACAGGACGAGTTGACCAATCACAGTCCTTTTTTGGAGGTGCACGTTGAGCTACGGCGGAGGGCTCGGAGGGGGGTTCGCTGCGACGCAGAGGGGTCTGTGGGGGTACACCGTTGATTTGACACAGAATCAGCCTTTAGTTGGGAAAATCTAATCAAATACAATGACACCTGACTAATGTTCAAGATCCTGAATGGCAAAGCTCCTCCATCACTCAATACTTTTATTAAGCAAAACAATTCTAACAATAGAACCACTAGGTCTGTTCTGAGAGGGGACTGTCTAACCCTTTACAGGTCCAGCTCCTTTAGTCAATCATGCTTTTCTGTTAGAGCCTCTAATAGGTAGAAACAAAAAACTGCACCAGCTACCATAACTTCACACAAAGTCTCAAGGCCTGCCTCTTGGAAAGTCAGACTTGTGAACATTTTTAATCTCCTGGTAATTTTATATTATTGTTGTTGTTATCACTGCTGACCTGCTGTAGCTCTGCATGGCTTACTGAGAACGCTTATTTGTTGCTCTAGCTGTCTGTCTTGTTGACTTCTGTCTGTATAGTTTAACCTCTACTAATGTCTTGCGGTTTCCTTTTACTGTGGTCTAAAATCTGGGAAACGATTTAAATCCTAAATCGGATTTTTTTGTGGAAAAATCTGGCTTTTTTTTTTTTTTTTAGGCCATATTGCGCAGTCCTAGATTATTGTATAATTTGATTGTGTTGATTAGCTCTGATGCTGGGGGAATTGACTTATATTACTTGATTCCAAAGATATCATATATATCAGATATATGTGACATAAGACAACGGTGAAACATGATTAAGGAAGGTTGTCTTACTTTGACAGTTGGCCAAGGTCCTCACAAGAGAAAGGAACCAGCAGCTTGAAGTGGGACAGGGTGGTCCCTGTGCACCAATCCAGCACCAGCTTTCGGACCACTGTACTTTTGCCTGTTCCCACGGCCCCGTACAGCAGCACATTGAGCCCCCGGCCTTTCCTCCAGGCATCATTGGGATCAAACAGCTGTTCCACAGTCACAGAGGGGCAGGAGGGGGGCTGGGTTTGGAGAACGGAACTGAGCAGTCCTGCCTTCTCTTCAGCTTTTCTTTCCAGTATCAGTGGATCCACATGCATGGTCTCGGGGCTGAAGTACCCGCCAAACTGTTTTTCCTCCCGAGGAAGGTGGCTGAACCACAGGAAGAGCTTTCTCTTGTGGATCTCTATGGATTCTGCTGTAATAGAGAGAAAAAAATGGTGTATTTACTAGTGATAGTCACACCACTTGCTTTATTTCCTGAGCCCGCTAGATGGCGCTCTCGGTTCTACTAAGGGCTGACATCACACTGAATTGCCATTCCTTGAGCCTTTTTCTTTACACCAAGAGTACCATCTGGTGGCCTCAGAAAATTAATAATATGGTTCACGAAGCTTCATGAGAGAGACACGAGCAGAAAAGTTACTAAAACAGTCAGGAAATAGATTGTATAGCCTATTTTGTTATCATGCAAAAAAGTTTTAGAACTTTATTTTTGTTTTAATAATATTGTTTTTAACTGTTACCAACCCTGTCTCCTACTAACCCTAACTCTGACCAATGTCAAAGATTGTTGTTCCCATCAGTCACTTAGACACAAAAACATAGGGAAATAGGGTTCAGGTTTAAAAATAAAAATAAAAATGGTAGTTACCCTTTAAAATCCTTCCAACCCTTTTTGCTTAATTGATATAATCCAAAGCAGGGTTTAAAAGAAGTGTTTGTTTTTGTAATAAGTAATACTGCTGATACTTGCATGATAAGTGATTGATAATCAATAGTCACTCAATTCAACTAATCCATAATTGATTCATTGTATGACTATTACCACACTTAGTAAGAACCTTTTTGGTTATCTCCTTCATTCAAGTATTTCCAGATCTTTTTTTTTTTTTTAATTAAGAGAATTGTTTGGCGAAACGTGGATGCGTCACACAAATCTGACAGCCGGGCAGCCCAGAACATATATACAATCACCACAGTTCAAAGGTTGGCACCCAAGATAAGTGTCACCAATTCAGCATCCAACCAAATACTGTGTGTGTGTGTGTGTGTGTGTGTGTGTGTGTGTGTGTGTGTGTGTGTGTGTGTGTGTGTATATATATATATATATATATATATATATATATAGTGAAATATGATCACAATGTCCCCTTGTGTTCCCGAGTTATGGCGGTGAATAATGGCCAGAAAAGCAGAACATTATGATGTCACAGTGAGGCTGACCTGTGGGGTATAAAATGCCATCACTTTATCCCATTAGACATTTGTGACAAATGTGGTCATAATTAGTGTATTCATTCTTAAATTATGGCAAAAAAAAGTGTTTTGTGAGGTCACGGTGACCTTTGACCACCAAAATCGTATCAGTTCAGTCCAAGTGGACGTTTGGCCAAATTTAAAGAAATTCCCTCCAGGTGTTCCTGAGATGTTACATTCACGAGAATGGAATGACCACAAAAACATAATGCCTCTGGCATAAAAAGAGTGAGTCGAGTAGAGTCGTGTCAAGCTGTACCACGCAGCGGAAAAACGCCATTATAGTATTTTTTTCATAAATACACTATGGTCATGTTTACCGCTGTCCTGCCGCCTTCGACTGATTGCTAAAACTCAAGGGAATTAAATCGTAATGAAATCTAAACTGCTAAAATAAACATTTTGTATTTTTCACACTGAAGAAAGCTTTTTACAATTGTAGTTTTATGAAAGCAGCATTTTGTCATCATCAAGTCATCAAGCTTTAAACCGAGTTGTGCACCTGGTCCTGAGGTAGTGGAGCAGAAGTTCTTGCAGTGGAAGCCAGTGGCTGGGTACAGAGAAACCGCCACCCTCCTCCACCTCCATGCTCCGCGGAGCTGACTCAGCTGTCTGGAAAACACAACACATCGCACAGGTTTGTTCAGTTGGCATTGTTCACAATCTTTATAGAATGCATGCAATTCCACAGTCAACAACCCCCTTTCCTATCAAAGTGGATTATTCAAACTGATCCTAGATCTGCCTCACATGGTAGCTGAGTTTATTGGCAGAGAACAGCTGCAATAATATAACTGCGTCGCGCTACCGAAGCAAGACGCCATCAACACAGAAACATGTCAGCACGTAAGCGTCGGTGTAGTTTCACTGATGAAAGTGAAAGCCACTCCGCAAATCCATAATATGTTATGTCCAATTACGTGTTCAATGTAGCCTGTCAGACTGGCGATCAGATCAATGGGCCTCATTCACCAACCGTTCTTACAAAGAAATGTGTTCTTAAACCCCACTTACGCATTTTTTACGAAGATTCTGACATTCACTAATGTTTTCTTATCTTGGATTTGTTCTTAGCTAAGAAGACTCAGGAGCACTCTTACGCACATTTGAGTGATGAAAATTTGCTCCAAATAATTGGTTACTGCATTTTATTTAATTCTACAGTCATTTACAATGATAGTATTGTACTGGGATGTATTTTTGATCATTTGTTGAAAAGAAGACACTGCAATTTACAACAGCAATTAAACTGATTAAATCAAAATGGTGATTAATCGTGCTATTTATAGGGCCAAAATGCAGTGGTGGAATGTAACAAAGTACAAGCAATTATCCATACTTTCTACTCCACTACATTTCTACAACGTTCCGTTACATTTTCTGATCAGTTTTTCCCCCTGCCAAAACGTCTTCCTGACCGTCACATGTTTGTCTCACCAGTAAAGTTTGATTACCATAGATATGGGGCACCGCCGATCCTTCATCGGCTTCCAATCCGGATCCGGTGCTCCAGAGCCTGGGTGCAACGCTGCTAACCCTCGGTAATACAGCCTCCGGTAAAAGTGAAAATTAAAATGTTTGTTTTTTATTATTCACGTTTTTAAAATCATAGTTGCCTCTCCACAGCATTGTTTACTCCTCCGCCAGGCAGCGTGAGACTCGTTCATATCTTATTTATTTGACTGGACTTCTTCACATCTCCCCATTTTCGCTGCTTCACACACTTTATTTGCTTACTTGCATGGTTAAAGAAAATAAAACCGTCTTAAAATACATCCCTGAATAAAACCAACCGCATTCTGATTCTAACAACATATTTCCGTTTTATGCTGGTTAGGATAGTCTTCGTTTCAACCTTGAAAAAAAAACAACTGACATTTGTGACGCCTTTTTTCACAATTTGTTTTTGCTTTTTCCAACATTTTAAAATTTTTCTTCTAACATTTTCAGCGCTTATTTCTACGTCCAATATTTTCTGATATAAAACAAAACTTTAAAAACGGGCCAATGTGACCCGAAGTCAACACAAGGGTTAAAAGCCAGGCCTTGTTTGTGGTAGTGGACATCTTCTACTTTTACTAAATATGTGTCTGGTTATTTGTACTTAAGTACTGAGATTCAGTACTTGCTCCACCACTGCAATGTACAAGTCCTCTGCGACTCCGACAACCATCTCTTGAACGCAGTCTCCCGCTTCCCAGGAGGTGCACAGGAAGTGTCATGTCCTTATATGGGAATTTGCAGGGCGTTTTCTTATGCTAATTAGGAACAACTGGCACGCGCTTTCAATTATGAAGACGTGTAAAGCTTCATCCTAGGTAAACTTGCATGTTTATGAACATCATGGTGTGTTTTGCTCAACTGCATAACATATGATGTGTGGGATGAGATTGTGCGATTGCCTTCCAAAATTTTGATTTGCAACATATATAAGGAGTTACAATATAACATTTTGCATCAAGTCTACATATCGCATATCTATATGTAACCCACTCGAAAATAGCCTACAAACAGGATTAGGTTATTTCTAGCTTAATATTATATTGATGTATTTTTGATAACTTGTAGTTATATTTTCCTTGCACACCATATTTGTCCAGTAGGTGTCAGTGGTGGCGCTGCATAGTGGGAAAAACTGCTACACTGATTTTTAGAGAGAAGAAGAAGGGGAAAAAAAAAAAAGAAGCAACTGAACGATAGTGAGCTGAAGCCATGTTGGATTTTCCACATTGAGTGAAAAAAAGTTAGAAATAACACTTAAGAGCTAGTTAGGAAAAAAAAAAACGTTTTTCCCATGAAATCTACTTCTAAGGAAGGAAAAGGAGAGAAAAAAAGGGTCGAACTGATGACAAGTTTATTTACTTCTATTCTTTTTCTCCGGTTGGTTTTTTTTTATGCATGATTTGAGAGAGAGAGAGAGAGAGTTCCATTGGACGGGTTCGCCATTGTACACGTGAGGCAGATGAGCAGAGGGCGTGGATGATCATCTTGCCTGCAACACGGACTGCTTCCACTCACCATTTCTTCTTTGCATCGTACAGATAAGCTGAGATCTCACCACAAAACATACTACCCGGGTAGATGGACTTTGGTTTATTATTTTGGGGTTATTTTATCAGAGCTCTGACGTCATTTTATTTATTTTTGTTCTCAACTCAACTGATGTGGAAAAGGGTTGAAAATGAAGAGAAATACTGATTTTCACAACTAAAAGGACATTATAAAAGAAAAGAGGAAGACGATAATACTGTTGGATAATTGATGTTTAATAAATGCCGGCTATATGTTCTGAGTAAACTATTTTGGTACCTTCTCCTCTTTTGAAAAGTTCCTTAGAAAGGTAGCACTTCACTCTGCATTATAAGTGCCCCTTACATATAGTAAGTATAGAACAGGATCTGCCCCAAATGTAAATCTCATGTAGGTACCAGAATGCATTGTTTGTGGGACTGCAACAAAATGTTTTGTATGCACAGGTGTTAGTACAGCAATAGGTCAGCAGGTGTCAGCAGACCCACTTCTCTGTCTGCTGGGGAAGGTTCCTGTCTTTCTTAAAACAGATGAGATGTTATTCAGTCGCTTTTAATGCTAGCCAGGAAAGCTATAATGGTGAAGTGGATCGGTGATGATATCATGTGGAAATCTCTTATCTCAGGAGGTCGTGACTCTGGAAAAACTTGGACACTTGGACATCTGAAATGGTTATCTATGATTTTGCCAATAACCATTGCAGACGGGATTTTCAAACAATATAATAACCTAATTAAGGATTTTCTATGGAATGGGAAAAAGCCATTGTGAGGCGCAGCACTCTGGCCCTTTCCTCCCCGGGTGAGGCGGATAAGGGTGAGGCAGATAAGGGGAAGGCGGTGCATGCTGCCCGCTCTTTCTCAACCTCCACTTCATCATCTAAGGTTGTTTCACATTTTGCCTTAGTGGTTAGTAAGGTGTTAGTGTCACATTGGTTAGATGCCTGCAGCTGATTGGCACCAACGTTACCCAGGCTGGGCATTAGCGTTGGGCATCGAGAACCGATTCCTCCTTGGAATCGTTTCAAAAATTACAATTCCAGTGGAATTGTTTCTTTATTGGAATCGTTTAGAGGATTTGGTTTCAAATCTGATCATGGGTTCCAAATTTAATATGCGCAAGTTTTGGTTTCTGTAGCGGCCAGGCGCTTGTTGTGTTGCAGCCTTGGAGCACAGTAAGCGGCGCTCTAGTGTGGCTTTATTTTACGTTGAAAAAGCCCAGTAAAACTGCAAACCACCAATGAATCAAAATAAAACGTTCCTCTTATTTATGAAATAAGCATGTGACCCGTTTCAATCCCACCCCTCAAAGAATCGGAATCGATAAGAACCGAATCGATAAGAACCGGAATCGAAAGGAATAATCGCAATTGGAATCAGAATCGTTAAAATCCAAACAATGCCCAACCCTACTGGGCATGCACTGGCTCCACTTGTTTTTACGTGGCTAACCATGCTAACACAGTCAACAGTGCTAACGCAGACAAGACTGCTTAACTGCAGAAAACATCGTGCCTCTCCGACCCCCTCGGTAAGTAATTCCGCTAGCTGAGTTATCCCTGTTGACCGTGTTAGCACAAATAGCCACATAAACTAACCGCCGCCTCCCCGGCTCTATCATCTCCACCGCTGCGCGGCTCACATCTTCATGGCTGTATTAGCTTGTAGCTCATCTTAGACTAAACTGCTATCAGTGTGGACTGGAGCATGTGAAGGCATCGTGCAGGGGAGAGCTGCCAATCTAACAACGCCATAGAGTCAACACGGTTTGTTTTTTGAAAGGAACTCTGGGAGATGAGGTCCCAGAGGCCTGCTTGCAATTACATCTCCGCCAAAGCTGCCGCTAGTAACAACTTAACTCAAATCATACGGACTACAACTTTAAAAAGCAGTTTACTTCGCAGCACAGCGGTCCAGCAGCTGAGCAGAAAGGGCGACTCGGCAGTCCACTAACTTGTTGCTCTCTCTACCAAAATAAGCTTTTCTGTTTTAGGCTAGAAAATGTGCATGCAGGCTGAAATTTAACCGTGCAGTTTTGTCAGGATTAAGCTATAAGCAGAAGGAAACTCTGCTAGCTGCTAGGCTAATATGTAATGGTAAACACTGCAGCTTTAATGTTAATGTGTCTACCTCAACTGAGAACGGAGAAATGTCTTTGCCTTCCCTACCGTGTAGCCTATTATATTAAACGTTACCTGTCGAAATAATTCATAATAATCTGACACACAAAAGAAACCCCCCATATATTTAATGGACTGTCCATCCTGCAAATCTTAAGTGACGAGCAACTTAAGTTTTTTTTTCTCAATTATCTCTTAAAAATAGGATAGAAGACAGTCAATGAGGATAACAATGATTATTGCTTTCATTGTATTTCATATCACACGAAATCTGTTCTTCTGTAAATTTCACCAGCAAAAAGTTAAATAAAATGGGGTGCAGTATTGCGGTTATCGTAACAGCCCTACTTTATACCCTAGGCAGATCGTAGCCACTCACCAGAGAAACGTACACAGTGCCAGAACAGGCATTCAAATAACAGAGGCACCATTCTCCCTATTACAAGTCAGTGTAGCATCACAATTTTGAAGCCGTTATTTTAACGTAAACTAGTTAGTAGTAGGTAAGTGAATAAACATTTATAAAGAGGGTTAAGATTTTAATTAAAATATTTTTAAATTAGAAAAAAGCCTAGAGTATTGTATTCAGGCATAGCTATACAATGTGTCAGACTGTCTGGCTCCGTATACACAAGAGATTTGTTTAACACCTGCATCACAAATCCTAAGGCAATCATTAAACTTCAGACAGTTTGCACATGAATGACATTTGAGCCTCAGCATCAATAACAATATGTAACCAACCTGTGCAGTGAACTCATCCTTCTGTTCCTCTGCGTCTTGATGTCATGGACCGTTCTGTGAAAAACAGTAAGCATACAAAGTGAGACAACGTGTGCAAAAAGGAACATAAAAAAGGTACCCTGTGCAGTTTTTGACTACTAGCAGCCCTATGTATTGATAAGCGGGTCCCCATTTTGTTTATATCTCATGAATGCACACACGGATGCACTTGCAAATGCAAAGTATACAGTGAGAAGATGATTGTGCAATGTCCCGAAAACACCATCCAAAGGGACATGTTTTAATGTTCTCCAGACTCCATTTAAATAAACAGTAATTGTACCATCGTAAAACACACTTCATTCAAAGTTGACAGAAACAAAATAAAACTATTAAAAGACGTCTTGGTTCTTCCTTCCACTGTTCCAAAAATCACCACTTTGATTTGGTTGAAATAAACCCTTTATTCACCCATTCACATCTGAAAATATGCTGGCTCTATACACGCTAAAAGTATGTTTATTTCAATAGAGTGTGGTGGGTTTGGTGACGGTGATTTCGGGGATGTTTCATGTTAAATAAAAAGGATCTTACTCTTTAACAAAAAACTCTATCTCTGTAGGGATCCTTTCCATAATGCTGTCAGACACTTATAATAATAATAATAATAATAAGCCTGTAATCTGAGCCTGTCGGCAACAAAAACAGAACTTTTAGTGGACGGAGACTGCTGCTGAACATTTATCCTAAAGGGTTACATTGCAGCCCGTACACTGCTGCTAGATACTGTGTTCTCGCACTAGACCAAAGATTTTAAATATTTCAAGATTTCAGAGATTTTGGTTCACAATCATTCAGAAACCAATGCATGGGAAAATAGGGTCCAGGTTGGAAAATACCGAAACACCTTTTATTTATGTCTATTAGGACATATTTAATTAGATAATGCCTTATCTACATAATTCAACATAAAAGTTAAAAAAACACTGGTAATACAAAAAAATACTGTCTTAATGTAAATAATCACCTGCGTAAGTGTAATAGTGATGTGTTAGTTAAAATATGTCCCCTATTCACCTGGAGTGTCTCCACTTAACATGGGCTGCAATAGAGAATTGGCATCATCCATTTCAGTATTTTTCAATAATTTCCACCACTTGGATCTCTTGGGATTATCAAATGTGATAAGAGACTTTTATGAGACTAAATCAGTTTAAAGAGTTTCTTTGCCATTTGTGTGAGGTCATGTGGCATAATGCCTGAATTTGTAGGGACGCTGGCCATGACAGTTCTAAGACGTTGCACCCAATGCCGTGTAACGTTAACGTTACTGTTCTACAGAAACGCCCCATGTTTGGAATAACAATATAACTTAATTTTTTACTTAATTTAAACTTAGGTTACAGTATTGGTTAACCCTTTGGCTTTATCTATCCACATAAATGAGAGCTTAATGTATTTTAAATGTTTTTCAAAACTGGTGTTACCATGAGAAGCAGTAACACCAGTGACGTTAACACCAGTGAGTTTTTATTAGAAGTCACAGATCCAGCGTAGCTGTGGAAGCCTATTGTTTTCCTAAGGATTCTTCTTCTTTTTCTTATTCTTCGGTTTTTAAAAGTCACGCTACAGCCTAAATCGTACATAAGGGGGGGGGTGCCATTTTCAGGACTGGTCCAGATCCCTGCAAGGACCAAAATTTGGTATTCTTGTTCGACAACCCACTCCGAGGATCTGTACTAAATTTGGTGAAGATCGGCCATTAGGGGGCACTATAATCAACGTAGATGCGTTTTGGCCTATAACTCAATGCATTTCAATGGGAAATTTGCAATGGCAATATCTCTGCCGCAGTAAATGCTATCGTCACAAAACTTGAGATTAGTGTTCGACATGCCACTCTGCACCTTTATACCTGATTTGGTGATGATCGGCCAATTTCCTGGCTTTTGCCTCACCACCGTCGTGCTTTGGGTTCTCCTTTTCGTGGGCTCCACTTTCGTGGGCTCCAAGCGTCATCAGGGGCAACTTGAACCAGGGGGGACTGGCGCCGGGGAGGCTTGGACCCCGTCATAACTGCTTGCAGTTCTAGTTAAATATGTATTTTACAAAATGAAAGCTACAGTACCTCAAACCACATGTTGCTAATATGCTAAACTCACTGAAATATGTAAATTAATCCATTTGTTTAATTTTTTTTTTTTAACATTACCCTTCTTATAAAACAAGTCATACCAGTGACGCTAGCTAAAAGCCTTGCATGAAATTATAAAATAAATGAGAAATTTTCCAACATTTTAAAAGAGACAGTAGATTTACCAAGTGTCTTCATGTACAGTTCTTCAGGAAGTAGAATTTACACTACAGGAAGTGATGTCAAAACTCTTCAGATTTTTTCAGAATAGGGATTATTGTTAAATGGTAACACCAGTGACATGACACCAAGGGACAGACATTTTCATATTTAGTTATTTTATTTTGTTATGTTATCCACTTCATAAATGTGATATTGGTGTAAACATTATTGCATTTAAAATGGGAGAGAAATATCTTTTTAAACTCAAAACATGCTCTTAAACCTCCATACATGACCATGGGGACAAGCAATGTTCTTGTACTTGGAATTTTATATAATTGATTAAAAACAAATATTGTTCAAATCATGGCTCTTATTAGGTATAACTATTCAAAGAACATGCTACATTATTAAAATATAAAAATTAAATGTGACTACAAAGTATGATTAAAATGTTTGCTTTCTTCAAAGCCTGGGGACAGAAAAGTGGGCGTTTCTGTAAAATGACTAATAATAATGTTACCGTTTAAATCAGAATGTGAAATGTCCTACAATGTTCCTCGCACATATTGATATTTTGTGTTTTTACCTAACATTAACAGGTGTGGCCTGCCTCTACACTGTGAGCTACGAGGCTTCTGGCGGTAAAGTTGGAAAGACATTCACAGATTCGAACTTCTGGGATCAATAACTTCTGAGCAAAACATTATTAAATCACAAACAACGCATCTTTCCTACCATAGTAAGGTAAACAACAAACTACAAACAAATTTTCATCACAACTCTCTAGAGTGGGTTGGTGTTTATGAGTCATAAGCGTAAAAAAAAAAAAATAGTTCACATGAACAGGAGTCTGCCATATCATTAATTTATGTTAAAAATAAGGACGGTCCGAGAATGCTTCCTTGCGGAACGCCGCATTCAACTACACTAGGTTCAGACAGCACTCCCCCTAAGACCACCAACTGCTCCAAGTTTATTATAGAATGTTTTCACCCTATCGATGCTAAATAACCCAGAGAAAGGTTGAAGATTTGAGACCAGCTGTTCTGCTATAGAAGTGAAGTAAGTAGTAAAATGATTAGCAACCTCTTTCTTATTGAAACTCAGGACACCCTTAATTTTTAGTCCTGTGCTTCTTGGATTCTTAGTATTTGTCTTAGTGGCCCACAATTTCTTTAAGATCTTCTACAACTTTTTTGGGTTATCTTTATTATTTGATATATCATTCTTATAGTGGGTTGATTTTGCATCTCTAATTAGGTTCCTGAGTCTTATTTCTTGCTTGTTTATATAAAATCATCATGATTTGTAGTTCTTTGAAAAGTTTTAAGTGCTTTTTCCCTGGTTTTAATAGCAAAGTTATCATGTATAACTTTGTCAAAACATGCACTAGAGCGCTGTTAAACTCTGATCTGTCTAAAAGTGGGCACCTTGTTGATGATTTTTAAAAATCTGTCTTTAAACTGTGACCATCCTATGTTAACACATGAACAATTTACCACAGGGGACCAATCCACCTCATCAACCAGCATCTTGAAAGTTTCCTGGGAGTAATGTTTAAATGATCTGGATAGTACAGTCTTATGAGAGTAAAAGGGATTTTTTTTACCAGTTTTTCTTGTGCAAAAAAATTATGTTATGATCACTTAAGTAAGTAATAGTACCACTTTGAGATATTTTAAGTTTTGTCTGAAACTAAGATCAGCTCCATAATACTCTGTCTTATCCTCGTGGACTGTTTTACCAGCTGTTCAAGACCAAAAGAGTGACACAGGTCCTCCAGCATTTTGCTGGAAGGATGAGCACAGCCCGACATGTTTGTGTTCATATCCCCCATTAAAATCAGCTCAGAGCTCTCTTTGTCTGATAGACTCAAGAACTCCTGTTCTAACTTGTCATAGAAAGTAGTATGGCCTTGCGGTCTGTAGCAAGCCCCAAATAAAATGGGATTGTTTTTTGGTAAACATATGTCCACCCGAACAATCTCTAAATCACTAGCAATGTCATCTCTACAGTTAAAAGTAGGGATGTAACGGTATGAAAATTTAACCTCATGGTTATAGTGACCAAAATGATCATGGTTTTCGGTATTATCGCGGTATTTTTATAAGTGTGTTCAATATGTTCAGAAAGCACTGACAGGCCTACACAAGCTGAAATAGTTTCACAAAGTGTAACAGTGTTTATTACATTACAAAAATATATGCAAGGCTTGTAAAAACTATTGAAAACTGGCTACTGAAACACCGGCCCACTGTAGGGTGTCCGGTAAGAACATGAACCAGAGATGTCTGACTTTGAGATCCAGGAAGATTTATTTACAACTCGAATATGAAGTTAACTATGAAGTCTTATTTGATGTTACATGTGAAGTTGGACGTGGTTCTGAAATATAAACAAATAATAATGCACATTAATAAGCATCTGACTTACTATAAACATTATTTACCAAAACTAAATGTTATAGCCACCAGCATTTAACAATAAACAATACTAAGAATTACATTAATTTCTCTGTAATAATTTACATTTTTAACAAATTAAACAATCTGCACACCTATCAGCTATGCAATAAGACACACAGACACAGGAATATTATCAAGGCGATAACATATCTATCTCTCTCCAAATAAATGTCATGTCGTAACACGGGCTAAACCACATCGTAGCAGAACACTTATTGAAATATGAATAATGTAGCTTTAATGTTTACGCAGATAACGAGGCAGTAAAACCCATGACAGTTTAACAAGCTACAGAATAGTTTTTAACTTACGTTCTGGGCTACACACATTACTTCAACAAGTCCGAAAACGGGAAAGGAATGATAAAGAAAAAAAGTCTGTTTACAGCTGCTGTTCTATCCCCTTCTCCTGCCTGAGTGCGAGTGATTGGCAGGAGATCAAAGCGATGACTCTCGTCACATCATCTCAGGAGAGAGAGCAAGTGTAACTATTGCCTTTTTTACAAGGCTAATAAATGTCCTGAGCGCTGTCATCTCCTCCTTCCCCCATTATTCCAACTTCAAGAAACGCACTGTAGGCTACGCAGTGTGCACGCACGGCAACTTCAGGAGACTCTGATGAAGCTGGGAACACACAGTTTCCACACCGTGGTAATCCACCGAGATAATAATGATATTGTAAATGAAAACAGTAATTGTTAAACATTTTTACCGTGGTTTACCGTTTCACCGGTAATTGTTACATCCCTAGTTAAAAGTCACATCTGAGCGCACATATACACAAACCCCGCCACCCTTTCTATTCCGGTCCTTCCTAACTATACAGTAATTATTAATGGCAATTTCCTCGTCGCTTATAGTTTCATCTAACCAACTTTTCATTAAACAGATAACCCGGACCTCTGACTGTTTCCCCAATTGTCTAGTTTCCTCAATTTTAGGTGGCTTCTAACATTAAGATGTAGGAAATGTAAACCTTTCATACTAAAAGTTAATTTAAAGTCTGTGACCTTATCCTCCGGCATCTGGCCATCCGCTGCCTCGCTGCTAGAATATGCTGTCATGTTGTCATGGCCGTCACTACTCCGGGGGATATTCTCAGTTACACTGCGGTGATGGGCACCGGAGTTAGGAGACGGAAAGCTGCGTGACCCCGAACCATGAGCTGCTGAACTGCCAGGAGCCGCCATCAAGTCCCCGCTGACGGCTGGGATGTCGCCTCGTCTCCGGCACAACGTATCATCCAATGCACCGTCTCTGCCACAGTGAAGGGCTCCGGGAAACATGGACAACAAGGCCGCAAACCCAAACCTCAGCCCTGGATGATTTAGCTGGGAGGCTAAGTTTGTTAGTCCACTGATAGCCCCACTGGCAGGTGAAGCTAACTGTCGATGTTATAGGATAACAATAGGATCCATGTTAGTGGACAGCCAAGGATGTGGGCCCAGATCATGGGCGTAAATCTGATCTAACAGTAAACATAAAATTTCTGAAAAGCAATTTTTGAAGGGGACACAAATAATACAGCCACAATTATACTCGTAGAGGACATGTGTATACAAGCCACAAAAATACCTTAAAACACAATGACTTATTTTGAAAAAGTGTCCCCATATAAAAGAAAAACAATACTTTTGTACACTTGTTAAATTAGCTGATCATAATGTAAATTAGTGAACCACTAGTAAAGCTCATCAAATATGAATTAGGTTCATAGGTTCACCATGTGGTCATATTATAATTATAAAATGATCTTGCGTCCTCCGCATAAATATTAGGTTTTGTCTGGGACAGAGGATATATATGTAACTGCAGCAAACCCACTGATCAGCCACTTCAAACACAACTGTAGATCTTCAATATTAACCCTAATATCAGTTCACACACATAACGTTAGGCTTGTCGCCGTGGTAACGGTAGTCGTAGTGGGTGCATTTCTATCCAACAAGCTATTAAACAAGCTAGCTAACGTTACATTATATTACACTAACATAGCAAATTTTTTGTCATAACTAATTCATTAATTACTCGGCATCATTTCTATTTGAGAAAAGAACAACTTCATCCGATGTGAATAAAACAGCCTTGAACAGCCTACTTACTAGCTACATTCCTGTCACTACCGATGTGACTGTGAGTCGAGTGCAGATCCGATTCCTAACGTACAGCATGCAGTGGACCAAACCACTGTGAGGCAAGGGAGTGGGGACTCAAAATGTTTCTAAACTTAAAAAGCATTTTTTGGGGTTTGTATTGTTTTACTACTTATACAGATATTTTAAGTATACATCATTATGTTATTTACAATACACAGCATTGTTTTAATGATATTTCTGGGGGGGGAGACAACCCTTAGAAGGTTGGGGGGGGTCCTGACCCCCCCGACCTCCCTGGGATTTACGTCCTTGGCCCAGATTGAACGCAACATAACCACTATTTGGGCGAGACCCTGGTTAGCAACAACTTTGAGTATAGTACATTGGCTTCTTGCCGCAGGGATAAACAAACATACCTCATGCATGCCGTTTTTGAAAAATTATCAAACATGCAATTATTACGGCAGTAACCATCCATCTATTGCTCGACTGAGTAGATGTAGGTGATATGATAAACCTCGCAGACTGTTTAAACGGCAGACACCACGGCTGTCGTGCCTGCTCCGTGGCAGCCATCACCTCCATTTGAGACATGTCTTGAGACTTAACATTTAGTAAGTAAAATTGTATGCAAATTGAAACAAAAAAGGTGGCCGAACAAACTTAAATATCAATATCACACTTTTATTCATAATGAACACATCCACAATGTTAATTTTCACATAGAAAATAATTTCAGATCTGTATTAATAATGTGAATAATGGAAAAACACATTAAATAAAAATTGTCTAGCTTTTGTTTACTTTTCTGGTAGGGTTTAATGTTTCCTTATATGCAGTTTGTGTACAATTACCATCGTGGCAGTAGTTGAAATTTTGGATCCTTTAGTTATCAAGACCTAAACCCCAAACTCACCTACAGCCTCTTTAGCTAGGGCTATTACACAACACATAATCCCAAGGGGTATTTTTGTTTGGTATTTGTGCTGCTGTCATTCCAAGGCACTGCGTATGAAACCATCTTGTGCAAGTTCCACACTGAATCCACACATGTATTAAATGTTTTTGGCAAAAAATATTCCCCACAATCATAGCCTTCTATGTGTGAATTAGTTTTGGAGACAGGACTCTCTGTAATTATAACATACTAGTGCAGTGCCCGTTGAAAATGTGCCTGTTTGGAACAGGCCTATTGCATGGCCTGTGGTATTGCTGCTTGTAGAATTCATCAAAACCAAATTGTACCCCAGAATTACTTACAGAAGGACCCCAAACCACTTAATATGCATCTCCCCTGTATACCCTACTACTAACTTACTGATTTACCTGACAGAGAACGTTGTAGATTCAGAACGTAATCACAAAATATCACAATGACAATGTGGAGTAATCAGACATTAGCCTCATGGACTCATGGCAGTGCACTACCCACCGGCCCGTTATGAGAGCTAATCAGCATATATCTGCGTTAATCAACCACCAGAACTGGACTGACAACTTAATACTATATAGTGTCTGGTTTTTGTTTGATATTGTTGGTAAAAGGCTTTTTGTTGAGTTTCCTCTTAGAAAAAATAGACACGGAAAAGCGTAGCGCCTTTTTTTCGCCAACCTTATTCAACACAACAGTCGAGATGTTCCTTTCAGCTATCCGCTCATGCTCCAGGAAAGTGAAGAAAAGTAAGTTTGGTATATCCAGCAATCATGAAGCTAACGTTGGAAGCAGGAAAAGAGTCGTCCCTGCACTTACTCATGCCCGTAGCAAGACACCTGTCAAGTTTGAAATCCATCGGACTAACAGTTCGTGAGATACACGCATAACACACAGAGAGACACTCAGACAGACAGAATTTATAGATAGATATTAGATTTTTTTGGCAAAAAATATTTACCAAAATTTACCATGAATATCCTTATTTTTTTAAATTAAATGCTGTAGTACAACTAGCAGGAGACAAGTTATAATTGAGGTACGTTTGGAGACACTACCTAATTTAATCATTAAATTAATAAATATTTTTGTTGTATGTCTTTTCGGTGTTGTAGTTTGTAGACGGTCCCTTAGCACTCGTCTTACTGCCGTCTCACTGCTGGGTGCTGTAGAGACCAATGTTATTTCTCCAGGTTGGAGGACGGCTCGTTTTGATGAAATTTAGTTTGTAGCTCGTTGTTAACCTTACTACGGTAGGAATGATGCGTCGTTTGTAATATAACATTTTGCTATAGATCCCGGAAGTTCGAATCTGTGAATATATATTTCTAACTTTACCGAAGTTGCTTACCATCACTTATTAATTTACTACGTCAGCATCCAGGTAACATCTGGTCTTGGGTCATTAATATGTTTGGGATTGTGTGACGAATCTGGACATAGAGGCAGGCCACAACTGCTGCTGTTCGGTAAATACATGACACGGAAACCAGTTAGTTTAAAACTTTTTTTTTTTTTTTTTTTTTTTAAAATGCCACTTTTTTTTTTATTGCAAAATACATTTGTTACAATTTGTCAAAAAAGGAAATTGCATTTGTAGAACACAAATCATTTTGTTACAGATCATGTTTTCAAAAAGAATTAAAAAAAATAAGTAAGAAAGTTAAAAAAAATAAGAAAACAAAATAATACATATCAGTCAATAGATATACAGATCTAAAAAATATCATAAAACAAGTAGTCACTAAAAAATTACAAACAAAAGTACATAGCCAGAGTATCAGACAGTAAATATCAGTTAAATTAATTATAAAGTTAAATCAGATAAGCATTGCATACATTTTGATGCTGATTTACCCTCTAATCCAGAAATACAATCTATATAATTTTTTAAGTCAAGTAAAAACACTGAAAAGGGGCTTGTTTTTCATAAACTTCGATTTATGAATAAAGAATTTTCCAAGCAAAATTGTTAAGTTGACTATATATTGTACAGATGAGTTTGAGTCAGAAAAGTAAAAGAAGATATCAGAATTAGATAAATGTATGTTTGAGCCAAATTGTCCATTAATGAAACATTGTACAGTGAGGAAAATAAGTATTTGAACACCCTGCTATTTTGCAGGTTCTCCCACTTGGAAATCATGGAGGGGTCTGAAATTGTCATCGTAGGTGCATGTCCACTGTGAGAGACATAATCTAAAAACAAAAATCCAGAAATCACAATGTATGATTTTTTAACTATTTATTTGTATGATACAGCTGCAAATAAGTATTTGAACACCTGTCTATCAGCTAGAATTCTGACCCTCAAAGACCTGTTAGTCTGCCTTTAAATGTCCACCTCCACTCCATTTATTATCCTAAATTAGATGCACTTGTTTGAGGTCGTTAGCTGCATAAAGACACCAGTCCACCCCATACAATCAGTAAGAATCCAACTACTAACATGGCCAAGACCAAAGAGCTGTCCAAAGACACTAGAGTCAAAATTGTACACCTCCACAAGGCTGGAAAGGGCTACGGGGAAATTGCCAAGCAGCTTGGTGAAAAAAGGTCCACTGTTGGAGCAATCATTAGAAAATGGAAGAAGCTAAACATGACTGTCAATCTCCCTCGGACTGGGGCTCCATGCAAGATCTCACCTCGTGGGGTCCCAATGATCCTAAGAAAGGTGAGAAATCAGCCCAGGACTACACGGGAGGAGCTGGTCAATGACCTGAAAAGAGCTGGGACCACCGTTTCCAAGGTTACTGTTGGTAATACACTAAGACGTCATGGTTTGAAATCATGCATGGCACGGAAGGTTCCCCTGCTTAAACCAGCACATGTCAAGGCCCGTCTTAAGTTTGCCAATGACCATTTGGATAATCCAGAGGAGTCATGGGAGAAAGTCATGTGGTCAGATGAGACCAAAATAGAACTTTTTGGTCATAATTCCACTAACCGTGTTTGGAGGAAGAAGAATGATGAGTACCATCCCAAGAACACCATCCCTACTGTGAAGCATGGGGGTGGTAGCATCATGCTTTGGGGGTGTTTTTCTGCACATGGGACAGGGCGACTGCACTGTATTAAGGAGAGGATGACCGGGGCCATGTATTGCGAGATTTTGGGGAACAACCTCCTTCCCTCAGTTAGAGCATTGAAGATGGGTCGAGGCTGGGTCTTCCAACATGACAATGACCCGAAGCACACAGCCAGGATAACCAAGGAGTGGCTCTGTAAGAAGCATATCAAGGTTCTGGCGTGGCCTTGCCAGTCTCCAGACCTAAACCCAATAGAGAATCTTTGGAGGGAGCTCAAACTCCGTGTTTCTCAGCGACAGCCCAGAAACCTGACTGATCTAGAGAAGATCTGTGTGGAGGAGTGGGCCAAACTCCCTCCTGCAGTGTGTGCAAACCTGGTGAAAAACTACAGGAAACGTTTGACCTCTGTAATTGCAAACAAAGGCTACTGTACCAAATATTAACATTGATTTTCTCAGGTGTTCAAATACTTATTTGCAGCTGTATCATACAAATAAATAGTTAAAAAATCATACATTGTGATTTCTGGATTCTTCTTTTTAGATTATGTCTCTCACAGTGGACATGCACCTACGATGACAATTTCAGACCCCTCCATGATTTCCAAGTGGGAGAACCTGCAAAATAGCAGGGTGTTCAAATACTTATTTTCCTCACTGTATATCATTCCACAGAGAAGAGCTATGTGAACAGCTATAGAATAAATGGTCTAACGTTTCTGTTTCCATACAGCAAAAGCTGCATTTTTCGTCTACGGTAGGTATACATTTAGAGATAATCTTATCTTGTTACAGGGGTAAAAATGGTGAAGAATTTTAAATGATATTTCTTTTGTTTGCAACTAAAAATGTATGTGGGTTACTCCATAATTCAAGTTAATATTTTCATATAAGGGGGACCATTTGTACCTGGAGGCAGGGATAGATTTTGCACATAAAAAGGTCTTTTATTACTTTGTTGTTGACTTTTCTGTCTAGAAAAGATAGACCATTTACTGAAACACTGCTGGAGATAGATATATTAAATTGATCCAAATCTGTCTCACCTCTAAGTAGGGTGATGATCCCATGGGGTATGGCTCTGGTTACAATATCAAATTCTTTTCTTGGAGGATGGAAACTAAATTTATGGGTGAAGTCGTCATAAGTTAAAATTTGATTTGAGTCATTTAATAATTGGGATACCAGTAGAATATCGTTTTTGAACCAGTTTTCTATAAAGAGAGTCTTGTTTCTATATATGATGTTCATGTTGTTCCAGATAAAACATTTGTGAGGGGAGAAATTGCGTTTGTATAGAAGAGACCAACAAGTTAGAGCCTGTTTATGGAAGTTTGACAATTTGACAGGCAGTCTGTTAATGGAGAATGAGCATTGAAGCAAGAATGTGATTTTACCAAGTTTTTCAAAGATAAAGTTTGGCACAATGTTCCACAAACTGTTCAGATTTTTCAAAAATCTTTTAATCCAGTTGATTTTTAATATCTCATTGAAGAGTGAGAAGTCAATTACCGATAACTCCCCCTCCTCAATTTTATTAGTCAATATGTTTTTCCTAATTTTATGGGGCTTCTTCCTCCATATGAAGTTATATAATAGTTTGTCTAGATTGGCACATTGTAACTTAGGTATTTTAATTGAAGTAAATAAATATGCTGCTCGTGAGAGGCCTTTTGCTTTAGAAAGAAGAACCCTGCCATATATAGATAAATCTCTTGCAAGCCAAGAATCAAACTTTTTACCAATAGAGTCGTGTAGTAAAGATATATTACTCTGTCATCAACTTGTGATTATGACTGATTTTTATTCCAAGATAAGTTACTAAATTATTTATATTTATGCCACTTATTTGACCCAAATGTTTATTTTTAAGAGAAAACAGCTCACACTTTGAAAGGTTTAGATTCAAGCCTGAGCTTTCAGAAAATTGGTTTACAACATTTAGTGCAACTCCTATTTGGGATTCATTTTTTAGAAACAGGGTTGTGTCATCGGCCAGCTGTGAAATTTGTATTTCTCTTTCATTTAATGTAATTCCTTTGAATGTACTCTTGTGAATTAAATAACAGAGGATTTGAGCTACAATCAAAAATAGAAGAGGCGAGGTGGGGCAGCCTTGGCGGATACCTTTGTTTATGTAAAAACTGGGTGAGGTTCCATTAGCCAATTTAACACAACGGTTTCCTCCCATGTACAGAGTTTTTACAGCATTAATAAAATTCTTACCAAAATTAAAAAAGTTTAAGGTGTCAAAAATAAATTTGTGGCTTACCATGTCGAAGGTTTTTTGAAAGTCTAAGAATAAAATAAGGTGTTCATCATCTAGAAAGTCTTTGTATTCAATCAGATCTAAAACTAGGCGAATGTTATTGGCTATGTGACGATTTTTCATGAAACCAGATTGGCATTCATCAATTAAAGTGTGTAATTTAGATTTGAGACGTTTTGCTAAGATAGATGATAGAATCTTATAGTCATTATTTAGCAAAGTTATGCCAAAAAGGATGCCAATTTTAAATTAATAGAGGGTCTTTGTGAGGTTTTGGGATAAGTGTTATGACACCTTGCCTCAGAGAAAGAGGAAGCTCCCCTCTGTCAAGAGATTCTTTGAAGACAGCTAAAAGAAATGGACCTAATGACTCAGAGAAACATTTATACATCTCAGAGGTCAGACCATCACAGCCTGGTGATTTATTGTTCTTTAATTGAGTTATTCCCCATATAATCTCCTCAAGAGTTATGTCCTGACAGCAGAGTTTATTATATTCTGCATCCACACATTTAGGTGAATTAATTAAGCCAAAGATATCCTTTGGATCTTTGAGATTAATATCTCTCGAGTAAAGTTTTTCATAAAAAGCACTTATAAAGTTTGATATCTCTTTACTGTCCTCGCTAATCTTTTCCCCAATGTCAAGTTTTCTTATAGAATTGATTTAATTTCTTCTTTTTTCCATGTTAAAGAAATATCTGTTTTTCTCACCCTGTTCCATCCAATTCCTACGTGACCTTATAAAAGCTCCTTTTGCTTTGTTCTCATATAAAATGTCTAGTTGGTTTTGTAAGTCTAATAAGGTATTATTATCTTCTTGGCTCAAATGCTCTTTTTCAGTAAGTTTGTTAATATTGTTGATTAGCGAGTATGTTAGATTTTTCTTTTTTTGTGCCAATATCTTGCCATAACCCAAGCAGACGCCTCTAATTTTATATTTGAGAAGTTCCCATGATGTCCCAAAATGATTCCCTTTTCTAGCACCCTCCCACTGTTCTGAGATAAGTAGTTCTATTTTAATTTTTAGCTCTTCATGAGATAGTACAGAATTATTTAATTTCCAGTACCCGCTAGAGAATCTCCCTCTTTGTTCCTTGCTGACCTGAATAGCTAAGGAGATGGCCTTATGGTCTGTCAGAACAGCAGGAGAAACAGTGCATGACTCAATGGAGGGCTCTAAATCAGCCGAAATCAACCAAAAATCTATCCTGGATTGTAGCGTATGGTTATTATTGCTCCAAGTGTATGTTTTCAACAATGTATTTTTTTTCCTCCATATATCAATTAGATCCAACCTTTTCGTAAAGTCAATTAGTTTTTTTGAATTTGGAGTTAGTTTTGATGGGCACCTGTCTAATTGGTTATCCATAACCATATTAAAGTCACCACCCAAAATGACTTTAGCAGGATATTACAGGATATTTAGACATCAACTCATTTAATACAGAGTCCAACTCTTCCAATAATTTCGAATTTTGTGAGTGTGAGCAGTACCCATAGATATTGCCTAAAATAAAAAAAAAACATCTTCCAAACATGTTATAATAACCGTCCAGTGACCATCGGTATCCCTTACGGTATTAAGAACCTTTCCTTTAAATTTATGAGTGAGGATAGCAACCCCTGCTGAGTGGTTGGATCCAAGAGTCAACCAAATGTCCTCTCCCCCATTGACTCTTCCATAACTTTTCGTCCTCTTTACATGAGTGAGTTTCTTGGATGAAAATAACATCAGCATTGTAGTCCTTACAAAAAATAAAGATGGATTTTCTTTTAACAATGTTTCGTAGTCCTCTGGCATTTATAGAAAGTAATTTCATCAACCGCTAAAGAACAATTCTCTTTACAAGAGAAAAACAAACTAAGCAATAACAGCTTCTGCCTCTTTAAAGTGAGTTTGGAACATTTTAAAGTAATTACAAAGTGCTTGTGTTATTCACGAATGACTGTCTGGGTTAATATAATGTATAATATAGAATTGTTAATTATTATGATATTATAAAACCCTGAGAGAGGATGGAATTCAGCCATATAAGCAGATATAGCCAACGTAGATATTAGAACCATTACCTGAACAGATTTCTTACCCTCTAAAAGCAGCAACAGAGAGAGAAGGCATGAGATGATAGTTTACAAAAAAGTCCTAGTGTGGCTCCGCAGGAAAATATCTTAAAGGATCTCCACATCCTCAATGAAGGCACGGGTTCCTCTGAAAAAAGCTCGCTTTCCTTGTTTCCTCACTTCTTCAATGCGGGGCCACAGCCTTTCTCTAGTCTTCTTGTCAGCCTGTGTGAAATCCTCTCCGAAGCGAGGCCTCTTCTCCCTCAGAAAAGTGTGGTTTCGTGCATTTTTCCAGACGTCATCTCTCGCTGTGCGGAAGGCAAAGAGGATAATCACGGAGCGAGGGTGTGTGTTGCCGGCGTCTCTCCTTCCAATTCGGTGCACGACATCGATGGCTTGAGTCATATTTTGGTTAGGGGCTATTTGCTGACAAATGTCTATCACCTGTCTCTTTACATTTTCCTCCCTTTCCTCTGGTAGCCCATACAGCCTTAGAGCCCATCTCCGCCTGTATCTTTCAGTCTCAGTGAGCCGAATTTCCATGTTTTTTATAGTTTTTTCATGACTGTTGCAGAGCTCCGATAATTTTTTGTTTTCATTTTTCAAAGCTTCAATTTCGACGAAGGCAAAATTAAGGGAGGTTTTCAGCTCTTCGATGCTTGACTTGTTGTCTCTTACCATCAGTTCCAGGTTATTAGCTCTCTGGTTAACTGCAACCAGAATGTTAGCCTGAAGATCCTCTAGAGACAAGTCGCTCCTTTCTTTCCTTTTTAATTTTAAGGCAGGGCTGGAAGAGGGGCTATCAACCGGGGTTACAACCTCCGAATCCGTTGAGAAGTCGACGTCCATTTTCCCGCCGTTGTTCTCTTTTTGGCTAGCAACGTAGTTGTGGTCCGTTAGCTTCAGCGTTTGAGCTCTGTCTTTACGTTTCTGTTTCCTATTCTGTTTTTGTTCGGACATAATATGGTGTAAAAACGTTATCGACAAAAATAATGCAATTCCACCGTTGATAAAAGCAAAGTTGGGAGGCAAGAAGACTGTTATTTAAGCAAGCCGCTCTGTGGTTGCTACTGAGCGTTGCTCCGCCATTCACGGAAGTCCCCCAGGAAATTCAGTTAGTTTAAAACTAGCTAGTAGGGACACGCAACACCGGAGCTATATTACATGGGAAGAACCCCGGAAGATCCGTGCAACCTCTCGAGTAACGTTTTGGAAAAGAAAAACAACTTTACCCGGTTCACAATCACATCTCCTACAACTTCGGAGTTACCGATATAAAGTTTAAAAAATAATAACAACAACAACAACAACAATAAATGGAATTAACCTATTGTCACTTATACACTTGATTATACTAGTTAATGATACAGTTCCGATCACAATTTTCCTTTGTAATACCATAAACAGGAAACACGAGTGAAAACAGGAAACACGAGTGAATGTAAATTAGCTAACGTTACTGCAGTTAGCTCAAAGTTATAGCCTGCCAGTTAGCGTCACATGGCTAACAGGTTGAACTTATTACTTTATAACATACGGGTTAAACTAGCTATCAGTTTACAATCATGCAAACTAAAAGTGAAATGCCATCATGTCATAGAAAATAAATCCAGTTACATACCAATGTCTCATCGTCTTGCACCCTCGTCTCCCATCGGTCTCTATGTCAGGACATTGACGTTCATTTCCAACGATATCCAAAAACGTATCGCAGCGACTAAATGAATACTGTGAAGGTGACACCATGGGTATATAAAGACAGCTCGTGCAGCGCTCGAAGCGGAGCCCTCTTCATTCCAGTGGCTTCTTCTTCTTCTTCTTCTTCTTCTTCTTCTTGTAGGATACCGGCAGTGTAGTGCCGCTAAGCGTATTACTAATCTCTACAGGTCAAAGTGTGAACTACATTTTTACATACAGTCCTGTGTCATATAGGAACTGCGTTGGAGATCAGTTGATGTTTCTCACTATTTCCAAACAAAGATAAAACAGAAAAAGCCTAAACTCCAAGTCCTGCCAGCCTAACAAAGAATAGTTTTCTTTCTGCCCTAGTTATTATTATTATTAGTAGTAGTATTAGTATTAGTATTAGTATTATTATTATTACCTACATTCTAGGAAAACATATTTTACTCTCTCAAGACTCCCACATTCACACAAACCAGACACATGTTTTCCTACAATGCACAAAAACTATGTCAGGGCGGCTTGTGGCTAGGTGGTATGTTGTTGCCCCTCAACCACTAGATTGGTGGTTTGATCCCCGGCTCCTCCGGCCACATGTCAAAGTGTCCCTGAGCAAGACATTGAACCCCAAGTGGCCCCCTGGATCTGTTGTGTAGTCTACGTGATACGCAGGTATATGCAGTATACCCACTAAGAAGGCTCCAGGATTTCCATATACCCACTTAAAAATGCCCAATGACACGCAACAACATACTTTCCATTATTATTTTGAAATATCATCTGTTTTTCTTCACATACGCTTAATAAAGGTATTTCCACTGTAAATTGGTGCATAAAAGTGTGTCAGAATGCAGGAAATGAAGTCGTTGATGCTTATAACTTTCCTGGGGGAGGACACCCAGACCCACCACTATAACCCGCCACCCCTAAAAGGTAGATTCTGGCCAATATATATACAGTACAGTATACCCACTACATTAGACTACACCACTGCCCTGGATGCTGTACTGTATATAGTTGTCCACTGCTCTTAATACCTAGGATGGGTTATGCAGTAATGGAATTTCACTACATTGTACTGTGTGTATGTGACAAATTTAGAATAAAGTTTTGTTTTGAAATTTAACTCACAGTCTACACAGTTTAACTGAGTCCCTACCCGGCAGAGATTTTGAAGCCCCATATGTTCCCGCAGTGTCTGTAGAGGACTACATACTAACACTCTTTGAATCTGTTTTAAAACAAACTCTACATTAAGCCCTCTTTTAGTTTATTAAAAAGATAGATTTTAAAGGTAGTCACGTTCTCGTATACAGGCAGCTGCCATCTTGGGAGCTACTGTCTTTCCAAACTATCTTTTTAATAAACGGTCTGTACACTTACAATGTTGTCAATGCTTCGGTTAACATTTAGGGACCCTCATTATGCTACCGTTGAAGTGTAGTGATATTTTGAGCCTTTTATTGGTATAATAAGTGTTTTGTTTTTACTTTCCCTGTGCCCCGAATACTAGCGTTGTAAGCTAATCAGCAGTCCGCGCTAGCTTGTTTCAAGCTACAAACACATTCGATTAGCATGAAAACATGTCCCAGAGAGCGACAGAGTGGATACACATCTGTTATTAACCCCTAGGTTCGTTTTGCGCCAGAATTGTCCTTTAAGGCGTTTCTACATCTCAAGACATATAAAATGTACTTGTTAACACAAACTAAATTTGGGTGCTACCACTTCATCATTTTCTGAGGGGGGGAAACCCAATATATAATTGCAAGAGAGAAAACACTTCCCCACTCAACTTACCTTGTTTAATTTGACAAAATATTCACTGAATTGGGCTTAAGAAATAACATTGATTTATAGTGACAATATTAACATCGGCATTTTGTAGGCTTAGGTTACAAAAATGTAGCTTGTGTACAGTACAATAGCATACATATTCATTTAATGGTGTGTATTTGCCACTAGATGGCAGTGTTAGACAATAAAACACCACCTCAATTTAATTCAACTTCTGTGAGGCAGAAAGCACAGAGCACCAGCCTAATTCTGTAAATGTACTTAAAATATTCCTAAGTAATAATTATAATATATTATAAGTTCCTGTAGTGAGTTTGTGATTATTTGGCTAAATATTTCTATTTCTTTCTATCTATCTTGCTCTTGATCTCTGACTCGCTGCACCTGACACAACCACTAAGCTTTATGCAAATTATTGTGTAATGACGTCACCGATATGCAAACGACGGTATGAGGGAATCTAGCTACTTTTAGCGACTTTTGGACCTAGCTACTTCCATTGGAAAATAGTTAGCAACACTGCTTTGGAGAAGCAGGGCATCGAGAAGTGGGCGAGCCCTCTCATAAGCTCACAAGTCTTTTAAACTGTCGATCGGAAATGAAGACAGTTTCTCACATAAAATGTTTTTAGAAACTCATTTCGGTGAATTATTTTCGTAAAATAAGAGATCATATTCCAAACAAGCCGCCATTTTGGTTCGTTTTGAAACGTGATGCCTTCGTCTAATCAGGTGCAGCCATCGGGGTTTTAGGAGGGTGTAGCCTGTTTTCTTTGCTTGTCAGAGGCAAGCCCCCAGGAACAGCGCCAGGCTTTGAAGCAACTATGGGCTTACCGTGGAATTGCAACATCTAGCAACCCTATGGCCCAGAAAGACTTTTCCCATAGACTTTACATGGTCAAAGACACTTCTATATATCACTTTTTTTGTGGGACATCAACTTAACAGTTCAATCACTTAAATAGTCCTTATTTAAACCATTGTTTATGTACCATTATGTAACATGCACTAATAGCCGAATCCAGAGTTATTTCAAGCTATAGTGCGTAGTTTCTGCCGCCATGCAGTTGCTAGTAGCCAAGGAGGACACGGAGGATTAAAAAAACATGATGGACTCTTTGTTAACGTCCCAAACTGCCTCCTGCTATCGGCTGGTAGCTAATGTTAGCAGTAGCTAGTAGCACGACATAATGATTACATCTCCTTGGTTCTCTTAATATTTCCATCGTTTATTTTGATAATCATTTATCCAATCAACGATTTGAAACAACTAAAATACAATGTTTGACGTTAGTGAATATTTTCAACAATGAACAGGAAGTTCTCCATGTATATGTAACCCACCCCAAATTGGCTGGTCGTGTTTAAAGTTTTAAGCTGGGATGATATGATTTGCGTGATCAATATTTGTCATCATAATATGACATTTTGTACATTCATCCAAGCTAATTTGAACTGAAGCTAAAATATTCATTCAGATATAGTACATGAGTAAAAAAAAAAAAAAAAAAAAAACACAAAATATGAGTTTCTTATTTTCACTTATTAAACAGACACAAATAGCCCAGGTTATGCCACTTAGTTTTAATCGAGTCATTTTAATTCTCAACACTTTTCAGCAGTGGCAAACACTTTGCGGTAATGCCCACTAGGTGGCAGCTGCGCAGCGCTGGTGTCGTTTTTTCCTTAGCCTGTTACAGATGTTAGAACCTGGTTACATATACTTGTTGTATCCACCAGAAACAAGCTCATGACGGTGCGGTGTTGCTACGACAACGCAAACAAACTGTCACTAGTGCGCATGTCCGTCATGATGTCATGGACTGCACAATGCGGAAGCAGACCGGAAAATCCTGGTATTTTTTTAGTTCCATCACTGCTTCATGCACGTCTGAGCAACTTTCATTGGAATGAATGGGGCTTTGCGCCGAACGGTTTATCTAGTTTCTTAATTTACCTTATTTTTGCCTGAACTGGTGCACTTCCGTATTCTGTCATTGAATAGGGGAAGTATTGGAATGGATGTTTGGTGTTATTTAAAAAAACAAGAAACACCAATGTATGAAATTGCCATTTATATTTACTTGTTAATCGAAGGTGCCAGAATGCTGTTCCGGAGTGTTCCCACCACTTTAAACCCTGATTACAGTGTTATTGTAAAAGCAACTCAGGCTATTTTATTTCATTTGAAAGTTTAGTTTATTGTAAGATTATATCACTATATGAGCACAAAGTAAAGCATACCATTTTAGGTTGTTTTAAGCCAACGAAGTTTCCTACAGCAGAGTATGATTTTCATGCTGTGGTGGGAAGCAACCTTTGCAGATCCATCTATCCATCTTCCTGGACTGACTGGCTGTGTATCCCATTGCAGAATAAAAGACTCAAATGAATGAAAATATTTATTAAAGTACATATAACAAACATTTATGAACGGGAACTGGAACAGGCAAAGGAAAAAAAGTGAGGGTTACAAATAGAGTAAGCAATAAAAAGGGCAGTGGCGTCATATTAACCTTTGACCCCTCTAGTTACTCTGACTTCCGTCAAAACATGGGAACCCAGAGGATACATTCGAGAGTAATTGTAAATCATACAATGTCACAGAAAGAATTATACTCACTAACCGTAATACTGTTTTTTTCCTGCCACACAGCTTCATCAATCCAGCGTCATCCAGCTTAACATTAATACAGTGTGCTACATTGACAAGTAGCTCATGCTAATGCTTGGTGGGTAGCGTTATAAGGTTACAACATCCGTCAAAAAGCTCATGAAGTTATTTTTACTTATTGTTTTGACCACGGTTAACAGCAATGGGCTAACCCACGATTGTATGCCATGTAACTTTAGCTGTATAGATAGACAACTAATGCTAATTAAGCTAGCTAGCCTACCCTAGTCAATCTGCCTCATTCCCCGCCGCTACTCAACTGTAGTCAATAAGAGAGCGGACAATAGCCCTGAGGACACATCCACAGTTAGCCCCCAGTAAGCTAGCAGCCAACCACTATCGTAACAGCAACACAAACCCAGCTTGCACAAACTCCAGCGCCGGGTGCTAACGGCGCTAACAGCAGTAACATAACGTGTAATGATCCGTCGGGGAACAGACCATATCAGACCCTAGGCGGCCAGACACTGGCCGACAGCAGCCATCCGTAACGTTACATCTCTGTTACCTGTGTTGTTTAAAAATCTTCTCCCTGCCGAAATTCTCTCCCTCTTTGCATTTAGCTATCTTTACAATTAAATTTAGCTGACAAAAGGGGACTGTCCTGCGGCGATGACAGCTAAGTTTAGGCACCAACATGACTAGTTAAAGCTAGAGATGGCCCGATACCATTTTTTGCTTCCTGATACCGATTCTGATACCTGAACTTGCGTATCGGCCAATACCGAGTACCGATCCGATACCAGTGTGTCATATATTTTATTATGTTTTAACAACTGTATACTACTATCCCTGTATGGATGTGATATTATTTCTATCTTTGTTGTCGGTCTGGCTCAGGTTAAACTCTTTGTGAAACATGAACAAACACAGACAATGAATGCCACAGACCTTTCTTTTATTATGCAGTTTGACAGTCAGTTATAACGGAAAAATAACATAAATAAACTACTTTAACGTAGATTTTCTTTAGGGCTTTATTACGTGGTATCGGATCGGTGCATTAACTCCAGTACTTCCTGATACCGATACCAGCGTTTTAGGCAGTATCTGAGCTGATACCGATACTGGTATCGGTATCGGAACATCTCTAGTTAAAGCTATAGTGCGCTACTACAATGTACATAGCTAACGTCCATTACATTTAAGCCATTGCCAAATGATCAGCTCCACAAAACTCTCTTTGTTTGCTCAGTATGGCTATGTTTACAAAATGGTGTAGTCCGGCGACTTTCATGGGCAGAAGTTCGAGTGATGCGTTTTACAACACCGCTGACAAAGGACAACAGGAGCGTTCAGCTTTGGAGAAAAAGAGTACATAAAAACTACAAGATAATTATACAATAGTGGTGGGTGGATCGATCCAAATATCGATAATATCGATACCAACGTTGGGATTGATATTGATCAATACCAGTGTAATGAGATCGATACTTTAGTTTTAGTTTCTCTCCAGCATGCACTGCTGCGGTTTCATCAAAGAGGTGACGCGCCTTCTTCTTCTTCTTCTTCTTCTTCTTTATGGTTTATTGGCGGTTGGCAAAACAACTTAAAGGTGCATTACCGCCACCAACTGGACTGGAGTGTGAACAAGAGATAAATGCAGAAAAAAACAACCTAAATCCTCTTTACTAAATCAATTTCTCTTAGACACTTAATAATATAGTGATACCTTGCCGGCTGTTTTCCCTAAAAAGCCCTGACAGTGAAAAGGTGTGGTGGGCTGCCTTACAAAGTGTCTGAAAAAGGTGCTCTCTCTGGGTGTTGTATTCCTTGCAATGAATTAGAATGTGTTCAACTGTTTCTGGCTGGTGACAGTATGCGCATTTTCCAGTAGAATGTTTGCCTATTATGTAATGAATAATTAAGACCTGTATGGCCAATTCTGAGCGAGTATTGATATTTTCTTCCCCACATTTAAAGCCCACCTTTCTCCCATCACCAACACGTCTTTGTATATTGTAAAGATGCCTTCCTTTTTCACTAATGTTCCAATACTTGTGGATATGTCCTGATGAATGATTTAACTTCCACTTTGCTCACTGGGACCTGTAGGTCTACATATATAATCTTAAGTGCTTGTTTGGCCAGAATATCCACCTGCTCATTTCCCTCCACATCAGCATGGGCAGGAACCCAAATGAAACTTGTAAATATAGTCTTAATTTGCATTCTGTACAATATAATACATATTGTATTGATGATATCTGTTCTAGATGATGATCTGCATGTTCTAATGCTAAAAAGTGCTGAAAAACGGTCAGATGCAATAATAATAATAATAATAATAATAATAATAATAATAATAATAATAATAAAGTGCTGTTCCTGTCACAGCACAGCGCAGGCACACTTTGCTCCTCCTCCCCCCTCTTGTGATTTGATGTTGTACAGTGGTGTTACTCAGCGGAGCCAGGCAAACAAGAAAGCAAGCAGCAATGCCCCGGTGGCGGCCAGCAGCACACACACACAAGCAGGACAGAGACAGAGCAGAAGAATGGCAGAGAGGAAGATGAGCGCTGTGTGGCTATATTTTCAGGCCAAAAATTAAACAACGGCAAGCTGTATAATTTGTAAAAAAAAAGCTGTAAGATACAATGTTAACATAACACATGTATACAACCATATGAAAATGTTGTCCTGGGTTTTAACTTATTAATAACTCAAAGGAAAAATCACAAAACCACTTAAAGGTCATGAAAATTCATTCAGATTTAGCAATTTGATGACGCATCCACCTTAATTATTAAAAAGTATTGGTATCGGCGATACTCACCCTGTATTTACTTGATATCGGATCAATACCAAATTTTGCAGTATTGCACACCACTAGTGCGCGATCACTGAAGGCTTGCGTCCTGTGGATGCGCTGACCGTGTTGTTGTCATTACTTTGAATTACTCATTCTAAAAAAATTCTCACAGCAGCTGGAAGACTTTTTGCACAACACCGGCCTGTTATGGTTGTGTATGTTCTGTTTCCTGTTTTATTTTGAAGTCTCTGTTTTCTCCCTTGTCTTGTCTAGTTTTACTTCCTGTCTTTAGTTTTCCCGCCCTTGTGATTGTCTTATGTGTTTCACCTGTTGTATCACCTGTGCCTTGTTTGCTCGTTACCGCCTGTATTTAGTCTCTGTGTTTCCGTGACACACTTTCTTACTGTTTTTTTTTTTTTTTTTACTGTGTATGGTTTTCCGTGTTAGTGTTAGTTGTCTCGGTGTTCCTGGGAGTTTGTTATTCCTGTTTTTGGGATTCAGCTTGTTCCAGTTTGTGGATTCTGCCTGTTATTGCTTTGTACTCTGCCTGCTGTTATCAGGACACCTTTGGTTGGTATGGACTGTGATTGACTTATTAAATCCTCTGGCAACCCTACACTACCTGTCAGTCTCTGCATTTGGGTCCAACTCATTCTCTGAAGCCATGACAGAATGACCTGACCAAGCATGGACCCAGCAGAGATGATTTCTGATGAACTTTGTGACCTTGTGTGTGACCTGGTGGAGCTCAAAGCCAGGTGGAGGGAGGCTAGTGGTGATTGCCTGAAGGAGGCAATTTTGGCAGCAGCTAGTGAGAAGGTTTCGGAAAAAACTTGGTTAAAGGACTCTGTTCCTAACTGGGCTATCAGCTTAATTTTTGCTCCAGCTCCTCCACCTACTAAAGGATTGTGTTCAGCCAAACCTGTTAGCTCCACAAATGCTTCACTCAGTCAATTACCAGCTCCTCATCAGATTCCGAGCCAGCTAGCACCCACTAGCATGCCTGCTTCTCGGCCTGCTAGTATCCTGGCTACAGGTTCTGTTTTTGACCCGGTGTGCCTCCTTGCCTGCTTCCCAAGAACTTTTTTTCAGTATATCCTACTGTTACATGGTCAGCTAATGCCCCAAACGACAAAGAGTCCTTTGTGGGGACCCGCCTGGCCATATTCCCTGGGACCCGTGGAGGCCGAAGACGGAGGAAAGGGACAAAATGGCTCCCGACTCCATGTCCTGCTTCAACCTCTCTTCAGCCCAGAGTTCTTGCTGTCCAGCGGCCCTGAGCCCTTGCTGTACAGCGAGCCAGAGCCCGAGCTGACCAGTATTCCCGAGCTGACCAGTGTTCCCGAGCTGACCAGTGTTCCAGGACCCCAGCTGATGTGCAGCCTTCCTGGTGCACAAAACAGAGAAACACAAATTGATCAGGAACAAAAACCCTCTCCCACCCCCACCCTCTGCAGTCTCGAGGAAAACAAAACAAACAGATATCACACCTTGCCTAGTCACTCTCCTAGTTCTTGTGGTGCTGAGGTCATTAGGTCTGATATTTGTGCTGCTGTGCTTTTCCATAGGTTGATAGTTGATGATAACAGTGTGTCATTTTGATGTGCAATTTCAGTTTTGTGTAATGTGATCATCGTGGATTATGTGTCAAATTGCAAAAATATCATTAATTCATGCATGACGGCGTTTTAAACCTAATTCACTTCAATAAAGATAACTATACATGCTATTCTTGTCATGAGCATCAAGGTGTGCCGGCAGTGCGGTGCAAATTCAACTCATGTTTAGTACATGTTAACTCAAAGATTCGTAGAAAAAATATAAACGTTGGAGTTCTGCAGTTAGCATCATATAGCCATGGCAAAAAGAAAAAGCAGTTCAATTGATTTTGGTTTTACTAAGAAATTGTGTAGCGATAACGTTAATGGCACAACCGATTCACCTGCTGCAAGCCCTGTTGGCACACCTCCCGCCGAGGTGACAATGCAAGAAGAAGCTGAAGAATCTCTCTCTGGCTGAAGATGGTGGTGGTACGACCTAACCCCTCTTGCTTATCTCTTGCTTATCTCTCCCGTTAAATTGGAACAGCCAGCAGTGGAGAGACTGGAAGAGCCCATATGCTACATGGCTATTTATAAACCCTTGTGTCGTCTTTAACCCTTGAGAGAGATTATCTATTGATTGATGGAATAGCTGACAGTATAACGCTTTTGCATCTTGAGCAAAGTCACTTGGCCATTGGCTGCTTCCTATGCAAGTAACAGCTGCATGTTTTTCACTTCACCTTGTCACATTTTAATAGCAAAGTTCTTGTTTATTTTCAGGCTGGAGGCAATTCCAGGTGCAACTCCCAATGCTAATACACTTTTGTTTGCAGAGTAAAGTTGAAGCTCAAATGTAACATGTTAGAGACCGTTTCCCCTGCAGACTGATCACGAACTAAAACCTAACTCCGGATTTCCACTGGATGCGGAACGTCTGCGTCCCCATCAATACCCACTAGGTCCGGATTTGTTGCGGTATGGCTGCGGTCATGACTGACAGCTGTAGTCACGAGGACCCACAATATCTCGCAAATTCACATAGAATAGAACCACAAAACCAACAACAGTTTGTTTCCATCCAGAGGAGTAGAGGGGAAACAATTCTGAGCTGTGTTTTCAAGGTGCAGTGCAGGGAAATATGATCCGCCATGAGCACGGTGTATTTTATTTTGAAAATTAACCACATTTTTATTTTGTTTCTGTGCTCAACTTCCTGTCCCGCACTATCTGCCGTGTGCTGAATTGATGCGGAGCTCTCCGTCGTCTGGCAAAAATAGAAGCTCTGCGTTCAGCCCTTCCGCAGTCAGTGGAAATACACACATTGACTTTAATGGAAACCTAATGACTCCGCCGACGTTCTGGAGCGGATTCGCAGCCGTTACGCATCCAGTGGATATTGCCGGTAAGTGTTGCTCCTCCAAAAGGCCTCAGGCAATACTGTAACTACCGTCTGCACACACTGTGAACACACAGCACTTTGTTCAAATGCTAACATGCTGCTGGCAAAACGGTTAAGAATGGAAGCTTGGGGTGTGTCGCTTAGGCCTAATTGAACGGAGGAATTAGGGTATTCTGCGCTAGCCTGAGTAACTTTAACCGTTGTTCATGTGAAATTAAAGTGGGCTCCCCCAAAGGCCACGGTATAGTTCTAACACTGCCTGAGACTGTGCTGTTCCCCGGCGTCCCAGAGACTTTGCCGGTACCCGGCGTCCCAGGGAATCCTGCTCCCCATGTCCTGTCAGCGGACCGGCCGACTCCTAATCCTATTACATTGTTGGCGGACCCTGGCCCAGCTGTCCCCAGCCCAGCTGACCCTTCACCTGACTCCAGCCCAGCTGACCTGTTGCCTGGCTCCAGTCCTGCTACTTCCCCTGCCCGGCCCTCAGAGGAGTTCCGCCTTCGCCAACCTGCTCGGCCTCTTGAGGGGCACCGCCCTGTTCGGCCTCCAGATGGTGTGCACCTTTGCCGTCCTGTTCGGCCACCAGAGGGGTTTTGTCTTCGTCGACCTACTCTGCCTCCAGAGGGGCTCCACCTTTGCCGATCTGCTCGGCCTCCAGATGGGTTCTGCCTTCGCCGTCCTCCTCGGCCTCCAGAGAGGCATCGTTTGCGTCATGCTGCTCAGCCTCCAGAGGGGCACCGCCTTCGCCATCCTGCTCGGCTGCCAGAGGGGTTCCGTCCTCGCTGCCGCCCTCCATAGAGTCTTTGCGGTCCTGTCCGCCCTCCAGAGAGTCTTTGCGGTCCTGTCCGCCCTCCAGAGAGTCTTTGGTGTCCTGCTCTGCTTCCTGAGAGGCTTCAACTTCGCCATCCTGTTCAGCCTCCAGAGGAGCTTCGCAGTCCTGTTTGGCATCCAGAGGGGTTCCACCTAAGATACTGTCCGCAGACTTGGACCCCGTGCCTAGCTGGCCGCAGCCCCAAGCCCCACTGCCCCCAGTCCCCGAGTTCCACTGTCCTCAGTTCCCCTATCTTTCAGTTCCCTGATCCCCAAGTTCCACGGTCCTCAGTTCCCGAGCCCTGCTGTAGTCTGTTCCAGCATGCTATTTCTGTTCTCCCTTAGCCATCTTTGAGTTTGTTTTGACTTTGCTTGACTTTCTTACTGTTTTTGAATGCAGCATTTGGGTACTCGTAGTGTACTCCATTTTGGAAAATTGAGACACAGCAGCTAAGTTTGTAGCTTTGAGTCCATGGGCCAGACCAGATATCAGTACCATCTGATTGGGCAAAACTTTACCAATACTAAATTGTTAATAGGGTCAATCTAAGTAAATTTATATCTGATAGACTTTCCACAGGAGCAGCTTTTCATATTTATAGGACATTTGGTTATTTTCCCCATGCCTTTGCATAATTTCCTAAAAGCACAGAGACTGCCAATGTAATTTTAGAAGTGATGCAATGTTAAACCTAAGGCAACTAAAACACTTATACATGTTGTTTGTTGTAATAAAAGCAATGTGTTTGATTCTGCATGTATTTTTGGTTGTTTTGAAATGAAAAAAAATGCTGTTAAGGTGGCCTATGTGTGAGTACTGGTAAAGTGGGACACTGCAGGTGAATAGGGAAAGTATTTTAACTAACGGATATCAGCATGAAACTTCCCCTGTGTGTGTGTGTGTGTGTGTGTGTGTGGGTTTGTATATGTATATGTATATATGTATATGTATATGTATATGTATATATGTATATGTATATATGTATACATATACATAACTGAACTCAGCCAGCTGACAGCCGCTCAGGCCGGAGCTGCTGCCGGACCAGCTGTCTCTCGTCCCAAACCAAGTCTGTTTATATTAAAACTGACTGAAAAAGATGATATTGAGGCTTACCTCCAAGCCTTTGAGAGAACAGCAGCTAGGGAGGAATGGCCACATGAGCAATGGGCCAGCCTGCTAGCCCCGTTCCTGTCAGGCTCTGCACAACGGACATATCAGGATCTGACAGCTGAACAGGCGACAAATTACGAGGTGCTGAAGAAAGAAATCTTGCGCCGTTATGGATTTAATCTGATTAGCAGGGCACAAAGATTCCACGATTGGACGTATGATGCCACAGCACCCCCCCGGGCACAAATGCATGATCTGATTAGACTGGCCAAGAGCTGGCTGACCGCTGAACCATTGACGCTCACTCCCATTGAGAAAGTGGTCATAGATAAATTCCTACGTGCTCTGCCGTTCGAAGCTAAGAAGTTAGCAAGCCAAGCTAACCCTCAGAGCGCAGATCAGCTAGTGGAACTAGTGGAAGGACAACAGGTAGCTTTGGAGGTTCTGCGCAGTGGACAAACACGGAAGAACGAACCCTCCCCTCGTCAGAAGGAGAGAAAAAGGACAGAGGATCACTCCGGTAATCTGGCTAACGATGGGGGAACACCCACAGCCAGCTCCCAGAGACGACTGCCTTTTCTGAATCGGGACAGCAGGAAGTGCTACGAGTGTGGCGAGCCAGGACACATCGCCTGGTTCTGTCCAAACCGCGATGTCCCGATGCCTACAGCCTCAGCCAGTGAGGTGGCCGTAGGACGCCCCTGCAACTTGCTGATGACGTGCTGGGCTGCGGAGAGTGACCCTTCCCCTGTCACCCCGGTAAGAGCCAATGGAAAGGACACCACGGCACTTTTGGACTCAGGGAGTATGGTGACCCTGATCCCTGAATTTGCCCAGTCTTCACCCCTGACCGACACTGTGCCCATCACGTGCATACACGGTGAGACCAAAGACTACCCTACCACACTACTTCACCTACAGACCACAAAAGGTCAGAATACGGGGGCAGTGGGAGTCGTCCGAAATTTGCCCGTGCCGGTCCTCATTGGGAGGGATTGCCCGATGTTCCGCCCACTATGGGCCAGTATGTCTGGGGATGTAGAAAAACGAGGAAACCAGAAGAGAGGAAGCCGGAGGGGTGGGACAGACTCCCGAAAGGTGAAGGCCCGGATGTGTGGGTTCCAGGGAGTGGACCCCCAGGTGTCAACAGGACCCCCCTCGGAGGGTGAATTGGGCGAAGCAAGTCCGGAGGAAGGGGAAGCGAGTCTGAATGACATGGACCAGGTCTGAATGACATTTCCGATGGACCAGGAGGTGGAGCCAGAGCCTGCCTCTCTAGCGGGCCGGTTCGGCACGGCCCAATTGGAGGACCCCAACCTGGCCCATGCGCTCCAGCAGGTTACTGTGGTGGACGGAATACCCATGGAGGGGGTAAGTCATATCACTTATCCCCATTTTTCAATAAGGAAGAAATTATTGTATCAGTTTGTGAAGAAGAAAGATGATTGTGTGGAGTTGTTATTGGTGCCCCGTCCCTATGTACAACATGTCTTGCAGTTGGCACACTCCCACCTTCTTGGGGCTCATCTAGGGGTAGAGAAGACCCTAGACCGGATCAAAAGCCGATTCTACTGGCCGGGCGTGAAGAGAGCAGTGGAGGATTACTGCCGCAGTTGCCCGGAGTGTCAGCTGGTGGCGCCAAAGCCCCATTTTCGCAGTCCCTTGGTTCACTTACCCATAATTTCAGTCCCTTTCAGCAGGATTGCCATGGACCTGGTGGGACCTTTACCCAAGAGCAACCGAGGACACCAATATATCCTGGTGATTCTGGATTATGCCACCAGGTACCCGGAGGCCATTCCCCTGCGCACCATGGCTACCAAAGGGATTGCCCGTAAGTTGGTAATGCTGTTTTCCCGAGTGGGAATCCCTGATGAAATGTTAACTGACCAAGGAACCCCATTCATGTCCCGAATTATGAAAGATCTCTGCAAACTAATGAAGATAACCCAGTTACGTACCTCAGTGTATCACCCACAGACAGACGGGTTGGTGGAGAGATTTAATCGAACGCTGAAGCAGATGCTAAAGAAGGTAATGGAGGCGGACGGAAGGAATTGGGACCAGCTACTACCTTACCTGATGTTCTCGATCCGGGAAGTGCCCCAAGCTTCCACAGGGTTCTCCCCCTTTGAACTCCTGTATGGAAAACGACCCCGAGGACTGCTGGACATGGCGAAAGAGGCTTGGGAACAGCAACCATCGCCCCATCGAACCATGGTGGAACACGTGGAAGACATGAAAGGTCGTATGGCAACCCTGTGGCCCCTGGTACGGGAACATATGCGGGAGGCCCAGGAGGCCCAATCTCGGGTGTACAACAGAGGAGCAAAACCAAGAGACTTCCAGCCAGGAGACAAAGTGTTGGTATTGATCCCCACTTCAGAATGTAAGTTTTTGGCTAAATGGAACGGACCATATGAGGTGCTTGAAAAGATGGGTGATGTTAACTATAAGGTCAGACAGCCGGGACGTAGACATGTGACTAAAATATACCATGTGAATTTGTTGAAGAAATGGAATGCACGTGATGTACTCTATTATTTTGCCCCAAAGGAGGCTACAGCAGAGACCAAACCCGCAGCGGTGCCAATGGGAGATCAGCTGAGCTCAGCACAGAGGCAACAGTTAATGGAGTTGGTCAACCAGAGCCGGGATGTGTTCTCCAGTGAACCAGGACACACTAATCTGGTAGAGCACAACATAATCACTGAACCCGGGAGAAAGGTGAAGTTGAGACCCTACCGCATACCGGAAGCAAGAAGAGAGGCTGTCAGGACCGAGGTGAAAATGATGTTGGAAGGAGATATCATAGAAGAGTCAAACAATGAGTGGTGTAGCCCCATAGTGTTGGTACCAAAACCAGATGGCACGACTCGTTTCTGTAATGACTTTAGAAAACTTAATGAAATCTCCAAATTTGACGCCTACCCCATGCCCCGAATTGATGAACTAATTGAGAGGCTAGGGACAGCCCGCTTTATCAGCACGCTTGACCTCACAAAAGGCTATTGGCAAGTGCCTTTAGCTCTCGAGGCACGGGAGAAGACGGCGTTTGCCACCCCTGACGGGCTTTTTCACTACAAGAAACTGCCCTTTGGGTTACATGGGGCCCCAGCTACCTTCCAGAGGTTGATGGACCGAGTTCTCCGTCCCCATCAGGAGTATGCGGCGGCTTACCTCGACGATATCGTCATCCATGGAAGTGAGTGGGAGACCCATCTGCACCAGGTGACCTCGGTTCTACAG
>CM042316.1:7613785-7758785 GCA_023566125.1 Zingel zingel | reverse complement strand
TTTTTTTTTTTTTTGCTCTAGGGAGCCTATATCTCCGCTCAGAGGAAAGAGGAATGAATTCCTCCGAGAGTGGGTGGTCAGAGCTTGACAATATTGGCCGTGCCTTCTGCAAAACTTGTCTGTCAAAGATCTTTGTTAGAGAGAGCTGCTGTATGCCGATTATCTTGCTGGCCTCTAACAATTTTGGACGGACGACTTTTGTTTTGTATTGTAAGGTTCCCATAAAATGAAATTCAAACTCAATATAACCTCTGTAGAACAAAACCATCAAAGTCTTATCCACATTAAAAGAGTTTAGTCTGCACAGGAAATGAAATCTCTGCAGGCCCTTTTTTGCAGATTTTGGATACATTGAGGTCATGGGTCCAGTTTTTCCTTCTATTTTTTTATGTTCCTCTGCAAGAAAAATACAGTTCAGGATATACTGTGTTGCTGTCGGCAGATATTATAGCGCGGCTCAAGTGATGTTATTTTAATTATATGTTTAAACCCTGCATCCTCCACGACTGCATATCTTTAACTATAAACCCAGCCAATGTTTTAGTTCTGGACAGCATGAAGAGGCTGATTAAATGCTGCGTGGAGGTGGAGCTGCTCTTTCCTACACAACTTTCTCCTCCAGGCTCCGTCAATGGACACACGGACATGTCTCCCTAAATGCACCCTTATATTGGAAGTAATGTCGCTAGCATTAGCCACACGTGTGAACAGTGCCTGCACACAGTCGCAGGCTTTAACCACCACTTTTTCTGTCATTGTCAGGTAACCCTAAATCTGTAATGCTCCCATACAGCAGACCGAGACTTCCTGACAGCTGCACTCCGTACCTCACCGTGCCTTCTGCAGTTTCACTAAAGGCCCGGACACACAGAGCCGATAATCGGCCTTTGGACAGTCTGGCGAAGTCAGTGATTTGAGTCTGTTCGGTGTGTTCTGTGCTGTTGTCCGTCCGAGGGGCCGTCGTCCTTCATTTTGGCCGATTTGACATGTATAATTGGTGGGTCGTGCACTGCCGGCAGTCGGACTCAAATGACCCATCTGATTGGTAGAGTGCTAACCCGGAAACGGGGAGCGGAATGAGCGTGACTAGAGTCTCTCAAAATCTGACGAAAATCTTTTAAACTTACCTTTGTCGATCTGAAATGAAGAAAGATTCAGCAACTGCATGGCCTATTTCTCGCTTAAAATGTTTTCAGAAACACGTTTTGGTGAATTATTTTAGTACAATATGAGATCGTATTCTGAAACAGCCGCCATGACAGTCTGTCTTTGAATTTCCGGAGAATTCAGACCCATGTGACGCGTTCGTCTAATCAGCTGCCGGTTTTCATTTTTGGGCGACAATACAGATTAGCGCCGCCTGCTGTTATGGAGACGTATTACGTCTTGTCGCTTTGGTGTGTTCAGAGGCACTTTTTTGGACCAACTCGGGGACACTGATCAGCCCAACTGCCTTTTCTGCTGACGTTTGGCCGTCTGCTCTGTATGTCCACACCTTTTAGGCGCAAGGCCCACCCCCAATAGCTAATTGAAGTCATTTTGACTCAAATCTGTGAGGCTAAAATGAACCGAACAATACATTTATGGCCCAAACCGTGAATAGTGTGTGTTTTTGTTACCTCTTGGGGACCTTTCGCGTGCGTGTTGTCCAGGAAGTTTAATAAGAACTGTGTACGTTCTTCTTTGGTTTTAAGTTTTTTCTTTATTTTTATGATTTTAACACAGATTTGTTGTTCACAACGCAGCATTATCAGGAAAAATAGGCTGTGTTCTAAATGTACTTTAAACTATATGAAAAAGAAGTGGTATTTGAGACAGGACGTACTCCGGTGGTAACTTAGTTCACATCAACAGTTCACGCAGCTTAGTTTAGTCTGGTGGAGAGAACCATCTGGAAGGGCTTTGAAAACTCAACTTAACATTTATAAGACCCTTTTTTTTTTTTTTTTTTTTCATGTCTGCTAAAGGAGATTTGTTTCTGCTAGCCATCCACTCCCGTTCCGCCATCTCGTCCCCGCTACAGCACCTTTTTAAAAATAATACAGTACAGTGGAAATAAATAAAAAACGAGGTACACATCCTGGAATTAAATATGAGCTATGCATATCCTTTTCCAACTAAACAAGGAGTCAAAGGCTGCAGGACCCACCTACATCAGGGCCTTTTAACAAATTGCCTACTTATTTCAGTCCTTTCGGTTAATATAGTGAAGAAATGTGAGTATGTTCACATTTTCAGGGCTCAGGCTTGGACTCTTGATGCTGAGGAGACAGGATATATGGCCACTTGTACTGAACAGCCTTTCTGAGGAGATATAGAGGTACTTCCTGGCTGCGTTTTTGAAAGCATTGGCATTTGTCTTCCACCAAGCCAGTGGGCTGCATCAGCACTGATTTCACCTCCTGAGTCAAGTTTATTTTTTTTTTTGGTGGAGATTGACATTGATGGCACATCCTGAAGCTAGTATCATGTTCTTCTTTCAGCTGATTTTTTGTAACAACCCAGACAGGCTCTTCTATTTCCTTTTGGTGGTGTTGGAGAAGGTGCGCTGTGTGCCTGATGCTGGAGGATCTTCTGTGTCTGGAATCTCTGGATGTGATGCAAGGGCCATTGCCATCACTGGATGCCTTGACAGTGTCATCCAGATGATCAGCAAAGCTGGGATCCACATAGCTGGATATGTTCACAACATTCAAATTTAAAATTATGACCAAAACAAGGAAACCAAACGCAGGCGAATGATCCAAAGGCTTTCCTCCGCTTAGGTGCAAATTTCATCATACGCTCAATGCATATTGGTCATCGCGCAACTATTAGCATGAAGCTTAGTGGCTTGCAGCGAGGGAGAGATCACGGTCACAGATATACCGTCAATACTAACCTCATATTTACCGACAAACTCACCACCCTTTCTCTTTATTTAAATTTGTGTGTGTGTGTGTGTGTGTGTGTGTGTGTGTGTGTGTGTGTGTGTGTGTGTGTGTGTGTGTGTGTGTGTGTGTGTGTGTGTGAACCATCATGCGGCATATGTGTGCAGAAGACAACAAGCTTGTTCGGATGCTCAAAACATTCTTATACGTTCATTCCCTTAGATTGTTTGTTTGTTTGTATTTCTTTAAACCATTCACATCGTCTTTGGTGACAATAAACCCCGGATGCAGCGGCGGGGCCCTTGCAAAATAGATAACTGAGACAGTGGAAAGGGAGGAGAATGACAACTGAAATAGGAGGCCCATGGCGGGCTTCATCCTAACAGTCTACATCCAGTAAGTCAGACCACTGTCAGGGTTTTTTTAAAGGTCTGGACATGATACATCTGCCTGCCAAATTTTGTCATCTACGTCCAATTTCAAGGTTGGAGCTTTGGCTCTAAAAACTGTTAGGGATATTGTCGAGCCAACCTAAAAACAAGACCCACAAAACCTTTCACCTGTTCTGATACGTGCATTTTGTTTGTTTGTTTTCAAGCACCTTTAGCCCCTTAAAAATGTGATTAACTTAAGAGAATTATAATAATTCCTTCAGCTACAATAGGGTCATTGCTCGGGCCCTTTATAAAACGGGTCAAGGCATTGTAGATGGCCGTAGTCCTGTAAGGAACTGTGTGGTAATGAGTGTTCCTGCTCATGCACAGAAGGCAGCAGAAAAACACTGTTTTAAGCCTGCCTCTGGCATTCCTGTGCTCCCACAAAGAAGAGCCAAATTAGTCTATGGGTGCTTTGTGTTCCCAGGACTGGAATGTTGGCTGGAGAGGAATCCCTCCCTCTGGCTGAATCAGTCCATAATGCAAATGAAGGGCTAATTGTGATCACTGTGTAAAGATGGTCACTACAAAAAGTCCCTTCATAAGCTTAAGGGATGTGATGCTGACAAGTGTTTCTGCTGCCTGCCACAGTGTCTTTTTTTTGACAACACAGGACGTGGTGTGATGTTTGCATAGTGAGAAGTAGTCGTTGGAAGCTTTTATAAAAATAACACTTTGTCATATTTGTTCAAACCAGAGCTGTCAATCTTCCTCTATAATACCATTTCAAATTCCATTTGATATTTTTTTTTATCTCAATAATCTCAAAAAGGCTCAATAATGCAGCCTGTTAAATATGTACTACACTACTCAGGCTTATGCATTGTCAATGCCACTACAAGCATGTGGTTGTTGTTACACGTTCTGTCCACTAGAGGGACTTCTAACATTAGCCTGGCCTTGAGGGAACCTGCACGCAACTTTGTTTACTTTCATTTTCTACCACGAGCACACAGTGGCAAACACAAATCAGCAGAGAACTCTTTCATGAAACATTATCAAACAAGTGTAGTGAAGCGGCATTGTCGTAAAGGCTAACGGTGCTCGGTTAGCACAATTACATCATGTTAGAAAGCACAGCCGAAACAATTTGTCATAAACTAGGTAAGTAACAAACGATGCTAACTGCATTAATAACCAAGCCAAACAGTGCTGTCACTACTATTTTAGTGATTTATAAGCAACCTTTTTCTTGCAGATTGTCACGTTACTGATATTACAGCTATTTGAAGGTCAGCTGTAGGGGAGCTAACATAAACTATAGCTTTCTCCGTGAAGCTCCCAGCTAAGCTAACGTTACTATACCTCGCGACGCAGTTAGAAAACAAGAACGAGCTAACTAATGTTAATATAAGCACTTTGGCTTGGTGGATGTCGATTTTAAAGTCATGTTAAAACTATTTACTGCACTTCCGATTTCCAGCCGCAGCCTGTCACTCCCCCTTGTACTAACTTTATTCGGTACGTAACGTTAGCTCCATAATGTTGTACTAACTTTTTCTCGGTACGTAATGTTAGCTTAGACCTCACAATGTCTTGTGTTTCTCACTCCTGCTAAGTTATTGTTCATAAGACGTGACATGAGTGACACATGCGCGTAGGCCAAGGTGAGAAGAGGGAGATTAGCTAACGTTAGCCAACATATTTATAAAAAAAAGTCACATTCGAATAGTAATTTCAGCATTCAAATAGTATTGATTTTTTTTACTATTCAAATTATATTCGGTATTTGTTCCAACAGCCCTAGTTCAAACTGTCACTATATCCTGACAGTACTACATGAGACAGATAATCTGTAAACATATAATTCCTCTGCCTCCTCCTGGTGATGACTTAAAGGAGAACTCCGGGCAATTTTTAAGTTAATTTTGATCGCTATACTTTTTTGAGTACTGTCTATAGCAAAAAACATGAGCCGAACCGGTGCTAGCAACATCGAGCTACTGCAGCTAATGCCCAGAGCTTCCAGTTAGCTAAAACGGCAGTTTTGGGGGCATATCATAAAGAGTGTCTTTGTGCCTCTTAACAGACACAAAATGCAATTAAAATGTCTGTGCAACATGAACAGGGCCCTTACATGACAACAAGATGCGTTTAGCAACTTAGCCATTGTTTAAATTCACCTACCCTGTTAGCTTCTAGCTGCCGTCTGGGATGAGTGAGTGTGTCCAGCCCGGCTTTGGTAATAATCATCAAGCAGCAGTTCCGTGTGTATTTGTAGCATAAATATCCATTTTGTGTGCATTCCATGTGGCGTTGGTGAGTAGGAGTCTTGTCCGTGTCGATCGTTGTGGTTTCCTTAGCCGGGCTAGCAGGTCCGGCCGGCGTCCCTGCTTCTGCCTCCTCCCCGCCCTCCTGGCTTCACGCAGCCGACAACAATCCAACGAGCGCCCGCTGGTCTGGTGGATGTCTTCCAGAAGACCGTTCAAGCCTTCGCCGCGAAAATTGGTATTTTATTTCACCCTCAAAAATAGGTAAGTGAGCAATGTAGTGGTTATGACCATATTAGTGACTATGTAACTACATGGAAACGGACCAAATTATGTTTGTGCCCTGTACAGTAAAATAGTGATTTTTAAAATAGTGTTCACAATTCGGAAAGGCACAAACGCGAACCATATATTTTCCACAGTATATCAACACTTGTTTTTCGAACTCCAAGCTTCTTCCCTTGTGAACAACTCCGATCTTCACTCTTCACACACTACGCTCCTCCAACATGCACACTGCTATTTACCTTTCTGCTGCTACAACTGAATTCCCACGGGACTTAGCGAGACTACAGCTAGCCGTCTAAAACACTATTTTACTGTACAGGGCACAAACATAATTTGGTCCGTTTCCATGTAGTTCCATAGTAACTAATATGGTCATAACCACTACAGTGCTCAATTACCTATTTTTGGGGGTGAAATAAAATACCAATTTTCGCGGCGAAGGCTTGAACGGTCTTCTGGAAGACATCCACCAGACCAGCGGGTGCTCGTTGGATTGTTGTCGGCTGCGTGAAGCCAGGAGGCCGGGGAGGAGGCAGAAGCAGGGACGCCGGCCGGACCTGCTAGCCCGGCTAAGGAAACCACAACGATCGACACGGACAAGACTCCTACTCACCAACGCCAGATGGAATGCACACAAAATGGATATTTATGCTACAAATACACACGGAACTGCTGCTTGATGATTATTACCAAAGCCAGGCTGGACACACTCACTCATCCCAGACGGCAGCTAGAAGCTAACAGGGTAGGTGAATTTAAACAATGTCTGAGTTCAAAACGCTTCTTGTTGTCATGTAAGGGCCCTGTTCATGTTGCACAGACATTTTAATTGCATTTTGTGTCTGTTAAGAGGCACAAAAGCACTCTTTATGATATGCCCCCAAAACTGCCGTTTTAGCTAACTGGGAGCTCTGGGCATTAGCTGCAGTAGCTCGATGTTGCTAGCACCGATTTGGCTTGTGTTTTTTGCTATAGACAGTACGCAAAGTATAGCGATCAAGATTAACGTAAAAATTGCCCGGAGTTCTCCTTTAAAGAAACAAACCAATCAGAGTTTTCAGAAACACATTTTAGTAAACAGTTTAGCTGTAAAATGAGAATTTTTGCACCAGGCTGGTCGGCGGAGCTGGTTTTAAATCATCGGTTTCCCACTTTACACTTGGAAAGGTTAACAAAACAGCAGCTCAGCACTAAACAATTGGTGCTGCTTTACAGCAACAGACACATTGCACAGGTACACTGGTCAGCTAAATGTAACAATTCCATTGTGTTTAAGCTCACATGTGGGGAAATAAAGGCTTACACTCCCCTTCTACTAAGTGGAATCAAACTATAAATAAAGTGTGAGAGAAATTGTGATGGCTTGGTGGAGGCCAACTCCAACAGGAGAATCCTGGCCGCTGGAGTTATCCCGCACACGTCAGTGAAATGCCTTTCTTCTATCTTCATAACAGTCAAAGCATGCAACCGTAGTTCCCACTAGGGCTGGGCGATATATCAATATTAAATCGATATCGGGATATGAGACTAGATATCGTCTTAGATTTTGGATATCGTGATATGACATAAGTGTTGTCTTTTACTGTTTTTCATGGCTGCATTACAGTAAAGTGATGTACTTTTCTGAACTTAACAGACTGTTCTAGCTGTTGTATTATTTGCCTTTTCCCCACTTAGACATTATGTCCACATTACTGATAATTATTGATCTAAAATCTAAGTGTGAAGATATTTTGTTAAAGCACCAATTGTCAACCCTAGAATATCGCCGCAATATCGATATCGAGGTATTTGGTCAAGAATATCGTAATATCTGATTTTCTCCATATCGCCCAGCCCTAGTTCCCACTGTGGGTCAAAATAATGTGCTGTGACCTTGAGCTAACTGTGATTACTGAGACAAATCTCAGGCGAGTGCAGCGCAATCGCTTCTCGATTTCCCAAACTGGGGCGGGCCCCCGTAGATGGCGTGTATTCTCCGAAACACCAGGGGGCGTGCAAGTGAAATAATCTGTGAATAAGCAAGAAGTAGTAGAGTGCAGTACAGGGTTTCCAACAGATTAGAAAGCAATTTGTGGCGCGGGGGGGGGGGGGGCGACAACGACGACGCCCCGTGTCAGACGGGGAGGGGGGGTGAAATACTTATTTTTGTAAAAATCAAGTATCAAAAACACCGTGTGTGTGTGTGTGTGTGTGTGTGTGTGTGTGTGTGTGTGTGTGTGTGTGTGTGTGTGTGTGTGTGTGTGTGTGTGTGTGTGTGTGTGTGTGTGTGTGTGTGTGTGTGTGTGTGTGTGTGTGTGTGTGTGTTCGTTCTCGTTTAACTATATTCGTGGGGTCCAAAAACCGGGAATACAGTATACTTGTGGGGTCCGACCAGCTTTGTGGGGCCAAAAATGCTGGACCCCACAAGGTTAAAGGGCTGTTTGAGGGTTAAGACTTGGTTTTAGGGTTAGAATTAGGTTATGGTTATGGTGAAGGTAAGGGTTAAGGTTAGGCATTTAGTTGTGATGGTTAAGGTAAGGAGCTAGGGAATGCATTATGTCAATGACTGGTCCCCACAAAGATAGTGACACACACTCTGTGTGTGTGTCAGAGAGACGGAGGAGAGCAGGCAAAGGAAATGCAGCTGAACGAATATGCTGCGTGTTTTAAGTTGCGTTAAAAAAAAAACCCACTGCGCGCGCGCACACACACACACACACACACACACACACACACAGGTGCTGAAAGCTTCTATAAATACTGGTCCTATCAGACATAAGCCATGGCTCATCCAGTTGGTGATAGCAGCTGTCTGACTGGCTGCTAGAATCTGTCCCAGTGGCATGCAGTCGAGGACTCTCCTACATTCTAGAGTTGAAGTTGAGCAGGGAGGGTGAAGGCCTTTACACACCGGGGGCGTGATGAATAAACGGCACGCATGAAAACTATTCATACCAGCAGCGATGCACATTTTTGACAGTTGTTTTAATTAAGGGTTTGAATATTGGCGCCTCAGCTCCAGACACTCCAGCATAAAACTAATACAATAATAATAGGGGGGGGGGGGGGGGGGAATTCCACTATTTTGAATAAATAAGGGGTGTTTGAGCTAAACCATAAGCAAAAAAATAAAAGCTCAATAAGTTTAAAGGGTAATTTCGTCTATTTGCCTATGCTTTTGTGTGTAAGTGACTGATAGGAACAACATGGCAACATGATTTTGCGTAAACGCGTCACTTTCCTAAAGCCAAATGGCGTGTTATCTGTAAGCATTTTGAGCTATCCACGTGTATGTCTATTAGGGGTGGAACGGTACACTAAAGTCACGGTTCGGTTCATACCTCGGTTCAGACATCATGGTTCGGTACAATGGAGGGAAAAGCATAACAAAAATGCAGACGGCAATTTTTTTTATTGTATGTCTCAGGCTGTACCACCTAGTGTCATCCAGTCTCTCCCCTGAGCTAGCTGCAACAGCATGAAGCGTATAAAGTAAGATGTAAACAGTAAACAGTAAACAATAAGTAGGCTACCCCACATCATCTCCAGACTCCATCTGGAACTTGTAAACAAAATAAGACAATGAGCTAGTAGTGTGATATGGGAGACAAGCGCTGCTCTCATATGTGAATGCACAGAGCAGGGGTGTTAAAAGAGCAGCTTCGGTTACACAGAGCAGTTGGTGAATTGTGGCGTTAGCTTCACACACAAACAGCGGAGCTAACGGTGGAGCTAAAAGCGGAGCTAACAGCGGAGCAAATGGGCATGGAAGCCATTTGTGGTCGAGGCAAGAAGGGATACAGCTACAGTACATCCGTGTTTGGTTGTATAAGGAAGGGAATAGTTTGCTTCGTGTGGACCAGAGTGATGGAGAAAGACATGGCTCTGGTGTGGACTCACTGGACCGACCCAAAATGTAGGCGGCGCTTGGGAGCTTCAGAGCTAAGGCGGGGCTACAGATTAGGTGTCCCTAAGAAACACGTATGTAACAGTAGTTCCACATTACATTAATTCATTTACACGCATTCTCCGTGTAAATTCATGTACCGAACCGAGACGCCCGTATCGTTTCGGTTCAATACGAATACATGAACCGTTCCACCCCTAATGTCTATGCTTTATACAGGGCATGTAAACATATCGCGAGAACGTGCCGTGCTAACGCGAGAACGTCACACGTGTGTAAAAAAATAAAAAAAATAAAAAAATAATAAAAAACACGACTGTGACCGTCACACACTTACGAAAACAATAAACGGTTGGGTTTAGGAAAAGAACATTGGGGAAGGCATTATTTAAAAAAAACAAAAAACTGTTGATTAATGCGCAATCCCGGCTCTCCTGGGTGAATGGCCTGTGTTTCTGCCTAGGAAATCGTCTAGTCGTAATCTGCATTGCTATTTGTACTCGTTGTGAATACACAGGCCACAAGAAGTAATTAGGTTGTTTTTTGTTGTTGTTGGCTCACGACATGTTAACCGGCAACAAAGGATTACATTCACTACGTTAAGCTAAGCTAGCGGCGGCGCTGCCGGACTAAGGCAATGCATGCATGCACTGAGACAAAAATACATTTGCCCACCTATCTACATCTAGGGGAGACGGTGAATTACCCCTATTTCAATAAAACTGTGGCGTATTCCTTTAAAGATAATACCTCAGGTAGGTTCTTCATGGGATCGGGTCCTGGGTTTTGAGGCATCTGTGTATATGCCAGCTCCAGGGTTTTGTAACAGGGACAGAACATGAAATCATCATTACGGTATGCTGTGTTGGCTGTCAGCATGCTCCCAGCCCAGCTGGACCTAACGCTTGGGGCGGTGGGGGTGGGTGGGTGTTGTGCTTTGTAGGTACGACACTGGTAAAGACGGCTTCATCGACCTGATGGAGCTGAAGCTGATGATGGAGAAGCTGGGCGCTCCACAGACCCACCTGGGCCTCAAGAATATGATCAGAGAGGTGGACGAAGACTTTGATGGCAAGCTGAGCTTCCGAGAGGTGAGAGAGACTTCAGTGTGTCTGTCACTTCCTGTACTGTAGGACAGCTGTGTGAACAGAGGGGGGGGACTCTGGCTACTTTTAAGCTCACTCGGTACAACACCTGTGTGAGGGATAAAGTTAAAACATGGCGGAAAAAAAAAAAAGACTACAGGTTCTCTCATGTCCTGCAGCAGAATTCTAATATAGTCTCATGCACTTCGTTGAAGGTAGGAGGGTCAAACATACTTACACAAGGATACTGCTCCTTGATATCGGACTGAATATGAGGACAGAATCCTTTTGTAGTTTTTATGTTTATGGTCAATTCATTGAAACTGTTGAAACCTATGTCCAAAGGATTTGTGACATTTCTGACACCATCAGATAACTGAGGTGGAATAGTTGTGTAGGCCTTTTTTTATTTAATATTTTAATAATGAGACTGCATGAGATTTTTCAATTTGTCAAAAGACAGGTGTTGTTATGGACGTGTACTGTTTGCATAGTACTGTATCAGAACCGGAAAAAGGGGACACAGAATTGAAGCAAAACTTGGACCATACTTGGCCTTTAGTGATCTTCTCCCCCTGCGGTGGCTCAGCCTATTGCAACAAAAGCAGTCACTTAAGAAAAATCTTATTGCAATTTTTCTGCCAGATTACGATTCAATGTAATATTTTCAGATCATCCCCATTTTTATCCCCTCAGGATTATGTCATATCTCGCGAGCACAATAAAACGAGAGGAAGAGCAAATTATATAATTTCACGCGCAGATATTACTCTTCGCGCACCAATTCAACAATCAAGAGTTGTACAGGCAGCTGCGAGCGTGAAACAAAAGAGGGATAGAATAGCTTGTGCGGATAAAACATGATGGCGCATTATAACATGAAACGCCATCAAAACTGCTCAATAGTCTTATACAAGGATAAGAACAGATGTGAATTGTCAGCAATAAGTGTTTTTTCTCTTAATAAGCATGGAACATTGAACAGTCAAACACAGAACCTTATAAATATTGCACATTTGATTATTCACGGTCTTTATGATTAGCTTATAGCATTCTTTCAAATCTCAATTTTGATTTGAAAACGATGAATGGTTCAGCACTAGCCTGCAGCAATTATACTGTAGACCAGAACAGAGTTGGGGAATCGTGCTTTGTCAGTGGGCTAGCAGGGAATGAGGATTATGTGTGGAGAAGGGCAAACTGAGGTGACAGAAAATTTGTCCTATGAACACAGACTTTCAAGACTTACTGAACGTAATGTAACTTGATGCAGTTCCTGCTGATCTTCCGGAGAGCAGCAGCTGGAGAGCTGCAGGAGGAGAGTGGTCTGATGGCTCTGGCCAGGCTGTCGGAGATCAACGTCTCCACTGAGGGAGTCATGGGGGCCAAAGACTTCTTCGAAGCCAAGGTACTAGGTGTTTCTACTGGATGTTGTCTTGTACTCGTTCTGACATATACACATTTAGAGTGACAAAAACATGTTTTGTCTCAACTTCCTCAGGGGCATGTTCAACATAAGGACTTGAATTTTGGTCAAATGGGTTTTTTTTTTTTTTTTTTACTGTATAGTGTTGGTTATATGGAAGCCCTGAAAGGCAAGGTGAAAATGAAATTGCTTTGGCCAAAACCTAAGTTTATCTGCTACATAGGACATAATATCTACAAGTTTATTGCGTGCGAGATAAACTTTGAAGAGTCATGCAGACAGCCATATACACACAGACGCACACACAGACGGACACATTTTGATTATAGTTGATGGGTTGCGTGTGGGTGAAATAATACCTCATTAATGAGAAAAATATGAATTACGTTATCTCAAATGTGTACATAGCAGGGAGCAGAGCAGCTGTCTGCTGCTGTGTCTCCATAAGGGAGACGCTGCACACATTTACGCACAAAGGTGTGTGTTTAAAAACAGCAACAGCGCCAACAGACTGGAATATTAAATCTTTGTCACGTTTTAATCCCTTTCTGAAGTTTTGAGAAATGGCGCTGCACCTTCTTTACAGTAATGTCCGCGCTCCAAACACAATGTATAATGCATCCAATGGTTCTGTGTAAACACCTTTTTTTTTATTTATTTATTTTTTCTCTCTAAAAGTGGACATAGTCAGTCATATGTGTATCCTGAACTGTTTTCATGCAATGCATTTACTGTAAAGGTCAGAATACAGGGGTCAGGCGGCTGGTTTGACCTTTTGTACAGTCTAGGCCACATGTCAAACTCGAGGCCCGGGGGGCCAAAATTCGTCCCTCGCAAACTTTTTGATCCTGTCCGCATATCAATTTAGGTTCACAATCAATTTTGGCCTGCCTAGTTGTGTGCCAAACCAAAAAGACAGGAAACTGTTTTCAAACTGCAAATTACACTACACTCAAAGCAGAATTTGGCAGATTTGCCGACTTTGAGTCTCAGAGTTTACCACAGAACCAGAGAATTTGCATATTCAGGCTGTGAAACAGGTTGTTGTGAGTCGGCTGTGTGGGAGCCTCCTTTTTTAAATTGTAATCAGAAAGCATTGTTTTGCATGATTTGCTAAATTCTGTAATGGCCAAGGAACGTTTTTGTTGACATTAAAAGGGCTTTATGTGGACCAAGTTGTATGTGAGAAGGCTGTGTGAGACATGCAATAATACAGTCAAAAATATTTGACTTTTGATTAATTAAAGCATGTCAATAAACTCTACATGTCTGGCCCTTGAGATGTGATTTTTCAGTGTGGCCCTCAGTAAAGTTGAGTTAGACACCCCTGGTGTAGGCTTTGGCCACGGCACGGAGATGCGAGTGACGGCGGGGCTTGATGTAGAAACACCAGACGCTGCCTCTGGACCATTGAGAAGCACAGGAGGACAGATCTGACCCAGCTTGGCTGAGAAAAAGACGGCAGTCAAGCTAACCATCACTCACATCTCCGTGGTCAAACCGTACAACGTAGTAACATAACATCCACCACAAAGCATTGTCTTGAAAATTATTCAAATGAAATGATGAGTGTTTCCCCAAGAAAAGTTGTTTTGCCCGGTGGCGAGTGTCTTTTCTTTTTTGACCCGGCTAGGGCCAGTCACAGACTGATGGCAGCGTCAATGTAGAGCCCAATAGTTTCTTTGATAACAGAATCATGGACAGAATCGCAAAATAGAGAATAAAAAAAAACTATAAGACAGATTCCATAGGGCCCTATATTTAAGTCGGCGCTAAAAGCTAACAGGAGATTTGAAAACATGACTACGTCTGCGTTTCCAACCGAGCTGCCCCCTGCCCTGTAGTTAAAAACATGTCTAAAAAAATAGATAAAAAATGATTTACAGTGGCTCAGGTCTGGTGTGTGGAAACATAGGCCACCGGGCTTGCAGTACACTTGGGGAAACCCTGGATTATTTTTACTTTTTCAACCCCCGGCCCGATGGAGCAACAGGCTAATTGTATTAACTGACCCGACGTAATTTACTAAAAACTCACACCCACAATGTATTAGGCTGACCAATTTGGGAGTGAGAGATGCTTTGCGAAAGTGACGGTGCAAAACACAACGTTAGAGATCTTTTAAAGTTATGAGGAGTGAAAAAATATCTTGGGTTCATTATGAAACTGTGGCAGGACGTCGCAGTCTCGGTAATGAATGGGAAACACTGGATTTGAGTTGATCGGAATGAACGCTGTCATTTTGTGTGTTACCAGATGCAGGCTCTGTCTCTGGGCAGCAAATTTGAGGCTGAGATTCTAGAAGAAAAAGAAGAACGCAAGAGACAGGAAGTGGAGAAAAAACAGAGACAAGCGGCCTTCAAGCAGCTGCAGTCGGCCTTCTGCTCCTGACCCTCCACAGATACCAACCCTGACAGGCACACGTCTCGGTCCACTGAGTCAGCACTTCTCATTCCACTTACACTTTAATTCAATGACATTGCTCAGAATTTGGACATTATAACAAAACTAGAAAGAGGCATTGAAGTAAATAATTTCTAAAATACTTGAAAATACCTTCGACCACTTAACAGGCAAGGTTTATTCATTCCAGACTTTCTGCAGCTGTTCAACAGGAAACAACCAGGCAAACACACAGGAGAATGTTGAGTAATCTCTCCAAATTCATGGAAATATCAGATTTATTGTGCATTTCTGTGGAACTTCACTTTGTCTCCCCTCTGTACAAGAACTGGAAATTTTCACCTTGAGAGAATTTGACTTGTTTAGGCAAAGTTAAGCTGTATTCAGTCAGTACTGTTAGAACAGGTGGTAATTAATGGGCTTCTTTACAACCCGCAATGTCATATAAATAGTATAGTAATAGATAATATAATGAATGAGTAACTCTAGCATAATATTTTAATTATAGTCAGTATTAACATAAAATAGTGTGGAAATATTGGCCACTGACTTTGACTCCATGTACTGATCCAACACTAAATGGGCTGTGCTCTGATGGCTTCCATCTATAGTATAGAGTATGCCGCTTCTGATAATGATTTGATCCACATAAGGTGCACTCCCTGGTTTGGATATTCTGCCCCAAATCCCCACATGACCAATACAATTCAACTGTGAAGTGTCAAGTTTCAAAATCAGGGAGGTTATTTTCAAAAGAGGACTTCAACATCTTGGAAAATAGGTTGATTTGATCAAAAGGCTGTGTGTGTGTGTGTGTGTGTGTGTGTGTGTGTGTGTGTGTGTGTGTGTGTGTGTGTGTGTGTGTGTGTGTGTGTGTGTCATAAAGACTAGAAGCAGAGGGAAACAGCTAGCCTGGCTAAAAACTGTCCAACAACCCCTCTTAACACGGGGTTTACCCCCTTGGCGGCTGGTGCTGCCTGCTTCCCCCTCGGCGGCCATGTTAACCAACGGTGCTGTTCACACAGGACTGCGCCATGCAGCTTCATAAACGCCTCGCCATCTACAGCAGTCATTATGGCGTCTGGTCTATTTTTACCACCAGCCCCAAGCAAATCTTGCAAGAAAACCCACTGATGATCTATTCTAAATGATATAGAAGACTCTTCTGCCCCTCTCCTGCTGTTCTCAAGTTTCAATTCCCCCGGTTTTTACATGATAAAATATCAAAATCTGCCCATACTCAGTATTCAGAAATAGCCTTGTGTCACTGCTGTATGTGACTGTGCTTTTTGTTTTGTTTTATTACGTAGGCACACACGCAATTTCTTAGTTTCATGAAATGAACAAGATGTAACGTGTTAATCAGTGAGCATTAGATGTTTTGGTTGGTGCATGTTTTTCCTTTTGGACAGAGCCAGATTAGCTGTTTCCCCCAGCTTCCAGTCTTTTATGCTAACAACGGCCTGACTCCAGCTCACTTCATCTCACTCTCAGAAAGAAAGCAAATAGATCTATTTTCCAAATATCTTTAATAATTCCTTTAAATGTTTATTCTATGTCTAAACCAAGGTTGAACAACGGCAGACTGAAGACTTTAAACTGCATTAGTAAAAGCACACATTAAGATTGAAGCATGCTTAAATGTTGTACCAGGGTTTCTCAACCCTCACTTGGCTTGTGATTCTGTTTTTAGGATCTAAATTCTCATGACCTCTCCAACTGCACAGGTAATACGTTGTCATTTGAATTTAAGTATGGTGTAATTCTGTTTTTTTCATAGCATGCAATGCATGCAGTGCAAGTGTCTTATTTAGGCTAGATATTGTGATACATTTTAAATCATCAGTTTATCTTATTTTCCATGTAAAACAGATCAGAATTAGAAATCTCATGCACCCTGTATGCATAACAAGTGAGTGAAGCTGGTTACCTCTGCACCAGAGTAGACCTGCACTCCTGTCGCTATGATTAAGTGACAGTGTCTCTGGAATGGTCTCCGTCAGTCTGCTTGAGTCTGTGTGGTTCCACAACACCAAATGAATGCTTTGCATTGTTTGAATAATTTCTTTAAAACTGACATTTTCATGGCTAACATAAGAAATTAGTGTTATTTGTAGCTTCTCAGAGCATATGTAGCGAGAGGTACTCCAGGGATTTAGTATTGCACTTTCGTCAAGTTAAGGAACTGCAAGAGACAAATTTTAAAAGTCTTGTCAATCTCCCAAAACACTGGCTCCTACAATCCCCATAATGCAATCCTTGATCTAATCCTTGATTGGACACTGCCGTCCCCCTGCTGGGAGCATGGGAAGCACGGCCAAAATAAAAAAAATAAAAATACACCTACCAACACCTGTAAAGCTTGCACACACATTTCTATTTAGTTGCTTTTTGTGGGCAGATTTAACGATGTTGAACACATTTCGTGGTTTTTCAGGGGAGTGACTCCCCAACTGTAGGTTGCAACCACTCTGGGTGCTGCTGGTGTTTTTTCTTGACATTAGTGTTCAATGTTACTAAAGAAGGAAAAGTGTCACAAATATAAAACACATCCTTAATATGCCAAACCTAAATAATCCATGTAAAGAAGGCATATCCGTGTCCAGAACCTGCTCTGTCCTCCACCTGACCGCTGCCTGTGTCAGGATTTATAAGCCTTGGGACAGGAGTGCATTTGGGGTTGATATAGAGATGGAAGGCTGACAAATTCTGGCAAAGGCAGCAGTCAGGTGCCATATACAAGCTCCATTCCTAACTCTTCAACACAAGTGTTTGATAACTTTGGTGTCATTTGAATTTTGGAACCTAAAAATGGAGTCACGGGCCCGACAAAGCTGAACCGCTGACCTAAGCAGTGCTTAAAGTGCAGTTTATGTATCTGGCCCTCTTTTTTTCTTTTTTTTTTTTTTTTTAGCTCTAGTAATGTGTTTAAGTTGTAGCATGTTCGAGTTGTCATATAACAAAACTACTGTGCATATCACATCCCTTCTTTTGTATTTGTTGTGGAAATTGACAATGTATTTTTTCATAGATAAAATAGTATATATTGTTATTTGTTTTAGCCGAGACTTAACATGAAAAAGGTCAGTGAAATATATTTTTGGGCACTTATATATTGTGTTGTTATATTCCCTGTCAGATTGAAGTTTAATTTGATTGCAATAAAGTATAAATAATAATAAGAAATACTGAGTCCATCTTATTACTCATAAAGCTGCAGACACAGACCAGACAGCCGACCCTCGGTAGAAAAGGCAGTTGGGCTGATCATTGTCCCTGAGTTGGTCAAAAAAGTGCCTCGGTACACACCAAAGCGACGAGACGTAATACATCTCCATAACAACAGGCGGTGCTAATCTGTATTGTCGCCCAAAAATGAAAACCGGCAGCTGATCTCATCGGTCTACGATCTCATATTGTACTAAAATTGTTCACCGAAACGTGTTTCTGAAAACATTTTAAGCGAGAAATAGGCCATGCAGTTGCTGAATCTGTCTTCATTTCAGTTCAACAAAAGATTTTCATCAGATTTTGAGAGACTCTAGTCACGCTCATTCCGCTCCGTTTCCGGGTTAGCACTCTACCAACCAGATTGGTCATTTGAGTCCAACTGCTGGCAGTGCCCGCCCCGCCGATTATACAAATTGGCCAAAATGATTTTAAAAGTCTTGTCAAGCTCCCAAAACATTGGCTCCTACAATCCCCATAATGCAATCCTTGATTGGACACTGCCGTCCCCCTGCTGGGAGCATGGGGAGCGCTGAACATAGCCATACTGAGATGTACAGAGAGAATTGTGTGGAGCTGATAGTCTTAATTAGCTTTATATCAACTAATTTGGCAATGGCTGGAATGTAACGGACGTTCATCAATTTCAAAAAGTTACGCACTAAAGCTTTAATTGAAATGTAAAAGAAAAAAATAAGTGAAGTGAAGTCCATTCCTTCTTATAGCATTAATTCATAACTGACGTTATCTCAAAACATTTTTCATATAGAGCAGGTCTAGACCATACTCAAGAGAGCCAACATTCCCCAAGGAGCAACAAGGGACAGAGAAACAGCAACAATAATAACACTAACAACTATAATAATAATCGAAATATGGACTTGTAATACTAGTAGCAGTGGATATAATAGAATACCATTAATAGTAGCTATAATAGCAGTAATGAGAATATAAATATGACTTATAATAAAGTGAAAGTTGACAGTGTGTGAGAGCTCTACCTTTTTAGTATTAGCAACAAATGTATTTAAAGTATCAAAAGTACATATTATGCAGAATGATCCCTGTCCTGGTTATATTATTTTAGCATTGGATTATTATTATTAATGCATTAACATATAGTTGTAAACATATATACTGTATAAGGTAATATATTCCAACATTAAAACAGAAAATAATTAATGCAGTTTTAAAGATTTGTCTGCAATCAGTGGACATATGTGTGGCAATAAAGATGTGAACGCTGTAAACTCTTAAATTAGATGCTTATTTTTTTTTAAATACATAGTATTTAATACAATATAATTCTACACTCATTTAGGTTTTTGGTTCTCTAATTTGCATACTGGATTCTGTGACAGAACCTTCATTATTATGATGATGTTGATGTCATATTTGTACATTCCGTTCTTAGAATCAACTGCAGAATCTCTCTCATTTGGTATCTGACTGCTCAGCTATACAAACCCTCTAATAAGATTTATTCGTTTACTACGTTCAACAAACCCATTTACTGTTTTTCTCTCGTTCCAAACTTGACTTCTCTTCAAAATGGACACCCACTTCATTCTTGAACAAGTCCAAAGAATGAGACCGTTCTTTCTCAGAGGAAGAGCAACACCGCTACAAAGCAGAAGTGAGTTTGATAAGACTCCTGCCATTCCATTCCTTTTCTACTCCATTTCACTCTTTCAAGGATACTTTTGCCACCTGACCACCCCCACTTCACCTGTTGCCTATAAATTGATTGTGAACCCTTTAGCTCATGCTTTGCACTCTCTACCAGCACTCCGACGCATCCTGTGTGCATCTTTATGAATTAACATGAGTCAATCTATCATTTTGATTGTTTTTTTATGCCTTTTCATGATTTACTGTCACTCTGCTAACATGTGCACTGCTGCTTGTTTGTTTGAATTATCTTTTAAAGCCTGTTCAGTTGTAATTAGTAAACTCACATCTCCTTTGTTCATTTGTATAATTGTTTAATTTGTGTTGATTGACCACTGTCACTAATTGTATTATCTCTTTGTTATCCCTTTCTGCAGCACACAGACAATGCAATTAACCAAAATCAACTTGAATGATACAATAAAATACCACTGTTGTTGCATCAACCCCGCCTTCTCCCTGCTTTCATTAATCACTTCATATCACCTGACGTCTTCTGACCGAAACTCTGTTTGCTCACCAAACCCTCACTCCACCTGAACCATTCCCATCACCCTACCTTTCCTTCAGAGTTTGTGTAAATGTAAAGGTGCACTATTTATGTTACATTCTATATTGAAATGGAAGGAGTATCAGACCACTGCAAATCTACGAAGACCCGGCCGTCCCTCTAAACTTTCAGCTCATACAAGGAGAAGACTGATCAGAGATGCAGCCAAGAGGCCCATGATCACTCTGGATGAACTGCAGAGATCTACAGCTGAGGTGGGAGACTGTCCATAGGACAACAATCAGTCGTATACTGCACAAATCTGGCCTTTATGGAAGAGTGGCAAGAAGAAAGCCATTTCTTAAAGATATCCATAAAAAGTGTCGTTTAAAGTTTGCCACAAGCCACCTGGGAGACACACCAAACATGTGGAAGAAGGTGCTCTGGTCAGATGAAACCAAAATCGAACTTTTTGGCAACAATGCAAAACGTTATGTTTGGCGTAAAAGCATCACAGCTCATCACCCTGAACACACCATCCCCACTGTCAAACATGGTGGTGGCAGCATCATGGTTTGGGCCTGCTTTTCTTCAGCAGGGACAGGGAAGATGGTTAGAATTGATGGGAAGATGGATGGAGCCAAATACAGGACCATTCTGGAAGAAAACCTGATGGAGTCTGCAAAAGACCTGAGACTGGGACGGAGATTTATCTTCCAACAAGACAATGATCCAAAACATAAAGCAAAATCTACAATGGAATGGTTCACAAATAAACATATCCAGGTGTTAGAATGGCCAAGTCAAAGTCCAGACCTAAATCCAATCGAGAATCTGTGGAAAGAACTGAAAACTGCTGTTCACAAACGCTCTCCATCCAACCTCACTGAGCTCCAGCTGTTTTGCAAGGAGGAATGGGCAAAAATTTCAGTCTCTCGATGTGCAAAACTGAAAGAGACGTACCCCAAGCGACTTACAGCTGTAATCGCAGCAAAAGGTGGTGCTACAAAGTATTAACTTAAGGGGCTGAATAATTTTGCACGCCCAATTTTTCTGTTTTTTATCTGTTAAAACAGTTTGAAATATCCAATAAATTTCGTTCCACTTCATGATTGTGTCCCACTTGTTGATTCTTCACAAAAAATTACAGTTTTATATCTTTATGTTTGAAGCCTGAAATGTGGCAAAAGGTCGAAAAGTTCAAGGGGGCCGAATACTTTCGCAAGGCACTGTAAATATACAGTAGTGCCTGTCAAATTTCTAGGTGTCAGACACTCAGTGATGCATTCTGTACCTCGACAGATGGATTATATTAATAAAAACATTATTTTTCCCCAGCTACACCGTCAATAGCATCTCTCACTGTGGAAGACACTGCATCCAGAACAGAAATTAAGTCTGCACCACTTCCCAACACTGAGGTTACCTCTACAGCTCAAGGAACCACAAGCACTGAAATTATAGCTGATGACCCTGCCCAGTGGCCAGCAGTCCTGACTGATAGTGTGCGCTGTCAAATTAAAATAAAAAATTACATGAGGTTCACCATGGGCCAAGAAAGGCTCACAGGACTGGCACTTACGTCAATTGAGCGCGGTGTTCGTCAATCTTTGGACATGGAGGACATTGTGATTGCCTTTGCAGAAAACAAGGCTCGCAAACAGCAGTTTTAGATAATTTGCACATGTTTGTGAGAACTGAAAAATGTTAGTGTGTGTGTGTGTGTTTAAGTATGTTGGATTTAGTTATTGTGCACTTTTTTAATGTATATTTGATTTTATGGTACAGTGGTGTTTTTTTTGCAAATGTTCAATTGTTGAAAATGTTCCAATTTTATGCACATTATATGCAACAGCAGTATTTGCACTGTAATTTTTTTTTAAATTTATGCACAGTATATGCAACACGAGTATTTGCACTTTAAACATTTTTTATTCATGCACAGTTTATGCAACAGCAGTTTATGCACTGTAAACCTTTTTTTATTTATATAAAGTGTGGGTGAACTTAAACTTTATGGCTATGCTGTGGTTCCTGTAGGCTTTGCGTGCGTGAGTGCGGGGCGGGGGGTTGGGGGGCCATCCATACAGTATAGTATCAAAATCAGTTGTAGGATAACTTTATGGAGTCTACTTAACACATCCCTCTAGCCCTCTGACCTGACCTGACCTGACCTTTTGAGATGCCTGATTAAGTTCAACGTTGTTGATCCAGCATCATTTATCATTTATTGGTGCCACACACCTTGCATGTAGCTGTTAGCTTACTGCCACTGTTAACAAAGTTATTAAAAGCAAAACTAATGATAAAAGGCACAACTCCGGGAGGACTTGGTGTCGCCATCGTCAATGCATTTTTTTATATGTTAGTGCGCGCACATAACGCATAGCGCATGCATTATGTTGCACATTATGGCAAAGGGCAGGGGACATGCAGCTCGTCATACATTTTCCCCAACATATATGCCAATAAAATATGGCAATATGCCAATAAAAGAAAATAGAAATACATGAATAAATTTAGATTTAAAAAGCAATAATTGCATGAAAACAGGTTGTTGACAAGTCTCGAAGCTCGAGTCTGAAGTCTTTTGGGTCAAGACACACACACACACACACACACACACACACACACACACACACAGACACAGTGTGGCTGTGGCTTAGGTGATAGAGTGGTCACCTTGGCCACAGTGTATGAATATGGTTCCTGTTATATTGCTTTGAGTGGTCTTTAAGACTAGAAAAGGACTATATAAATGCAGTCCATTTACACACACACAGCATAAAAGGACATATATATTTCATAGAAAAAGGCTGTCCTATAAAAGCAGAGTGCTGTGCAGGGCTTATGTCAGACACTCGGTCCAAGCTGATGTATAATAACACAAAATGCAACATCCTCTTTGCCACCAAAAATTAGGACATGCGCTACTGAAAATATTTTAAAACCACAAAAATCCAGAATTACAGTTTTAAATGAATTATGTGCTCTAAAATACCACAAGGCTGTCGCTACTAGCGAGCGGTAGGCTGACGTTAGCTGCTGTCGAGTATAGTGTTAACTAGCATCATGTGCAGCGGTGTTTGTGTTGCCTGTATCGTCTGTTTCAGAGCATCAGAGAGAAGAGCAGACATATCAGTGGCACCAGATTTTGGTAGCCAGGGTTGGCAGGAAGAAGATTTTTACAAGTAAATGTTCCAATTAATGATCCAGGCAGCACATTCTCGTCTCCCTCCTTCATTTTACAGTCGAATGGTGGCTAGAACGGCTCCGAGTCAAACGTCAATACGGAATGGATTAATCTGCATTATTTTTTTTAACGCATTATTTTTTCCCAGATTAATTAATCGAAATTAACGCGTTATTTTGACAGACCTATGTGGAATACCTGCAGAACAGGGACATGTAAGTAGTTCTATACAATTTATTTAGTAGATAAGGGTGAATTTGTGTGTGTTGTAGCAGTGTTTTGCCATTGAGAACGAGCTAGCATGCTAACGGTTAGCCCCCTATAGGCCCCTCGTCTCAGCTAGTTACGAAGAAAGCCGTGCAGATTTTGACCAGCTCACTCAGAGACTGAAGGCAGGACACATTCAGAAACCCGTATCTCACTCAAAACTGCATGGGTGTGTTTTTTTCAAACTTTGTATGCGTGTGGAAGAACCAGAGACACAAAATAACACCCCAAATCCCAGACAAATTGCTGATTTCAGTGGAAGCAGAGATATGTAGTACAGCCTTACACCAGCAGGGGGAAGCACCAGCCTCCATGCAGGACAGTATCTGCAGCACCGTGGGAGCTGTGCTGTGGGAGTTCATGGAGTCCACAAGCTAAATTAAGTAATGGTCACTACCAAGCTTGTTTAGAAAATATTTATTTCATAGAATGTACACTGTACAAAGGCACTGAATCATGTGAGATACATTGCGATCTCATCCTTTACAGTCACATTTTGTGGAACATTTCCTCTCTTATGTCTCAAGTTGCTACATGATTTCTTTTAAACCATATAGATAGCACAGTAATTCTCTTCATATCAACAGCCTTTAAAGAGAAAACAATCCAAATACAAACACACATTTACTACAACACTGCTTTGTAACCTTCTTTGCTAAATCTAGAGACATTTATTATTGTACAAAATAAACATAATACATTGATTTTTGCTTTGCTTAATGATTTAAGTAATGATTTTTCAAAATAAAGGCATTAAGCTACAAATCAATCAGCAGTCGGTATTATTATTCTGTCTGTCCCTACATTCAGGCAGATGGCTCACTTTACAGTGACAGTGGAATTCTAACCATCTGATGGTTTGTTGTGATTGTCAGCTGACGCTGGACGGTGCCATTCAACCCGCTGACTCTTTCTGTGTTCTGATCTGACAGGCCACATTCAGCTTTATGATGACAGATGCACAAGTTGAAAGAGCTGATGGGATAACATTTCACTTGAATTGTACATTGTACGATTTCATGTGACCCATAAAATTGATTGATTTGTTTGTTGATAGTTTAAAGCATAATCCTTCAAGGAAATCATTGCTCAGCAACATGAATGCCCCTTAACAGAGATGACAGAGGAGTCATTCCCTCTGTCCCTTACAGAGGTAAGCACTTGATATCCAATAATCACTAAAGTCTATGTCATGCAAGAGAGCCAATAAAACTAAATGGAATGGCCAAAGTTGTCTTATTGACATTTAAGGTGTGTTAATTGATTCACAGCGTCAACTCGTGCATTTAGTAATGTGTAAAAAAAACATGTCACCTTAAAATTTGCAGCGGTAGCCTTTGAGCAGCTCAGTGAATGAAATTACCTTTTCTCAGTCTGTAGCTTAACCTAGTTAAGATGACATGGCATAAAAAACATCTCTTCATTTTAAATTAATAGTTGACTAATGTATGTTAACTTCCACCGCAGGAACAGTGGTTACATAACCTTCATAACAAGCCACAACTTAACAGTGCGTGTGTGTCAAAGGTGCCTTCCTGTACTTAAAGAATTAGGACTCTGGTCCCTGCCTTACACTTTGAATAGACCTGCAATACCTACTGATACCATGTTCTGTTTTACAGGGCTAGCGCTGATGCTTGTCAACTTAAAATGACCACTTAAGTGGAAAACATTCACTTCAGTTTAATAAAAACATAAAAATTCAACTGTGAAATGTATGGTTGAACTACATCAATTTAATTAGCAAATGTAATGAAATCGACAACAGTTTTAAGGACCATAACAGTGTTCAACTCATTCACAACAAATCACATGTACATGTACTACACATGCATTTTTGCTGGACATTTTTAAAAAAAATGCTTAAGGGTTTAAACCTGTGAATGTCCGTCTGTTGGTCAACAGTTGGATGGATTTCTATGATATTTTATACAGACATTCATGTTCCCTAGAGGATGTGTCTTGCGGACTTTTCCTCTAGCTGCGTTATTAGGACAACATTGTTTTCTATTCAATACTTTGGTTTACGACCACTAGGTTCATTTTATTTCAGTGTGCTATGAAAATTAGCATATAGCACTGCGTTACCACACAGCACCATAACAATGACTACAATGAAAGTAGACATGATGTTACTGTCTATAAGCGATAAGATGATTTTCACAGTGTAGTGAAAGGAACTGAAGGCAAAGGCTGCCTGGAAGGGAGAAAACCCATCCAACAATGTGAAACACAATGGTATTGTGTATGGTGGTATAGCAGTGAGGGAACTGTGGAGCATCCATCCAAACATTAGCTATACTTGCTTGCCCTTTAAAGACAGGGGCTGTTGGGGATGGCACGTAAAGACAGAAAATCCTTGATATTCTCATATTCACACCGATGGGCAATTTAGAGTCACCGATTTACATAATGTGGATGTTTTTGGACCGTGGAGCACTCTGAGGAGACCCATGCAGGCACACAAAGGCCCCAGACAGTAAGTCAGGTCCAAACCCACAACCTTCTTGCTAACAAATGCACCTCCATGCCGCCTCAAGGAGCGTTCAAGTGTGACTTAGGGGTGCTACGATTCTCCAAATCCACAATTTAATTAGAATTTAGATTTTAAGGTCACAATTCAATTCAATTTCAAACATCTCCCCCCCCCCCCATTGACTGCTATGCCATTGTTGCCATGGAGTCTTGATTCATAAAGATCATAGGTTTTATGCCACTGACTTCTTTAAAAATAAGGCTAAATGTTGACAAACAGAGACTTCAGGGAAGGAGGTTTTCCAGTTATGTTGTTTCTCCCTCTTCTCTGACTCTGGAAGTGGCTATAGTGTCTGGAAGAAGTGCAGCTGCAGGCTCCTAAGCAACTCTGTGCCTTAGCTGCAGGCTAAGTTGTCTTTTTTTTCTTCAAACGAGCACAAACAGGCTCGGTGGGGATAAAAAATACTGGGAGAATCACCAATCCTGCTTTCGATTTCGATCAATTTTTGATTTGGAATGAAAATGGTGACACCTCTAATGCCAACCCTATCATTTCCATTCATCATTTCTCCTATCATAGCTTGTCCTAGCCTTTACTAGTCTGCTGCACAACCTGTTAGCCTATGGGCAGGTAGATTTGGATGTGGTACATCTGAATTTGTAGTTCAGAATTTGAAATTACACACACTACATGGTTCACTTTGAATTTAATCCATATTCTTAACTTGTATGTGAAGTTTGGAAGATTAATTGTTTGTGATTAGTTAAAAAAAAATTCAATAAAGGTATACAAATTTCAAGTTAAAACCGAGATGGCATAATGCATTTCAAATCCATTCTTCAATGTCGGATAAAGCTTTCTGAGACACTACAGCCAGGGACTGAGACCAGCATGCAAATCATGTTCTAACCCCCTATGTGTAACATTTTTATGTGATCATAGACAAAGTCAGAAGATGAAGTTAACGTTTTTCTTTTTGCCACCACTTTGGAGCAGAAGAGCATGCCATCATATCAACAAACCAGAGCAATATTCTCATTCACGTGGAGTCCACCTGATATTCACTCTCCTTTAGCTGGAATCCAAAGTCAGAACTCATCATTTTGCCTTGACTTTCAATAATTGCGTATTCTTCATTATTCATTCATTATTCTTCATAACTAGTAGTTTTAGTCCTGTCAGTCCTGGCGAAGAGAATAATATTAACTTTTGAAAGCCACTGCTTCTCAACAACCCTCTGTTTGTTTGTGTCCCACTAGCACAGCTGTGTGCATCTCTCTCTCTCTTTCTTTCTCTCCCCCAGCTCTCTCCCTCCCTCTCTCTCTCTCTCTCTCGCTCTCTCTCTCTCTCTCCCTCCCTCTCTCTCTCTCCATCCCTCCCTCCCTCTCCCTCTCCCTCTCTCTCTCTCTCTCTCTCCCTCTCCCTCTCTCTGCCTCTCTCTCTCTCTCTCTCTCTCTCTCTCTCTCTCTCTCTCTCTCTCTCTATTAACTCTGGCTTCTCTGTGCTGGATCAGCGGCCGTCCTGGGACGTCGCTGTCTCTCTCTCCCGGCTGTCTGTGCCTCGTTCCACATGTGGATCTGGAAGACTTAGCCTTTCCTTTTGTTCTCTCTCTCCCTCTGTGTGTTTGTTTCATTCTCCTGTCTGTGTGAATGATGGCTTCAGTTTTGCATCTTGTGTGTTTGTGTAGCCGGTCCTTTTTCCAGGTTCCATGGGGGTGAGGAGGTCGTGTAGCTCAGGCTCTAGCTGTCTGGAGACATCTGGAAGCTGCTTGACATCCTCCCGGATCCATTTTCTTCATATATCTTTACATTCTAGTATAATGTTTTTAGATAAGTACGTTTATTATGTTGGTTATTCTGTACACACACCATCTACCTGTTAAAGGGTTTTTATTTCGGGGGTGGGGGGTGTCATTATATGAAAAAAAAGGACTTGACCTGACTCTGTTTTTTGGTCTCCACTAACTCCTGAGGTAACTATCTATTCTATATCTATCTAGCTATTTAATGTTCCACCATGTTCACCAGCTAGTCTCCAACTGTGTCAGTGTGCTGTTTGCTGCTGAGTAGGTTGTGAACAGTGTGATTTTTTTGTTGTTGCTGAAAACATCTGCCTGTTGCTGCTGGTTGATGAGAGCAGAGAGAATGAGCCATACTCTAGAGATGGCCAAATAAAGCCTCATGAAGCTAAAACAACCCCTTGCTTCATTGTCTGAGTCACTAGATGGCGTTCTCTGTTCAACAAAGGGTCAAAAGCACACTGAATTGCCATTCCTTGAGCCTTTTTATTTAAACCAATAACGCCATCTGGTGGGCTCAGAAAATAAATAGTATGGTTCACAAAGCTTCACGAAGCTTTATTTGGCCATCACTACCATACACCAAATGTGCTGTAAAACCAAAACAATGAGCTGAAAGACACCAATAATCACTAATAAAGAGTTGGTAATAAATCTCTGTGGGTGCATCACTATGAATGCCAACTTTCACGTTACACATAAGTATTTTATTCAGTATCAATAATAAAAAAAAAAAAAATGATTACGGGAACTGGAATTGAATTTGAAATTGATTGTGCCACCACAAATATAGCTTAATCATACTCAATCTAGTTACAAAACCTTACATTTAAAGTAAGAATAATGAAATGCAAATCAATTTTGATTAAATTTAAACAAAACTGTGGTTTATTACAACTTGGGTTTTATTTTTGTAGCTTTGGCCATCAGTTCTCTCAGGTATGATAACAATGCACTCAGCATAGTAACTGCTCAGATGTCAGAAAGCAGGGACCAACACACAAAAAACATGAGCAGCCAGATGATCAGCCCAACACGCATAATGTTCCTGATAATCCCTCATTGTACAGGAAAACTGTGAATGCAAACAACTCAGCTATTACATTAAAGAGTATGGTAAAATAACCAATAGAACAGATGACCAGAGCGACAAAAATAACTTCACTTGTAATAAATAGTATTTGTTCACACTCAATTCCCAGAAGAGGTGGCCAGCCATTCAAACCAACAAATATATATGAATATATTGGGTGGTAAATATGATATACATTTTAATTTGAAAATGTTTAGACATAAATTTAGATTAACCAAATTGAACCAAGTACCTCCCGACAAAAATATCTACCCCCTTTGTTCCCTTCCTCAGTTATCCGTCAGAAATTCCCCTCTGTCCCTATGAGACCTCCTACTCAGCATTTTTACTCCATCCTGTCGCTGCCATCACCGTTGATCTGCACCACACAGTCCTTGTTCAAAGGCTCCTTTGAATGGGCCGTGTCGAAGTGCTGGGTGCTCACCATGTATCTACCCCGAGCATCCAGCCCCAAGGCGGGGACAAAGCGACGGTCAAACTGGATTTCTTGGCGCAGGTAGGAGGTCCTCTTCTGGCAGGAGTCACCAGTTCCCTCCTGCAAGGCCGACAGGAAGACCACCAACTCAAAGTGATTGGACGTGCCCTCACACAAGGCGGGGTACAGGGGGCTTTGGCGGTCCAGGGGGTGGTAAAAGGTGAGTGGGAAGATGAAGAAGGGGCAGGGCTGCTGGCCTAGGTGATCCAAGTGGAAGTCCAGAGAGGTCTGGTGCAGGGCCTGACCTTCATGCTCCTCGTAGAGCACAGCGCTCACTTTTACGTCCACCAGAGGGCGCTGCAGCAGGTTGGTGGCTCGCAGCATGAGGCATGTCTGACCCTGGTGTTGGCCCACCACCGCCTGGGGGCTGAACTGGATGGCTCCTGCTCGCTTCTGGGGACGCGCTATCTTGGCTACAAATGCACCTAAAGGTAGACAATATATTATGATAAAGAGACGTTTTGACGTTGTTACTGTAAACATGTTTGCGGTAAATCGCAGCAACAGAAATCAGGCTCTGACAATAGCAATACAGATAATAACAAAAAATGTGCTCAAAATAATAAGGCACCAAATGTGAGTAGTGCAATTGATAACATGGTTCTGTTTCTGTTTTTGAATGCCTTGTTTTATTTGTTGTCTGCATTGTGCCCCCACACACATGTTCCTGTAGGTCCACATGGGAGGCTGTTGGGTTGACATTTGGATGCCATCAGGGTAAAACTCTGATTCACTAATGGGGCCAAGGTGGGATACAAGTAGAGGCTGTAGTCCAGTGTGGCCATTTAGCACAGCTATGAACACGTTTGCCTTTAGATGTGTAGATTGTTACAGGCCTATACAAATTCTGTGTTGTTTCAAAAAATGACCCTGGGTGAAAATGAGTAGAGGTTTAAGTGCTTCCCATACCAGACATTTGTCCTTTCATTACCATCTACGTACACTGCCAGATCACATTCTCTCCTCTGTAGCGAGGTGGTGTACTTTCAGAGAAGAATCAAGAGTGCAATGATAAAGTGACTTGTTCAAGGACAACTACGATTAACTGCCAACCTGCTCTACTACCTGAACTGCAGCTCAATGTGGCTACATGTTATCTACCTGCAAATGCTAAATGCTATTTTCTCTAGTCTGGCTTCCTGAATGTACAGTGCTGGAATATAAAGCCCTCCCCTTCCACTATCTATTTTGCGAGGGCACATATATATATATATATATATATATATATATATATATATATATATATATATATATATAATGCTGCTCATTGGAGCGATACATCTACACAGCCGCCATATTGGTCCACGGAAGCTTGGAATAGGTCTGGCAATGCGAGACTAATCGATCTCAGGCTGGGTAGCTGCTCTAAAAATGTACAATTTGACTTTTCCAACGTGGTTGATGACTGTCCAAACCTATTCATATTTAGGCTTTAAAGACTGTGTATGCTTTTTATGTGTTAGTTACCACATGTATTGAACATGCTTTAATCTACATTGAATAATTAAATAAATAAAAATAATTTATTTAATTATTAAATAATTACAAAAATAAATAATTACAAAAATAAATAAATAAATAAATATATATATATATATATATATATATATATATATATATATATATATATATATATATCAATCTGGACCCTATTTGTTTGCATGTGTTGTGCATGTGTGTAAGTGACTAATGTAAACACAATCTTTGAAATTGGTCTAGTATTGAGCGAGACCACTGTGACCGGCCGTAACCCTACAGGAAAAATGTTCAGCGTCGGTTTGCATCCACTACAAAGATAGACCTTTTTGTTAAAGAGTAAGATCCTTTTTGTTTAACATGAAACAGCCCCGAAATCACCATGAAGTGTGTTTCACGATGATAAAATTACTGCTGCAGCGGTTGGACCAATTTCAAAACTTGTTGTTCTATCAGTCACTTAGACACAAAAACATGAGAAAGTAGGTTGACGGTTGAAAAAAACCAAATTACCTTTTAAGGTAAAGGACGGTTCGGTTGAAGTTAAGTATCACAGAAGATGGGGAAACACTACAAATCTGCTGTGTGAATATATAAATGCCCTCAACCCCCACTTTTTCAAATGTAATGTTTTGAAATAAATACGGTACGGTTATTAGTTTACATTTTGACTCTAGTTTGGCTCCCAATGTTTGCATTATACTTACAAGACTGTGACCTTAAAGTTCATGTTTGTGGAGAGGGTTAGGGTTAGGATTAGAGGATAGGCTTTAGGAATAGGAGAGTTGTACCTGTGATGAATGCTTCCAGCATTAGCCCAAGCAACATCTGCACAGCCAGCAGGGCTATGGCACTGGGACAGTCCCCACTGGGGAACATGGTGCCATAGCCGATGGTCAGCTGTGTCTCCAGGGAGAAGGAAAAGGCAGCCGTGAAGCTGGTTATGTGCTTCACACAAACCACATGCCCCTGTGGGGGGGCATCGTGATCCTGCACTGCCAGGTCTCCGTTGAGGTGGGCTAGCAAGTACCAAAGGCAGGCAAACAGCAGCCAGTGGGCCAAGAAGGAGGCGCAGAAGGCCAGCAGGACCCATCTCCAGCGCATACCCACCAAGAGTCCCCACAGGTCCTGCAGGGCCAGCACCCAGGCTCTGCCCAGGGCCCCGCGCCACGAACCCGAGGAGCAGACCGGTGGACGGAGGGCACAGTGTCCGTCTTTGGTGACCAGGCGTTGGCGGGGTGGGGAGGACAAGAGAGGAGAGGAGGAAGCCTTGCCACCCAGAACACTGCTGTTCGATTTGGTTGTCATGGTTGCAGGTGGATATCAAGCAGGGTAACACAGGATAATCCTGTAATGAAATAATAAAAGACACCCACGGATATTTTACAAGACTGTATCATTCAATATTAATATCAGTTTCATCTCTGTGTGTCCAGTACAGAGGTAGCTCTGATATGTGCTAGCCAAGCTTAGCACAAAGACTGAAAGCAGGGGAAACTTTAAAAAACACCCAAACTGTCAGATTTACATGTTATATCTTGTAAGCTATTTAGCTCAGAATTAGGGAACATTTGAGCTGAAACCTGGCAGGAATTTATTTTATTTTTTTTATTGTTTGTGTGTGGGCATTTTAGGCCTTTATATAGGACAGATGAAGACATGAAAGGGGAGAGAGAGGAGGAATGACATGCAGCAAAGGGCCGCAGATCGGAGTCGAAGCCTTGCCCACTGCATCAAGGACTAAACCTCTATATATGGGCTTGTGCTCTACCAGGTGAGCTACCCAGGTGCCCGAGACAGGACTTTTTAGATGATATGAGTAACTGCAGTCAACTGCTGGAGAAATAGCTCCAATGTTACCTGCTAAAACCTTTTTACGCTCCAGTGTTACCCGCTAAAACTTTTTTTCGCTTCTGTCCCTACCCATACAAATACACAATGTGAAAATCAGCCTTCATTATCTAACTTCGGTGCTATAACTATTCTCAACAACTATTGGATGGATTGCCACGAGCTGTTTATTTATTTTTTTACAGACATTCATAGTCCCCAGAGAATATAACCTACTAACTTTGGTGGTCCCCTGACTTTTCCTCTAGCCCCACCATGAGGTGTGGTTTTGAGGGGGAAAACTGTTGGATGGATTGTGATGACATTTTGTGCAGACATTCATGTCCTGCTCAGGATGAATTGAAACAACTTATGTGACTTTTCATCAAGCGCCATCATCAGGTTACCTACTAAACATCCGCATGTAGCCTTGTTATTGTGAGCATGCATGCTGACATCAGCATTTAAATTCCCCCAAACTACTGTATCTCTAAAGTATCTCTTTAACAAATCACACACAATTCGGTGTTATTATTGTAATATCTAATCTCATATTTTTTCATTTCCATTTACTGAGCCTTTCCCGAAATGGTTTGGCACCCCTCTGGAGAGGCCTGCCTGACACTTTTAAACCTCTGTATTCGGAGGATTGCCATAAAATGTGCTGAGCACATTCTTGCAGAGGTGAGAAAAAGTCAGTGTGACAAGTCTAGGCTATAAATTCAAGACCAACAAGGCCCTTCTCAAATCTTAAACTTTAAATACTAATCCTAGTCCTAGTCCTAAATCTAAATTTTAATTCCATTTTAAATATTACCAAAAGTTGTAATACGTTTACTGAAAAATAGATTTAGACAAATCAAAAACTCATCACATTAATGACTTGAGTCCACACATCTGCATTCTGGTTCCCATACGGATAAAACCTTCTGATATTAGTGACAGATTGGCCATTTCTGAACTGGCACCAAAAGGACCAAACATACATTTGTCCTGCAAGACTTGAACCTAGGGAACCTTTTTACTTTCGCATGCCCCGACGACTAGCGTTATAAGATAACTAGTGGTTTGCCCTAAAACTGTTCACATTCGATTAGCATGAAAACATATCCCAGAAAACGGTCGACTGGGTACCCATGTGTTATTAACCCCTAGGTTCATTTTGCGCTGGATTTGTCCTTTAAGTTATGCTAAACAAGTCCTGATGAAATTGATATCCATCTTTTCATCTGGGTAAAACAGTACACATACATATTATCATCCTATATCCCATTATGTAGAACTGTTCCTTTAAATCCCAGTGTTAAGCTGTATCTACAGAATCACCATGTGTCTAATTTAAACAGTGCATATGTGTGTAGAGGAACTCTGAGCACCAGATGGATGTGAAGGCAGTCCTGACAGGACAGCTAGAGTCCTGTACTCGTCAGAGTTTCTATTTCTATGTCAATATTGTTGCCAGGAGATTAGAGCAGGTCCCAGCTGGGAATCTGTCTGAGGAACACAGCCACATGCAGAGTAGGAATGTGTCTTTCATCTGCAGGGAGCTTTAAACTTACTGCACTGCATGGCTCTCCACTGGTCTTGTTCCCCAATCACAATGTACATTCACTATCATTTTACGCATGCATTTATTATGCACATGCAGCTTCCTTTGATGCATTTGCTGTGACCTTTGCATAGCTTCCAAACACAAAAAGTTCCAACATAACTATAAATCCAATTTGGGGTGTAATGTTACATTTTAAAAATAAAGTTCAATAACATCATAGATTATTGTTCGGGAAGTACCCACACTAACAAAATAACGAGATATATTGAAATACTGGAAAGTTTTATAAAGCATGTTTCAACCAGTTTAAACTTTAATAACACAAATTAAAAATGTACTTGGTTATATTTCAAAAATCTTGAATCGGTTCAGTAGTCCTAAATAAGAACAGCATAAACAACATCAGAACACTTTCTGTGTTTATCTGTGAAGCAAACACTGACCAACTGAGGACTTAGCTGGAAATAAGCTGCAGCAATAGCAGGATAATGAGAAGTGTGTCGGGTGAATGTGTAGATGGTTTGGTAAGAGGTTTGTCTTTGTGCTGAGGCTGGGGGGAACAGTCAGCACGGCCGTCACATGAGAGCCATGTGCTGGCTGAGGCTCCGTTGTATTGGACCTCAGTGTGTCACATATGACACTGGATCAGTCAGTCACCACTAAACCTTTACTTCCTCTTCAACGTAATGGCATTATGTTCCCTTCAAAACACAAATTTCTCATGCAAATAATATTAGGGAGGTTGTACTGGACCTGCCCAGAACTTGTGTTCAGCATCTCCAGCTATAGCAAAGGTTGCCATTTAGTCGGTTTTGATTGGTTCTCTGTCCAGGCACGATGACAAGGAAGCTGCACACAGTCACTGTGACTGACTATTGTTCGCATTGAGCAGATTATATACAACATGTTAATCAGTGAGCTACAGATGTGTTAGCAGGTGTATTTCTGAGATAATAATTATTTAATCGTTTTACTATTTGTTTGTGCCTATGTGCTTTTTATCTGTGTGTATGTGCATATGGGTCTGTGCTTACTGCTTATGTGCTTTTATTTGTTCTTATGTGTTTATGTGCTCCTATGTGTTCTGGCATATTTACATGTTGGACTCAGGTGCTCATGTTAATTAAAGTGACTATATGTAACTTTTAAATGTTTCTGAAACTGTGTAAAACTGTTGTTCAATCTGATCATCATAAATGACCTGTATCAACAAACAAGGCTAACAGTGAAAAGAACGCTATTTTTATATAGTTTTTAGTAAGGCTTCTGCCCGGGTCCGATTTTTTCCCACAGAGTAACAAAATGATTTACGGCAGATAGACGGCGCTACAGTAAAACATTCTGATGGGTCACAGATTTTGGCTGAACACTGGAAAAAAACACTTTTATTGTACAGTAGACTACCCAGCCAAGGGTAGCAGGATGTTTCTTTATATAGGCCTAATTGTATTTTTTTTAGAAGTTATCTGTTATAATTATGGCTGATATTCAGGCATGGCCATCACAGAACATTAGGAAATTAAACGAAAAACAACTAAGAGCTAAAAGGGAAAGTGAAAGATTTCAACAGATGGAGACAATCCAAATTGGGCCTCAGGTATGTAATGTCTATTTTCTTTATAAAATAACTTTAATAATAACACTCGATGTGGTTGTAGGTCATTAGCCAACATTAAATTACGTCCCCCTTCCATTTAGCACGGATGTTTTATTCCTTTCAGTCCATGTTTGTGTTGGCCTACTGTTTTCTTTTCCCTTGTCCCCCTGTACTTGTGTAAAGCGTTCGTGGGTTTCATGAAATGTGCTATATTAATCTAAGTTATTATTACGTCAGTTGCTAAAACAATCTCTTAATGCTTTGGCTCGTGACACAGTGACAGTGATAAAGTTACCCGGTTTAGCTCACGATACATCCAAAGTAGGCAAAGTTACCGTCTGCAACACTTGAAATGCAACAATGCATCTGTTACGTATTCTCTTTTTTTGGACTTTGCCCTTTATTTGATAGTGACAGTGGATAGACAGGAAAGGTGGGAGAGAGTTGGGGGATGACATGCAGCAAAGGGCCGCAGGTCGGACTCGAACCTGGGCCGCTGCAAAGGACTCAGCCTACATGGGGTGCATGCTCTTACTGGGTGAGCTAGAGGTCGCCCCTGTAACTTATTCTCTTATTGTAAATGAATGATTTTCTGTCTGAGCAAAACATTCATCGCAACTATATGACCTCCCCGTAATGCTAACTCCTAGACCTTTACGACAGCAAGTGTGGTAAAAACACTACTGCTTTTGTCCAAAGGGGCTGCTGAAATCAACACAAACTGAAAGTTACCAATAGTCACTTTAAATAATGAAATATTGCAGCCATGCTAGCTTTTCCCCGCTGCTTCCAGTCTGTATGCTAAGCTAGGCTGACCATGTCCTGACTCCAGCTCTGTACTGAACACACAATATCCATCATCTCATCTCACCCACTGAAAGAAGGTGAATATGCATTTTTCCTTTTCCTTTTCCTTCGAGAAACCAATACTTCTGAATCATTATTTCTTCTTTTGTTTTTGATAGGGTCCTTTGTTAATTTTGGAAATGCAATTTAATGGTGAAAATGCAAATTTAGTTTAATTCCAATGTATTTGAAAATTCCTGTAGGATTGCCTTGGAATGGGAGTCACTAATTACACTAATGTTCCAAAAACATCCATGGGAATGGACGTGACAGGAAACATAATAACAATATGTCAGTTTTTATGTATAGATTATGCAGTTCAAATATGAATAAACACTACTTTCTTTATTTTCAACATAATGTCATTCTGTTGTCTTTTTAAATTAGTTGTTATTCTCTCCTGTCTGCTTTTCTGTGGGAGTGGAATGGGACAGGGGTGGAATTCTGGGAAGGGTCCAGCTGCAGAGCTCAAGGCTCAGGCCCTCCTCCACCGTTGGACCCTTGGGTCTTAAGTTTGGAAAAGGCAGTGCCACCTGAAATTGTGTAACGTTATACCAGTGACGCTATGATCAGGATACAATAGCATGCTTCCTAGTTCATTAGTTCGGATAAGCCACACAACCTCCACCAATAACGGCAAGAAGAAATATACAACCTTAATATTTCTATATAACTGGAAAATAGGTAAGGTAACGTTAATTATATAGCTAACAAAAATTAAACTTTATTCTTAATTTGTCACATACAACGTACAATGTAATGAAATTCCATTACTGCATTTAACCTATCTATTAATATTAGGAGCAGTGGACAGCTATACTGTAAATACAGTACAGAATCCAAGGGGCCACTTGGGGTTCAGTGACCTGCTCAGGGACACTTTGACATGTGGCCGGAGGAGCCTGAGATCAAACTGCCAATCTTCTGTTGAGGGGCAACAACTCTAATGCTAGTATAACAGCACCCTTTCTCTCACAAAGTATGTTAAGCGTGCCAGCTAGCTAGATACAGTAATTTAATACATGCTGCTTAACATTATATTACATAACTTTATAAGTTACAGTTAATATTAAAGGCCCTCATGAAGTAAAAAATGCAGTTTTGGGGACAGAGCCTTCTCCAGAGCAGCTCCCAGGCTCTGGAACTCCCTCCCCCAAGAGATCCGCATCTCTGAGTCCCTCTCCATCTTCCAGTCCCGCCTCAAGACCCATCTCTTCACCTCTGCCTATCTGTAGCCCCCCGCCCCCTTCCTGTTTTCATCTCTGTCTGAATCTTGTTTTGTTTTGTTTTGTTCTGTTTTTGTAATCTACCTCCCCTGTAAAGCGACTTTGAGTCTTTGAAAAGCGCTATATAAATTAAATTTATTATTATTATTATTTTTGTTCATTATGCCAAATATATATATATATATATATAAAAAAAATTAAAAAAAAACACACAATTTGGATTATTTTTACATTATAATCAGGGTCTGTTGTCTTCCTAAGAAACAGTTTGAAATGTTTGATGACTCAACCTGCACTCAGGGGCGTTTACTTATGTCCAATGAAAATGTTTTATCAAGTTTTTATGTGCCACCCCCATGATTATATTTTTCCTGCCTGTTACCAGTAAGGACCGACGACTAGCTAGCAACAGCAGTGCAGTGGTTATGGCAGCGTTGAAACCAAATACAAACACACACACGCATGCATGCACGCATGCATGTGCACACACACACACACACACACACACACATATATGCTATAACAGCCATATGTTGTCGGGGCTGCTGACAATGTGGCTGAGGTCTAATTCAATCAAGAGAAACTTCTCTGATTTTACTGGCTTTGTGCCAATGCAGCACAGGCATGCTACATGCTACATGCAGATGAAAGGAGCCGCTGCTGAACGACGGAGAATGGAGGGAGGCGTAGTTCATCTGTATGTACTGCCTGTGTTGAAGTCTGTTCCCCTGTCGAATTGTGTTTCCCTCATGTTAGAATGCGTAGCACCCTCCTCTGTAGTTAGGGTTAGGGTCAAGGTTTGGTTCAGGGGCCGGGGAAACAGCAACGTTTCCCTATTCTTCTCCTAATCTAACAGAAACGACAGGGAAGTTTGTGTGGAGCCATTACCAACCGTCTTTAGTACTGAGCAAAATTCTAAGCCTGCCCACTTTTTATCGGTCCAATCAAATGCAAAGTGTTTGATTTACTGCTCAAATGTTCCATTTTTTAACTAGAAAATATGTCACACAACAGAAGCTTAATGCGCTTCAATGTCAGTTTCACTGGGACTTAGCTTAAGTGCGTAACGTGCATATTAATGAACATCCGTTACATTCAAGCCATTGCCAAATTAGTTGATACAAAGCTAATTAAGACTATCAGCTCCACACAATTCTCCCTGTATTTCTGAAAATGGTGTTGTCCAGCGACTTCCGTGCGCAGAAACTCGAGTGAAGATAATGACCTCTTCTGAAGAGTCCATCATGTTTTTTAATCCACCATGTCCTCCTTGGCTACTAGTAACTGCGTGGAGGAGGGGTGTGGGTGGTGCGCGATCACGGAAAGGCTTGTATCATGTGGACGCGCTGACAGTTTTTGTTCTCATTACGTACAATTCCACATGGGCGAGACAGAAACTATGCACTATAGCTTTAAGGTTGTATTGTTTAACTTTCGCTGGGAAGAGAGCTGACGGTAGATCCAGAGAAGGACAGCTGGCTAGTTAGCTTGCTAATTCCACCATGCTTCATGCTACACTGGTAACCACCACAAAGAGAAAACACTGTAGCTATTTCATTAGAATTAAATAAAGTGAATAATGTTATATAAAGTAATATGAATAAAACTTATTATAAACTAATATTATTTTTGCATGAGTCATGTCAGATAGATTTTCATCAGCAATAAAAACCCATGATCCCACGCTACTTCACTAACCCTAACGGCTTCTTTTGTTTTGTCTGAGAGACCCCTGGCTGGGATTTTTTCATCATGGGTCCTGGCGTTGGAGATGGGTCCCAGCCAGAAAGGGACCCGAGCCTGCAGCTGTTGGTGGGACTATGTGGCAATGCAGCTGCTATCACGATTGAATTTTAATGGTATTGTCGTCATTAGAGATCTAGTCTATATCCACGACGTTCTACTTCCAGGATTGTTCAGGTGCAGCCGGAAATTCCGCGTTCTAAACTCTGGTGGATTTCTGAGGACTATGGTTAACTGCTCCTCAGATCTCTGCAGGGTAAATCCAGACAGCTAGCTAGACTATCTGTCCAATCTGAGTTTTCTGTTACAAGACTAAAACAACCTTTGAACGTACACGTTACACCAAAACAAGTTCCTTCCTGAGGCTATTTTGCAGAGGCGCTGTTGCACCACCCGGCGCTGTGATTGGTTTAAAGAAATGCCAATAAACCAGAGCATGTTTTTCTCCCAATCGGGAATTCTGTGTGGACTAGTCAGACCTTCCTCCGCAACGCTTTGGAGGTAGGTCTGGCAATGCGAGATGATTAGGGGCGGCTGTGGCTCAAGTGGTAGAGCGGTCAACTACCAATCGGAAGGTTGGTGGTCAATCCCTGGCCCTGAAGTTCTATGTTAAAGTGTCCTTTACAGTAGAGATCTAAACTGGAACTGGCTGCAACCATATCTGATGATTTTAAAACATATAACCAAGCCAAATGAAGCCTCATGAAGCTTTCTGAACCATTTTCTTTATTGTCTGAGCTCACTAGCTCTCTGTTCAACAATGGGTTGAAAGCACACTGAAATGCCATTTCTTGAGCCTTTGTCTTTAAACCAAGATCACCATCTAGTGGCCTCAGAAAATAAATATGGTTCACGAAGCTTCATTTGGCCATCATTAGTATTTTGACTAGCAAAATCTCTTTCAGATTGTTAACAGACCCACTAGACCTAATCTGAAATGTCCTAATGAAATCATCTCTAATGGATATAATCCTAACCAATGTTCCTCATAAATACACAGCTGATTCTATGACATTAGTGACCACTGTGTGGTTGCCACAGTTAGAAATACAAAAATTCCCAAAACCCAGCCACGCATTATTATCAGGCTTTACATGAAACATTTTTATGGAACAAGGGTTTTTTTCATGACCTGTTGATTGGGAGAAAATTAACCTTATTGATGATGTTAAAAAAGCCTGGAAATTCTGTTCTGATGGTTGTATTACTTGGAAAGTACAGAGTAAAAGGCCGAAACAATGCGTGGTTCACTTTCGACTTATCCAACTTACTTCCGGGACGCAATGTGGTATGGTCTAAAACCAGGAGAACAAGACTTGATTCAGGCTGCTTTACAGCCGCCAAAGCTTTCAGTGAGCTCAAACTATCTTCAAATTTCAAACAATCTAAACAATCCCTTTACAATTTTGAAAGGCTATTAACATATCACAATTAAAATGTGATGCATTATTCATTCAACTATCCAGCATCAAATTAGAGTTGAAAGTTCCACCTTGAAAGTACATTGTGCTGATAATGCCTCTCTTTTTACTTGAATTTGCATGCATGACTTGTACTTTGCAGTCATAGGCGCTTTTACCATATGGCATAGGTAAAGGGCCTTGTGAATTTGTGTTATTAATTTACACGGTTTAACGGTTACACATGTTGCAGCGTGACTCAATCATGCGTGGCTCAGGTCTATTTTTACGCGGGCAGGACGTGAAACGGCAAGAGCATCCAGTCAGTTTACCAAAGGACACCCCCCCCCCAAACATCGTATATGTTTCCTCTACAACACCATGGACGAGGAGAGACTCATCTTAGAGGTGGAAAAACTTAATACGACACCACAGATCATTTTTAGAAAGACAACGCTAGAAAAGAGAAGGCATGAAGTTTAATTACAGGTGCTAGGAGTGGAAGGTAGATACCATCTAATAAACACGTGATTGTTCTATAAAGTACTTGTAGAGACAATAAAATCTGCGATTTGGGCAGGCAAGACGCTCCGCTTCTGAGAAGCTCCCGGTGTGGTATTGAGCGTGTCAGAATAAAACCGCGGCGCAGACGGAACGTAGCACAGATGCGCCCAGTGGAGAACCTGGGTCAGCCTGCTGGGGAAGCCGCTCATATACAGCACGCAGAGCAGCTGGAGACACGTGCGCAACCGCGGGCAACAAAACTACCTGTATAATGTGCTGGAGAGACCAACAGCCTGGGTGTTCATATACAATGTGTGTGTGTGTGTGTGTGTGTGTGTGTGTGTGTGTGTGCGTTTATTTTCATCATTTGCATGTAGAGTAGTTGTGAAGCTCCTGAGTTGCACAATGGTTGATGCGGTAGCATAATGAGGGTCCCAAAATGTTAACTTAAGCATTGAGAACTTTGTAAGTGTACAGACAGTTTATTGAACGAAGAGCTGCGGGAGATCCGTGAAAGGGCTACGAGAGAGAGAGAGAGAGAGCTACCGGTAGTCAATGCCGCATCACAGCCTTGTACTTCGGGACACTGGTGGTGTACCTGCGGACATTGTGAAGCTATGGCCACCCAACAGGAGTGTCTGTGTTGCAAGGAGTGGGACCTGTTGCGTTGCGATGCCCAAGAGTGTTTTGTACAGTCTGAAGATTTCCCCTCTCTGATAAACAGGGCTGTACTTGAAACTTTTTCGGCGACCGAGACTGGAGGGACCAGATGGACAGTTATCCACTGAGTAAGTACACTAGACAAGTTATGCAGAATGTGATTATTTCAGATATATTGTGCAAATTGCTTTGGATTTTAGTTTGCATCGCCAGCTGTAAGTCATGACTGGTTTCCAAGACGGCGGCGGCATGTAAACATGAACGCGAGTGTCTTTATAATCTATCTTTTCAAGAAACTGTTTGTAAACTTACAAAGTTCTCAATGCTTCAGTTAACATTTAGGGACCCTCATTATGCTACCATTGAAGTGTGGTGATATTTTGAGCCTTTTTAGTGGTATAAATAGCGATTTGTTTTTATGTTCCCAGTGCCCCGAATACTAGCGTTGTAAACTAATCAGCGGTCCGCGCTAGTGTTGTTCAAGCTAAAAACTCATTCCATTAGCATGAAAACATGTCCCAGAGAGCAACAGAGTGGGCACACATCTGTTAATAACCCCTAGGTTTGTTTTGCGCCGGAATTGTCCTTTAAATTAGTGAAGGTATTTTGCCAGCGAGAACATTATTAGTGTTATAAGTTAGTTGGCAAACTTACAATTTGATATCCGCTTGTGGTCTTTAAAGAAAGTGTAGAAAAGTTCAGTTGTGAGGTTAGTAAGCTATATCCAGCGGTCAGAAACACAGGTGAAATATGAAGGTATGGGTTTCCTGTGTGATTGAGAACTGTGAAGCCCTGAAGCCCCACCCCTATAGCTGCACACAGGTCGCTGTTTTTTTTGTGCGGGGACTTAGTATTATTCAGTTTAATAAAATCCAGTGCAATCCAAACTGCTCTGAATTCCAAACGCCAAGTTCATTGGGTACTGAGGAATACACTCGCCAAGTGTGAATTAGATTGGAGAACGGTTGTCGAAAAAGATTTAAGAGACAACCAGACACTCTCACACACACAAACACACACACACGGTCCTCCCTTTTTAATTGGATATATCATCCATCAAAATGCTACCAACGCAAATTTCCACTTTTATGCCAATGATGCTGTGATAAACTGCTCTGCGTCTACACCAAACCAGACTTTTTGTCACCAACAACTTGCTTTTAATACCGTATGTTCCCTGTGTGATTTAAAACTTGTTTTGAATACTGACAAAACAAAACTCATGATGTTTTCAAAGGCAAAATCAAAGCCACTGAGCTTTCCAGTCTTTCACTTTTAACAAGTATCTAGGAATTGTAATTGATACCTCACTCTTATTTAAGCTTCACATCCAGCAAACTGAAGTTGAATTGTTTCACTACATATGAATATTTCAGTTATCAGTTGTTTTAATGTCACAAACTGATGACACTGAAAGTTGAAAGTGCAACATTGCTTCCTAGAAATTATGTTTATACATTATTAAATAGATTTTCTAAATAAGTTCTGGATAAAACATAATTGCTTTATGGATTATGTTCACTAGCAAATTTTTTTCCAGTACAGGAAGTGTTATATACATGTTTGAGAATGGTTAGTTTGGGACTTTGACACTAGAGACAGGTGCTTGTGTTCAGTGTTACATGTATAGGTACGTTTAGGCTTCGAAAACATTCTGGTAAGGGAAAGATGGTAGTTTTGGTAAAAAGGTTAACATATCTTTTGCCTCAAGTCACTTTTTTATATTTAACCAAGGCCACAATCGATCCATGACCTAAACCAATGCAGAACATTTTATGAAAGAAAAACAAGGTAATTATAATTATATATCAAAAAGGTATTATGACTATTTTTGGGGGATTTTTGGCCTTTATCCGAAAAGACAGCTGAAGACAGGAATAAGGGGAGAGAGGGGGCATGCAGCAGAGGGCCGCTTTAAGTAACTGTTAAATAAATTTGCTGATGTAAATAAGTATTATATAAACTGAACTATACATTTTTAGGAGACAGGGTATTGACAAGGACACAGATCTGTCTGCAGTGTGAGTAGAGTGCTTGTTATTTAAGCTTAAACCTTCAAAAACACACAGCGTTCACACATTCCAGCTGCGTTGTATCCTGTTTTGAAGTTAGAGTCTCTGCAGAGTTTATATAAATGCACTGTGTGAATTATGCAGCTTACATTATGTCACGCTGACTTTAGTGAGATATGTTTCAACTTATATTATGAACTTTATGAAGTTTATAAATGATACAATCAGAGAAAAATGCTGCACTAAAGTATGTGTCTTGGTCATGGGATGCTTAGGGGGAATTTTCCTATACTGTCTCTTTGTTTACTTTCATATGTATATTTTTTTATATTTGACTATGTAACTGTGAATACATCCTCACCTTTATTCAAGTAAATCTTTGAATCCATACCTTCTACTTAAAGTAATATTCCATGAAGGTAAGTAACCTATGTAAAGACATTGACAGTTTTTCCCTCTCAGTGAGTTGTTCTAATGTATGACAATGCAAACAAACAACACTTTGTGTAACTGCTCTGAGTCCCTGAGGCTGGGGGAAGACTTACTGTAGTAGTAATGATGGCTACGCGGGACGGTGTCTAGTCAGCCATTTTCCCGTCTTTAAGCTATCTGTGCTAATGTAGAAGTTAAGAGAGCAAGTTAGTGGAAAAATGTCTCTTTATCGCCTCCTCGGAGGGGTGCAGAGGGGTTTATGCAACATTCAGTCTGCAGCTGTTCACTTCTTCTATTCCCTGTTAACGCCACTTTATCACACAACATAATGTCTGAAATAGAAGAAAATTTTGTTTGATCATGTGGTATTGTAGTGATACAAGTGAACATTTTTGTTGTCTTGACTGTCACATGCCAATCTGAAATATCTGCGGTCAGTTTTTTATCTGGCTTGTAAAAATGATTTTAGCTGATCAAAAACAGTAAGGAAAACATTCTTTACTGCACTTATTGTAATTAACAAAGTCAGGTGCACATCATTAATGTCATCTGACAAATCCATGGATCCACAAAGTTACATTGCTTAGGCTCTTTAAGAGTCACACATCCCAGTGGATCAATCACTCATGGTCCTCTTATCAGTGCCTCAGCTCTGCCCAGCATTACCCGCTGTGGTTTGTACTCACCTAGATCTGCAGTCAGGGCTAAACAGGGGCCCTCTGACCTTTTCACCTAAGAGCTGGTCTGAGGTCTGCCAAGTGGGCGAAGGGGCCGAGGCAGATGGAAAGGGTGCCACTAGTTCCTTGGAGGACGGCGTGTAAAATCCCAAAGGAATCCTGAGCAGAAACTGTCACCCCAGAAAGGTTTTCTTGGTGTAGGAGCCAGACTGAGCACGGCGCTCTCTGCTCCTCCGTTTTGCAGCTTCCAGCTCCGGGGCGAGGATGATTCAATTGGTCACATTACCCTGCATGGAGCCTATTAGTGTTCCCGGAAGACAGAAGACAGAGGGAGGGGGGAAAAGAACAACACCTTGTCACAGTTCATTCAAAGAACTGCTTGTTGCTGGTTGGTGTCCTGCAGCTGCTGCTGCAAGAAATTGGGTTTGCTGATAATGTGGTGCATCTGTGTGTGTGTAAGGTGTGTGCATACATGCATGTTTCCACGTTTCGTTGATCTTTTCTTCTTTATTTGTGTGTTTTCTGATCTGTTACCTGTGATATCAAATAGTAACACATTATTAAAAAAAAACTATTTCATGGTAACGTTGGAGATGTTTTGTTAATCACTTTATGCACATTTTCCTTAAGTTCAGTCTGGCATGTCTGGTATGTCTTTGGAAACATTTTGCATCTCCACTGGCATTTCAAATAAACTGTGGGTTTGATCTATGCTTGGCTGAACGGTACAGTGGAAAATAAGCTGTGCTGCTGCATTCATTGTAAACTGACACGTTACTCCATCACTGTGTGAGTTCAGAATAGTTAACATATTAACCTAAGGGTCACAAAGGGCTTCTTCACTTGTGACTAAAGAACAGTAGAGCTACATGACTGGAGGTTAAAAATCAACACTGTTTTTGACCTTCGAGCAGCAAGATAGCAATGTTGGTAGATCAGTCAGTCAGTTCCAACACTTTAATTTAAATCCAGCTCTGTCATGGCAGTGTGGGCAGTAGGGCTGGGCGGTATATATGGCATATGTACATTACGGAATAATTTAAAGCACATATGGTATCGTGCACATGCGGTACATTTGTTTTTCTTAAAATTTCAATATAAATGTTTCTGAAGGGGTAAAACACTGGTATGGCACCTGTTACTGTACTCTTCACTGTAGTGCACACAGACACAGACATACACACAGACACACACACAGAAACACACACACACACACACACACACACACACACACACGGACACATCACACACTCACTCACTCACTCACAAGATGACAACAATACCAGCATCACTATCACGACTGGTCAAAATCTTGATTAAACTGGTTTGAAAACAGTGTCCACACTAGCATTTTCAAGTTGTGTTTTGAACATCTCTGTCCACACTGAAATGCATAAACAACAGAAAAACAGCTACTCTTCTTTTCCCTCCTTTTTCATTTGGCAAATACAGTTTTTTACAATCACTTTGCTACTAATTTCAGAACCTTGACGTCATTTTTCAAAACTCTAGACACAAAACTCCCAACCAATGATCAAAATACAACATTTTTAAAAACTCTAACACTTTTTTCAATTGCTTGGATACAATACACATAAACGAAAGATCATTTGTTCATTTAACAAAGATCACTTGTTCAATATGACACAACTTAACATCAAAGTACTACTATTTCAAAAAGCAATTCACACATTACATTTAAGATGATTGTCTTTTCATTTCATTACAATGAACTATCAATCGATACAACTACTCAAAATGATAAGTAACTGTTGCATTACTCTTAATGCATAGTTGTATGGAAACAGACAAACAATATGTTTCCATGTTTAGATCATGAAAGTTTCAAGATAACGAGATTCATTGTCACCAATTAGTGTGGAGCATGAACCAATTAGACTACATTATCTATGGATGTAATCATCATTCTTTACTGTAATGTACTACTGTTTATCAGACACTGTTTCTATGGTCCCATGTACCACCTTTAAGGCTATTTACTGTATTGACAGTACTGCACTGTATGGATGCAGGCCGCCCTTGGAATTGCTTGTCCAATTCTGCCAACTCGTTACTGATGATTGAGGTATATAATTTATGTATACTTTATATATAAAGTACTGTATATATAAATATATATATTTATACTGCTCAGTGGCCAGCAGATCAGACTGTGGTTGTACTGGGCAGCTTCCAGGTATGAATGTGGAACTGTGTGAATGTGACAGGTCGTCGTTGCAAATGAGAATTTGTTTGTTTCTTACCTGGATACTGTAAATAAAGGTTAAATACAGTGAATATATATACTCATTGGTCTGTAGTATTCTCTCTACTATTGCAGTACTTTTACAGGGATATATTTATATGTAGTACCATAATGAAACATGTATCACCTATTTTATACTACAATATCAATATTTAATGATTGTACAAACGATGACCCAGTGAAACTATGGGTATCTTGTGTGTGGGTGATCTAAAGTAATGTTTCAATGGTATTTCACTATAAATTAGTTTTTTGAACCAATGATTGTGCAAGTGCAAGATTTATTTAAAGATAGAAATGCACAATGCAATGTTTTGAACATTGGACAGCCTGTGTTACAAGTGATGATCGTTTTGAGTTTTGTGTCTAGAGTTTTGAAAAATGACATCAAGGTTCTGAAATTAGTAGCAACGTGATTGTAAAAAAAACTGTAACAAGTGTGCTTCACAGCCAACATCTGGAAAGGAGGGTCAGTCCCCTGCTGCTCTCTGTGGTCACCTTAACTGTGTTTTATTACAAACTTATCATTCATTTCTTCTCATTTACATATTTTTTGCCTCGGTTGTCAGACAACATACCTAGTTTACACTAAACTTTAGCCTTGATTTTCCACTTGCCAACAATTTTTGGAGCTCCCCGACAAATGCCCCAGATCAGAGGCAATTCTGCGTTGGTGCTAGAGAGCTATGTGAACTGTTCAAAGACTCAAGCCTCATAACAACAAAGTTAATCAGTGAGCGCCTAGATAGATAGATAGATAGATAGATAGATAGATAGATAGATAGATAGATAGATAGATAGATAGATAGATAGATAGATAGAAAGAATGAAAGTGTACAACCAACCTACATGTAAGAAAACCTGTTTGTGTAAGTTGCCCTACAGTATTGTTCCCCAACAGTATTGTGATTATAGTGAGTTTTATCTTTATTTTATTCTAACTCAGTGGTAAAACAGTTTTATTGCATGTGGCAGGAAAGATTTCCTGTAGTGGTCCCTGTGACATCGAAGCTGTAGGAGCCTTTTGGAGAAAGTGACAAGATGGATAACAGTTTGTTCATTGACCTCCTGTTTTGTAGCCAATAACGGAGTCAGCCTTTCTGATCAGTTTGTTCAGACTGTTTGTGTCGCTGGCTCCGATGCTGCTGCCCCGTCAGATGGCAGAGGTGAACAGAGCGCTGGCCACAGGAGACTGGTAGAGCATCTCCAACATTCTGCTGCACGCGCTGAAGGATCTCAGGTTCCTCAGGAAAAAGAGTCTGCTCATCCCTTTCTTGTAAACAGCAGTGCTGTTGGTCTTCCAGTTCAGCCTGTTGTTGAAGTTAACACCCAAGTATCTGTGATCCTCAACCATGTCCACATCTCCACCCAGCATAAACCTTTGTTTCACAATCTCACAGCTTGTTGTCAGTCTACCTTGGATGGCTTAGACAACATGGCTAATAATCAAAATCCTTATGGAGAAAATGATTGGGATTTTTACTTCCAGAATCACACTGTTGAGCTCTATAGGAACTTAACTGTATGTTTTGCATTTGCAAAACGGTCCAAGTTGTTGTTTCACCTTGGGAAAACATAACTCTTCTTTTATTTCTTTTTTTCTTCTTTTTTTTGTTGTTGCTGCAAATCAGCACACCGACCACTTGGAGCGCTTGTTTCTGGTGGACATCCAAAAATCCTGTCTCGTGCATGTTATTCTTTCATGTTGTGTGTCACTTCCCGCGTGTGTTTTCATGACAAAATGTAGTTTGGAACCAGCCATACATCGGCAATTGCTCATGGTAAAAGATGTTGTAGAGTGACCCCCCCCCCGTCTCCAGTGAGTCAAACACTTTATTTTCCCACTGAACATCACAACAACTTCAAGATTCCCGATTACAAGACAGCAAGTTGTGTAGTGTGAACAGTACAGTGATCTGACAACTTTGTCATTAGTGTGAATTTAGCTTTATGAATATAATTTAGTAATTTAATCATGGCTCACTTTACTGTCACATAGCACACAACCTGTGTGGGCACGCTTAAACGAGACCTATTATGCTTGTCTGTATTTTCTGTCATATCTATAATGTTACAATGTTAGATGTTCATTTTAAACGTGGCCAAAGCTTAAAATAATGAGGTAAACGTGTTTTAAAAGAAATCCCTGTGAGCCAACACCTCAGATTTCCCACTGTTCTGAACGCTCCGCTTTCAATGTTTTTTTTCTACTCTCAGGTCCATGTCACATCACACAGAGCTTGGTTTCTATGATTGGTCATCTGCTCCAGGCAGGCTAGGCTACTGCAGTGTTTACATTGTCACATGTAGCTACATGCTAAGTCAGGGAAAGCTTTAATCTTGGTTTGCCAATCTTGGCTTGTTAATTTCTCCCCAATTTCCGGTAACATTCTTATTGATGTTGTGTCGTATTTGGTTTAAAATCCTTTACCTGTGATTGTTGACAGAAGAAGGTGCTGATGTAGTCCATTACAATCAGCAAAACATCCACCAATTTATTGGTGATTTTTGACAGTACAAAGTCCTGCTATATACTCCGTTGCAGTCAGGAAGAGCACAGAATCAGAGACTCCGGAGATTCAGAAACTGAAAGCGTTACTGCTCAGCCTCCAACTGAGCTTGACGACGTAGATGTGACATGAGCAGCCTGTCTGAAAGTTGTAAGTCTTCTGGTAGCTGTGCCAAGAGAAATCTCAATCATTCCCAATCTTGCAGAGACGGAGAGCGTAGGTATATGTTAGGAGATAACATAGGCAAAGGCTAATTATTGCTAACTAAAATGCTAGTTAACATTAGTAATTAAACTTAAACAGCTAATGTAAGTCGAAACTGCCTGCATGCTTTTCCTGTACTGTATGGTAATTCCTCTACTATGCGACAGTAAGTCGCGTGGTTATGACACAATCGCTATTTTTACAAAAATGTCTGCTACGGGGCCATATTGTGAGATACAAGGTAATGGAGTCTTTTATACATTGTCGTGTTTCTTTAGAAATAAACAATGGACAAATAGAGTTTTAAAATGCTTCAGATGTAAAGTTATTCGCTGTCAAAGTGGTGCCAAAATGAATGGCAGTCAATGGGATGCTAACGGCGGGTGATGGCTTGATAGCAACAGAATGGCTCCATAGGAGCTACGCTTTCCAGCCTCCATATTCCTTGGGGAATACAGGTGCAGCAGCCATAGGCAGTATGAGAAAATAAAGTGTTTGTTTTTTTAACATTAAAGCATGTAAACATGTTCTAGTAGAATCACAAAATACAAGTATGAATCTGAAAAGGCTATATAATAGATCACATTTAAGTAGGGTTGGGTATCGTTTGGGTTTTTTCCGATACCAGTGCTAAAACAATACTTTTAAAACAGTGCCGGTGCCTAAATGGTGCCTGAACCGAAGTATATATATAATATATTTATAATATAATATATTTATAATATATATAATATAAAATATAAAAAAGGAGCACAAAACGACAGTTGGCGACATTAAAGAACGGCTTGTTTATTGCTAATAATGTAATAACTTACAATGACTTATTTCACCAGTAAATTGCTGGTTAATGACAAAAACAAGCGCCAGATGGGAAAATCTTGCATTCAAAATCTTTGAATGCACCACAAGGCTGACGAGTCTGTATTGTTTTTCCGACAACGGCAGCTGCGGACTGTTACGTCCCGATGTTGGAATCCTCTACAGGGAAATACAGTCACACTTTACACTGCTTAACATAAACTGTCAGCATTTTAACCATTGTGTTTAATCCAGCTACTAGCTAACGGTAACATAGCGTCCCGTGCAGCGATGATTATAAAAATAAAAATGAGGCACCGAAATGAGGCACAGAAATTTTCGTTCTTATTCGGTCTCGTTACTACATCGGAACCGGTGCCCTATTGGCACTGCGTTTTGGTACCCAACCCTACATTTAAGTACTTTCCCCAAAGCTCAGTGTTACCTGCACAAACAAATACACTTTATTCACAAGATCTAGTCACTCTGGAAACCGTTTTCAAAAAGCTTATATAATTACACAGGTTCATGTTATCAAGGAAATGTACGCTTTAGATTGGAACAGCCCCATGACCTTTCCTCTAGTGCCAGCCTCAGGACAAACTACATGTTTCCACTGTGTGAATAACAAAACCACCAGTATGTTCATACTGTGATAAACACAGTAACTCTAGGATTTAGTATTTGAATTTATTTCATGATGATGAGCATAACAATAAGGATGATGACTTCAAATCAAACAGTCTGATGACTGGTTCCTCTGGAGGGGGCAGATGACAGTGTCAGAATGTGAGGCACTACAACTGCTTTACTGTAGCTTTGCCTTCATTCTCTCTCATTAGTCTGAAGAGTTAGAGATGGGTCATTCACCTGCTGCTGGGAAATGTGTCACCCTTAACTTTCCCACTGTTCCACTCTCTGACTCAACCCTCTCTCTTGTGTAGTTTTTCTCCAAGGGGGCAAATTAGAGGGTTGAAAGGGCTTTATGCACATGTGAGAACATGAGATTGCCTATTCACTTTGATGTTTTCTTCCCTTTTTCTTTACTCAAAATATGTCTCTTATCTTCCCCTCTACCCACCTACACATATATTAATAATAATTAATATTACATTTATTCAGTGAGGAAGATTGAAGTGTTCATAGTGTAATATTACCTAATTCAACCTGGACCCTATTTTTCCATGCATTGGTGTCTAAGTGACTAATGTGAACAAGAATCTTTGAAATTGGTCAAGTATTGAGCGTGAACGCTGTAACCAGCAGCCGTGAACCGGGCTGCAATGTAAACCTTTAGAACAAATATTCACATCAGTGAGTAGTAGAGTTTTGTGTAAGGTATCATTGAACTCAGCAGAGAGTTTCTTTTTGATTGGTGATGGTTTAACCCACCCCCTATGCTGTAGCCACACCCCTTTTTGTACAACTTATGACCCGTTTGATGTAGACCCTTGTGTGAGGTATCATTGAACTCAGCAGAGAGTTCCTTATTCATTGGTGATGTTTTGGCCCGCCCCCCTATGCTTAAACCATACCCCCTGTCATAACTGTTGACCCATTTAAGGTAGAATCTTATGTGAGGAATCAGTGAACTCAGCATAGACTTTCTTTTTTATTGGTAAAGGTTTGCCCTGACCCCTATGCTTTGGCCATGCCCCCTTTCACAGCTAATGAACTGTAAGTTCATACATACCAAGAGTATTGTGTGAGGTATATCATTGAACTCAGCAGGTAGTTCCCTTTTCATTGCTGACGATTTGCAGTGTCTGTGTGCCGCGCAAATGCACAGTCGCAAGGAGCGGCGTCCACCAGAAACCCTGTCATGGCAGAGGCGCGAAGGCCCATCCAACGCTGCTTGCAGCTTTAATTTTATTCGTTTCTGTCGACTTTGAATGAAGTGTATTTTACAAGGTTAAAATTACTGTTTATTTAAATGAAGTCTGGTGTGTTTGGCATGTTAAACAAAAAGGATCCTACTCTTTAACAAAAAGGTCTATCTCTGTAGGGATCCTCTCCATAATGTTGTCAGACACTTTAAGCACTAATCTGAGAATGTCAAACAGCACTTCTTGTGGACCTAAATTGAAGTTGCGCAATTGCCCTATTTACTTACATTGTAACTTGTTTTGCCAATGTCGACTGCAGCAGTCTTGCTCAAAACTGGTCTCATTTCAAAGATTGTTGTTCCCATCAGTCACTTAGACACAAAAACATAGGAAAATAGGGTCCAGGTTGAAAAAAAAAAATTAGTAACCCTTTAATGCTGCATTCACAGATTTTTTTTGTATTGCATACATACATGACATTACCGGTTATCTCCTGTTGTTGGTTACAGTAGTACTAACAATAAGCTTTAATGAAATTAACATTGTTTGAAACCAACATGGTCACAATATTCCTCTTTCTATTTCTTGTTTCCTCCGCTTTAAATAAAAATACATAAAAAAAAATAATAAGAAAGCACTTGTCCTACATACATAGGTAAATAAGTATTTAAATAGGTAGAAAAATAAATAAAAATATATATGCACAACTGCAGGTGCCCATATAAAAGGTACTTCATCAAAATGTACTCCGTTACATATATTTATAAGGGAAATAAATAAATAAGAACAACAATAACCTAAATACATCATTTGAGAAAGAAAAATAAATTAATTAACAAATAAAATTGCTTTTAAATTGACCCTAATCAACAAATTACTACAAAACATATCACTTTATAAAGGTTATGCACATACAGACAGCAACTGTTACCCCAATTTTCCACCGGGCCGTCTGCACTGCGTTAGGGATGCGCCCCGACCACCGGGCAATCATGGCCATTCAAGTCAATGCTTGATATTTCACCACCTGCGTCATAGCGCATCCCAGAAGTATGAAGCGGCTCTCAGCTCCGCTAATGATAACACGCCAGGTCTATTTTCATGCGAGACGCAGGGCTTTCGGACAGCCGGGCAGGAAATGAAACGGCTAGAGCATCCAGTCAATTTACCAAAAGACACCACCCAATAACCTATATGTCTCCTCTACAACACCAGGGAATTATCTTGGAGGTGGAAAAACATAATACAACACCACAGATCCTTTTTATAAGGACAAAAGCCAGAAAAGAGAAGGCATAAAATGTAACTGCAGGTGTGCTAGGAGTAGAAGGTAGATAGTAGATTAATAAACACGGGATTGTTCGCTCTGCTTCTGAGCTCCCGGTGTGGTATGGCACGTGGTGGAGGACGGAACAAAACCGCGGCGCAGCTGGAACACAGCACAGATGCAGCTGGTGGAAAATCTGAGTTGCAGAGACGAACCTGATATTATCTGACGAGCTACGCCCGCGAATAAACCCTTACCTTACCAGGAGGAATTACAGAAGTAATAACCTTATTGAAAGGGGTGTTTCAGAATTTTGGACATAGGACCTCATTTCCAAGTTAACCAGTGTGTTATTTATCAGTGGAGTCCGTTTTCAACACTTTTCCTCCAGTCCTTCCAGTTGCAGAGTTCACTGGTGCTAGGCTAGCGCAAGTCAACAGTATCTGCTAGCCTGCCACTAAAAACTGTCTTACCCATTCCACAGTACACCTGAGGCAAATCAATTATAACGCCAGACTATTGATGTAAATGTCTGTGTTGATAGAATAATGTTAGAAATAAAACTACCCTTGCATCGCATTGCAATAGTTATACTTTGTTCCTTGTAGTTGTAGCATTCCCTGTAGCAGCGACGGAGTGATATTACCTAGGCTACTGAGAAAGATGGTTTCCATGACAATCACACAAGTTTATTTACCTGCCGCTGCAATTTACATGTAAACTGTCTGAGCTTACATGACTTTTCTGTCAGCAATTACCTAAAGTTAGCTGTTAGCCCACCCAGGTACAGTATCTACCAAGAGTGTAGCTATACTGTTAGCTAATGTTGTCACTCTCCACAATGCATTGAACTGTAACGTTATCTCCACGTTGTCAGTCTCAATCTATCAGTAGCAGCTAGGCTAACCTAATGAAAGGGGCTAACTTTATTAGCTAGAGTAGCCTACCAAAAGTTATTACCTGGTCATCAGTACGCTGTTGGCGCATCTGGAAAGACAGATGGAACCGCATTCGGTGTCAGTGACTTGTGGTCCTTTAGATCCCTAGTGTCCCCGAGCACTCTAGTGTTCCTGAGTTTTCTAGCGTTCCTGAGTTTTCTAGCGTTCCTGATTTTTCTAGCGTTCCTGCGTTTCCCAGCGCTCCAGCGTTTCCTAGCGTTCCCGTGTTTCCTAGTGTTCCCAGGTTCCCAGATCCCCAGCTGGCTAGCAGCCTTCCAGATCCCCGGCTGGCTAGCAGCCTTTCTGATGCCCGGCTGGCTAGCAGCTTCCCAGATCCCCAACTGGCTAGCCGTCTCCCTGACCCCCGGCCGGCTAGCGGCTCTCCTGATCCCCGGCCGGCTAGCTGTTCCCCTAAATCCCGGCTGGTGCCCAGCCCCCCTGAATCCCAGCTGGTGCCCAGCCCCCCTGTATCCCGGCTGACGTCCAGCCCCCCTGAGTCCCGGCTGACGTCCAGCCCCCCTGAGTCACGGCTGATGTCCAGCCTCCCAGAGTGTGCGCTGATGGAGCTTCCAGAGTCTGCGCTGACGGAGCTTCCAGAGTCTGCGCTGACGGATCTCCAAAAGACTATGCTGACCGGTCTCCCTGAGTCTGCACTGACAGATCTCCCAGAGACTACACTGATCTGCACCCAAGAGACTTTCGTCCTGCCCGGCCACCTGAGTGCCCTCGACGTCCAGTATGGCAACCTGAGGGGTTTCGCATTCGCCGCCGGCCGCCTGATGGATTCTGCCTTCGTCGCCGGCCGCCAGAGGGCTTCTGCCTTTGTCGCCGGTGGCCAGAAGGTTTCTGCCTTCGTCGCCGGCCGCCAGAAGGCTCCTGCCTTCGTTGCTGCCCTCAGTCCCCTGTTGCCGAGGCCTCTCAGTCCCCTGTTGCCGAGGCCCCTCAGTCCCCTGTTGTTGAGGCCCCTCAGTCCCCTGTTGCCTCTCAGTCCCCTGTTGCAGAGGCCTCTCAGTCCCCTGTTGCCGATGCCTCTCTGCCCCCTGTCCCGGGTGGCCCCTCTCTGTTCCCTGTCCCGAGTGGCCCCTCTGGTCCTCCTTTTCCCCCGGGCCTCACTGGCCCTCCGTTTCCCCCGAGGGCCCGCTATGCTCTCTGTTCCCTGTGCCCCTGTGCGCTGTTCCTTGTGCCCCAGTGACTCTCTGTTACCCAGTTCCCCAGTGACTCTCTCCGCTTCCCCCGGACTCTCTTGCCCTTCTTGGGTTGTTTTTGGTTCTTTTGACACTTTTTGTTTTGACCTTATGTCTTTTTGTTCCTCCTCCGGTCTTCCCTCGCCGCCCTCCCTGGGTTGTTTTCTGTTTATTAGGGTCGTCTGGAATCCGCCCCTTGAGGAGGGGGTTCTGTTATGGTTTCGGTGTGTTGTTTTGTTTGTTGTCTGTATGTATCCTGTTTTGTACATTTCTGTTGTGTATATTTCGGTTTCTTTATCTCATGGTTCATTGTGTAGGTTTCTATTTACCCTGTTTTGACTGTGTTCTGTGTATTTCTGTTTCCTGTTTTATTGTGATAGTTTTCCGTCTTGTCTAGCCTATGTGATAGTGTTTTGGGTCAGCCCAGTGTCAATTGAAGAAACAATGGGCCACCGATCTAGGCCTACCACTTTTATGGGCCGGTTCATGGGCCGGACGAAAAAAAAGTGTCGGCAGTCAGCCCAAAAAGCACGTCGGCCCACCGGGAAAGTGCCCGGTTGGCCAGATGGCCAGTCCACCCTTGTAGAGAGGCACTGGAGAAGGGCACGCTGCCACCAACATTTAGGCAGGCTTTGATAACTTTGTGTTGTGTGCAGGGGATTAACCCTTGTGTTGTCTTCGTTTCAACCTTGAAAAAAACTTTTTTTTTTTCTGAAATTTTTGATGCCTTTTTTCACAATTTCACAATTTGTAACATAAATATCCATTTTGTGTGCATTCCATGTGGCGTTGGTGAGTAGGAGTCTTGTCCGTGTCGATCGTTGTGGTTTCCTTAGCCGGGCTAGCAGGTCCGGCCGGCGTCCCTGCTTCTGCCTCCTCCCCGCCCTCCTGGCTTCACGCAGCCGACAACAATCCAACGAGCGCCCGCTGGTCTGGTGGATGTCTTCCAGAAGACCGTTCAAGCCTTCGCCGTGAAAATTGGTATTTTATTTCACCCTCAAAAATAGGTAATTGAGCAATGTAGTGGTTATGACCATATTAGTGACTATGTAACTACATGGAAACGGACCAAATTATGTTTGTGCCCTGTACAGTAAAATAGTGTTTTTTTTTTAAATAGTGTTCACAATTCGGAAAGGCACAAACGCGAACCATATCTTTTCCACAGTATATCAACACTTGTTTTTCGAACTCCAAGCTTCTTCCCTTGTGAACAACTCCGATCTTCACTCTTCACACACTACGCTCCTCCAACATGCACACTGCTATTTACCTTTCTCCTGCTACAACTGAATTCCCACGGGACTTAGCGAGACTATAGCTAGCCGTCTAAAACACTATTTTACTGTACAGGGCACAAACATAATTTGGTCCGTTTCCATGTAGTTCCATAGTCACTAATATGGTCATAACCACTACAGTGCTCAATTACCTATTTTTGAGGTTGAAAGAAAATACCAATTTTCGCGGCGAAGGCTTGAACGGTCTTCTGGAAGACATCCACCAGACCAGCGGGCGCTCGTTGGATTGTTGTTAACATAACCTAGTCTGCTAACTAAGGTTAAGGTTAACTCTAAACTTGTAAAGTTAACAAGTAAGCTAATTATCAATAATATCTACATTTCATAAAGTTACAAACTTCATAGCCATTTTTAGCTTTTGGATTTAGGTAAAGGAGACATTAATAATTATTACATGGGATGCGACAGCCGGATACACTCTTGTTCCAGACACATAAGGCTCTCATTAATGTCCTGGTATCATTACCTCAACGTTAGCTGCTTAGAAAAAGCTGTTATTACATTTTTGAAAATCACAGACCTGAAAAATCAACATTTCTTTAATTTTTTAATTAACAGTTAGCTAGCTAGTCAGTGTTACATGTGCCTCTGGTGTGTGTTTCTTGTTTTCTCTCTGTCTCTCTCTCTGTGCCTCATTCTGCCCTCCTCCCTCCCTCTGCCTGTTGAACACCTGAGCGTAATCAGTGCTCAGGTAGAGTGTGGTGCGGGGGCGATAATAAAGCAGAGAGTGAAGGGACAGAGGCACATGGAGGGCCCACCAGCAGCGCACTTTAACCATTTTTCTCTACAGGCAGGTTTGTATTTTCCCAACCTCCATACACACTTGTATTGTTTATTGTGTTAGTTTGGGCTGGATGTTAACGAAAGTTAAGTTATCCCTCTTTTGTTTGTTCTAGGATTAGGTTACTCCTTTTCAGGTAATTTAGGGGGAGACGTGGGGAGTGATGGCCCATTGCGAGGTTGGTCCAGCGTCCCATCTTTTGTTCTTTTTGGCTGGGGTCTCCAGTCCCTTTTTTTTTTTGTTTCTCTTTGTTTGCTACTTTTGGTAATATTTTTGCATTATTTAATCAAGCTTGTTGGTTAATTGTTAAACTTGTGTCTGGCATCCTTTTTTATATGTTGCACCCTCCAGTCCCTTTTGAGCCTTTGTTTGTTTCTTTAAATGGAGGCCGTAACAACAGTACATTTATCGGGTGACAACAGTCCCCTTCATAGAGAGGCAGAGTTGCGGTTGCGATCTGTATTACCATATTTTGTAGGCTCACATCCCATGGCCACCCTTAGATTTGTCACATTTGTCGTCCGTTATGAATGTGTGTAACGTTATATCAATGTTTGTTTCTTACTGAGCTTGGTCCAGTGTCTATGCCATCATGTGTTATAGTCATACATTATTTATTTTTCTCTCAGGAACCACATGATGCCAAAATTTAAAATGCAGTTAGAGGTCTTCTCAGCTGCATCCGGAACTTAAAAAAAATCCAATGCGGTGAGGCCTAGCAGTTCTCTGGAACTAAGGCCCATGGATTCTCAGGCTGGAACTAGCAGTTCTGTCGAGGTTAACAACCCTGTTCATCGGGAAATGCAAAGGTAAGTTAATATGCGCTTAAATGAATCCAATTCCAGGATTTTGTGTTGACCATGTAAAATGTACATGGTCAACACAACATTGTAAATAGATGGCAATTAAGTTTTTTTTTTTTTTTTTGACACATTTTAAATTGCAATACTGGCCTGTTTTTACTCCATTGTTCATTAAATTAACCTTTTACAGCCAAAAAATACAGGAAAAACTCTTAAAACATACAGTTTTGTCTAGTGTTACGCCCTGTATCAAAAGGTTAGTATCAATTACCAAACTGAAGTGTCTATTGCTATTATTTTGCTGTAGATACCCCATAACGTTTTTTTTACCCTGGTGGCGTCGATACTCAAAGATCTATGCAGTTATTAAACTCTAAAGTGCTTACAAATACTGAAATGCAGCCATTGTTAAAAATATCCCAAGACCAACAGCTGATTCTGTCAACCTTGTTGATTTTGCTCTCCCCTCTTATTTTTCAACTTGTTTCAAGATCTTTTCCAGCAATTTATGCTGGAAGCCGGGCACGCCATAAAAGAGAGGCACCTGAACCTCCAAGATCAACCTGTTCTAAAGTAATAGAACTCCAGTTCTGCCTGCAGCCAGAAAACGCAGATAGGACACCAAAAGATGAAATCATGCTCCTGCAAGCGGGCTTAGGAAGGAGAACTGTACATCTTAATGACGATGCTGATCACACTGAGGTACGCTCTCTCTTTTTTTTTTTTTTTTTTTTTTTTAAAACAGCATGACACTTTAGTTAGTATGAAAAATATGATCAAATCAAAGAAGATATCATTATGGAGATAAAATACCATAAATGTTGTCAGAGTGAATGAATAGTTCTCAGTATTTTTACAAAAAAAACGTGCTTTTTGGGCGTTATTTTGGACATGTGACGGTTGAGACAGACAGGAAAAATTGGGAGGGTGGGATTACATGCTACAAAGGTTCTGGTTGAGGTTCGAACACAATACATTGCAGTTACATGGTACCTGTGAAAGATTTTGTTCAGATCTATCTTTTTTTTTAAATTGGGTTTATAGTTGCGTATTTATCTATGAATGTTTACGTTTCGCTATCAGTATGGTAATTTCATTCATTGTTAATGAATGAGCATTATTTTCTGTCTACTGTAGTTTGTGGTTTTTAACTACTGTGCATGTAGCTTGACACTCACCATTGGCAGGGCTCAATCCGAGGGGCGGAATTAACGGCTGCCTTTCAAATTTCCTCTGCACGCAATAGGATAGCGCTACAACCAATCAGAGCAACACTAGTTGATAGATTCAACTTTTGCCGTATCCGGTCGGCAGAACTGTGAACACATCTTCCTTTTTTGAGAATGACTTCAGTGCCGTTCTTTGTTCTTTTCTCAAAGAAAAGCTTAACTCCAAGTCTTCCAGAAGACCGCTGTTCGCCAGCAGCAGCAGCCATCTTCTTTGTTTTCAAGTAGCAGGGAATTGACGCGGAACCGTCACAACTCTGCCATCATTATGTTAAGCCCCGTGCACCCACTCTATACACGATGTGATTGGCCTGACCAGAATTTGGTTTATCCAGCTTGCAAGCCAACAGAGAGTTGATTTTCTGCTGCTAGGGTGCGTCTAGATTTCTAGGCTACTGTTCATGTGCTGTTTTGGATCAAAATCTCTTCTGGAAGGTTATAGGACAGGTGTTGAGTTTAGGTTAGATTGTAGCAAAAAGGTTTTTTTTTTTTTTTTTTTTTTTTTTGACCGTTACAACAATGCAAAGTAACACACAATTATATAAACATATGTAAAGTCAAAAGTTTTGGCACTGAATGAATAGTAATTAAGTAGCCTAATTTCTGCTACAAAGTGAAAACATTAAGTACTCTGACAAAATTAAAGGCAGCACAAGGCAAGTGATTGATTCCAGCATCATGTGTATGGCATGTGGTATCCTTACACACTTTCGATCATGTGTTTTGATCTTCAGATAACCAGTTCTGCTTGAGGAATACCCTAAATTGCAACATTTGCGTGGCGGTTGGCTTCTCCAAAAAGCTGCAGGTGAGCTAATTTACACCAGGCAAAAGAGTTGAGCCTCCATACCTGTTCAGTACTTCATATTTGAAAACTTTTGGAATAATAATGAACTTCCATTTTTGCGCTTTTAAAAAAATAAATAAATGAATAAATAAAAATTCTTTCAAAGGAGGAAGTGGACAAAGGAAGACTACTCCACTGGCCCATGGTTCACAGGGCTACGCAGCAAAAATATCGAAGTCCTCCTCAAACAATGGAAAGAACATAATCTATATTGTCCTCCTTCAAGAAAAGATCGACAAAACCCCCTTGCCATATGATTCACCGGAGTTTCAGAATATGCCAAAAAATGACTGCGTGACCTGTGGCACATCAGTTCCTTTTCAGTTGCTGCCTTTCCACATTGAATCCTGTCAGTGTCATGATAATGTAAGTGATCTGATTCAATGCTGTTTCTAAGAACTATAGATTCCCTTAGTTGTTTAAGGCTTTATAATCTATACCTATTCCTAACATAAGACATGTATTTGGGTTGTGTTCTGCATATTAGTTAGATATTACATGTTTGTAGAAAAAGATAATGTTTCCCCCCCCCCCCCCCCCCCATTCCTTGTGGAGAATTTTGAACTTGTGGCAGAAGAGGAGAAAGACCAGGAACCAGATGTCATTTGTGTGGTAAGCAATTATTAAGATTTAAATGAACAAAGTCACAAAAGCTCAAATCAATGCAAAGTCTCATTGCTTGAGTCCAATTCTCACTTTAAATGTTAATCTGATTTGTTACAATCAGTTAGTCATTCTAATCTGTCTAAAAGTTACTGGCCCTGATGTTATTACTTGAAATTTTACAAGTGAAAAGTGTGTCAGTGTCGGTGGGCTCGTCCATAATCGGAGGGGACTGATGTCCGAAATACACCCGGTGTGAATTTCACTCAGCGCCTTGATTAAAGCTGAACTGCTGCATAGATCACGGTAGCCACACACATCTGCACGGGCATCACACTGCTGGTCTGTATTTTTTTACGCAGTTGGTCTATAACATAAATACCTCATTGTATCCGAGGCAATGTGACCAGCAGAGCAACCTTGTAGGTGTTTGTACTAGTGTTAATTTTGTCAGATTAAATATGTTCGTCAATTCAATTTTTTTTTTTTCCATGACTATGACAAGACTGCACCAATGTCCAAAAACGCTGACTAAGACTAAATGAACATGCGTTTTTGTTGACGAAAAAGACGAGATTAAAATGTTTTGCATAAAATAAAAACTAAGATAAAATCTCTCTACATTTTCGTCTACAATCGTCTCTAGTTTTTACCAATTGCTGCTTGGTTCCCAGTATTTTATTTTTATTTTTTTTCACCCCACAAAACTAAGCGCGGTTCAATCAGGATTGGCTGTGGCTCATCTAGAGATTCAGTGTGTCCCCTTTTTTTTTTTCATCTAGCTTTTTTACATCCAGGTAGCGATGTGGCCCCCGGGCGAGGGAGGGAGGGAGGAAGCCTGGTTCAGCCTGCTGGAGAAGCCGCTACAGCCTAGGTCCCGGGCAAGGGAAGGAGACAGGCTTAGCTTGCTGGTGAATCAGCTCTTAAACAGCTTGCAGAACGGCCGGAGTAATGTATGCAACCGCTTGCAACAAAACAATGTGCTGTAGAGCCCAGGAGCCCTGGTGCTTATCTAACATGAGTCTGTGTACGATTGTATTTGCATAAAGGAAGAGGCTCGATATAAAACCAGTGTTTAACAGTATTTTGTCAGGATATTATGACATTTAACCAGTATTTGATGTGTGAAACACTATTTGACTGAAATGGTTATAAGAAATGTCAGAAATAATTTATTTAAAAAGACTAAAATGTTTTGACTAAAACTGGACTAAGATACCTTGTTCCATTTGACTAAAACTAGACTAAAATGATGAGACGTTTAGTTGACTAAAACTTGACTAATAAAAAACGATATGTGAATGACTAAAACTAACAAGGACATTTGGCACAAGACTAAATTAAATAGGTGACAAAATGAACACTACATTTCACATTAAATTAATCAAATTAATGTATCCATAATCCTGTAGTAATAACAATCCAGTTAATAATTCAGGATTAGCCCACGCTTTCACAACCTACCAACTGCATTACATTAATATCGATGCAGTGAAGCTGGCAGCAACTACACAGAACAAATATGTGTCTGTGTAGCAGGTTTTAAAAAAAAAAAAAAAAAAAAAAAACTTGCACAACTTGTGACGCATTGCATCCCTGCCCCATGTTTTGGCTGTAATATTCATGTATCTAATTTAGTGTCATGTGAACCTGGTAAATCAAGTGTTATCCTAAATCTCATTGCTGACTCCCCAGGATTCTTGCCCAATATGTGGAGAGCAATTTGCTGCTGAGGCGATGGCCCTCCATGCAAGTTTGTGTGGGGAAAGGTAATGTCAACATGTCACTGGAGTATCCGCAACAGTTTACACCTTATTTTACACAATGGCAAGTGAAACAAGGCCCTGTAACACCAATTAAAACCATCACAAAGTCACTAAAGGAGCTGCAACACAGCTCAGTCATAACTAGGGTCCTACTAAACTCTTTGCCCTGAGAATTGCATCACAGACTGAAATCAACCACTTCATTTGTAATTTACATTTTTTTTCTATTAAATGCAGAATTTAGGTGAGCTTTGCATTAATTAGTTTGAGAAAATAGTGCAATGAAGTGTGTGTGTCTGTCCAAAATACTGGACCCCACAAGGTTAAAGGTCTGTTTGAGGGTTAAGACTTGGTTTTAGAATTAGGTTATGGTAAGGGTTAAGGTTAGGCATTTATGGCGTTTTTTTTTTCCATTACATGGTACCTACTCTACTCGCCTCGACTCGGCACACTGTGCGTCCGTTTTCCATTGCAGATTTTAGTACCGCCTCAGCGTGGCTGGTCGTTATATGCCTGCTCGATGCGCACACACACCAGCGCACAATTATAAACCTCAGGCCACTTGAGCTTGTTTTACAGTTTTGTGGAGGCTCCACGCAGAGCTTTCGCTGTAGCCTATGAAAGTGGCCTGATGTTTATACTTGTGCGCTGGTGTGTGCGTCGAGCCGGTCGTGTGTGTGTACGTAGGCTACGGCGAAAGCTCTGCCTGGAGTCTCCGCAGAACTGTAAACGAGCGGCGCCGCAGAAAACTGCCGTGACCTAACGCGACACACACACACAGAACGTCGAAGGTGTGTTTTTGTTGCCACAGCCAGATGACACATTTAGTTTCAAATGAAGCTAGAGGCTGCAAAAAAACACAGCTGGTGTTTAATGAGAAATATATATATATATATATATAGATAGATAGATAGATAGATAGATAGATAGATAGATAGATAGATAGATAGATAGATAGATAGATAGATAGATAGACATCTAGATTTTTCAGCCTGGAAGAGGGTTGAAGTTCCAGAGAGGGCAGCGATACTATACAGAAGGTATTTGCTTCAGGAAAAAGAGGATGAACCAACACTGAAAGTAAGAATTGACATGAGAGAGGACGTTGAAGATCAGGAGGGAAGATTAATCAGCTTTTACAAGGTTTATAAAGTAGATTGGGCCAGACCACTCCATTGCAGATTGGAAGGTAACTACATTTTACAAATGTATTGCACCTAAATTAATATGTAGTTGCTTCAATTGACAAGTAACAATATTTGTTTTATAGGTGATGTAGCAACTGGAGAGTGTGTGAAGCGCCATTTCTTCAGCCTAGTGATTCACAAGTTGCAGAATGGATTTTGGAAAGTTTTTGGACAGAGTTTATTAATTTAATTATGTAGCCCTTTATCACAAGCATGTTTCAAATGACTTTACAGAGAATGAACTTTACTAAACGTCTACATTTCTATGTGATAACCTGTATAATTAAGGAGATGCCCTATGTTCCATTGCTCTCCATGCAGGAAATAGAACAAGCACTATGCTTTTTGAGGGCCAAGCTGATCACCTCATCCCTTCCACCTCCCAAATGCTTGTGCAGAGTGACTTGTTCAAGATGGCAGGGAGGGTGATAGGTCACTCTTTTCTGCATGGTGGTCCTCCGCTGACAGGTGTCAACCCAGCAATTCTGCGCGTTTTGTTAGGTGGCCCCCGGGAGACGGCAACCATCGTGCTGGAAGATGTGGCAGACATCGATATCCGCAAGACAATACAGCTGGTAGGTTTGGAGCGGAATGTAAAGTATGAACTAAGCCACATGAATACTCGCAAGCATGTCACCATATTCATATACCTTGTCTCAACCATCCATTTAAGCTTGAGAGGAAAACAAGCAGTGAGCTGACAGAGGATCAGAGGGCTGCTGTTAACCAGTTGGCATTATCTTGGGACCTTCCTGTGTTGACACAATTCAACCATGTCTGGCTTTTACAGTCTTCTACAGCATGCGGTAAGCTCAAACAACCAAAACTTTGTTCATAAAGAAAGGTATTTCTCTGTTGTAAGAGTTTGATTCATCAACTGTTAATTTAGCTATTTCTGGTGAAATGTACAGTATTTTACTGCTTAATTATGACTTTTAAACCATACCAAGTTTTTATGCCCATTACTCCTTGAAAGAATTAACAACTCACTTTTAATATCTATATAGGGACACTATGTTATGGCCACTGTTGGAGGCCAGGCCAGATGTGGTTCCGGTGGTTTTCCCATGTCAGTCTATGGCTAAATGCAGTGCTCAGGTATTTTAATCCATGTTATTAAAGAAATGTTGCTGATTTTAAATCCTGCTGTCATGGCAGTATGTGCAAATAAAGTGTTTGACTTTTCTCTGTGACGCCAGTGCATGGAGCAGATGAGGTCTACTGGATCTTTGCAGACCTCCGTTGCTCTGCACAGGCGCCACGGAAGGAAGCCAAACACACTGTCCTCACAAACATGGCTCATAGATGTTTTTAAAATTGGCAAAGTATCCCTAAAATAAGTTTTGCTTTTTTTTTAATACTGTTCAGTGCATTCATATTCTTCAAATATTACATTCAGATGGTTCTAGACAACATCATCTGGCCTGGAGAAGAGGAAAAGGAGGACGACAATGGATGCTCTGTTGCAATCAGATGCAAAATGGCTGGCTACCTACGTCAGTTTGTGGAGACAGGTATATGGTTTTCGTACTCTCAAAGTTGTGTGCATTTAGGATCTACAGGTTTTATTATGGAACATGTTGAAGGCAACATTTACAATAATAGTGAAGACTTAAAATAACACACATGGAATTCTGCAGTGATCAAAAAGCTGTGTTAAAAGATACATTTTAGATTGTGGCCTCCTTGTGCCTTCATGGAAATATAAGGGCTTTAGAAAGAAATTCATACATACCTTTACTATTTATTTGTCTAAACTAATTTTGAGCAATTAATTGCAAACTTATGTCTCAGAATCATAATATCATTGATGTAGCATTTGTTGTCCTCTCTTCCATTGGTGTGTTATTATCCCTTTAAGTGACCGAAGAAAAACTCAAGCAGCTGGCAAAATTCTGGGTTGGCTGGGAGCTTCCCATGCAGGACATGCAAGTGGAGGTGGTGCAGGCAGACCATCCAACATCTTCCACCTGCTTCCATATCCTGCGCTTGCCTGGTTACTACACCAATTACCAAGAGTTCCATGATCATCTGGAAGGTTGCATTGCAACAAATGATACTGGGTTTGGACTGATATAAAGTCTAAAAACATGGTGGCAGTTCTGCTGTGTGCTATTGTTAGGCCACACTACAAATAAGCTAAGTTCAGAAAGTAGGGGGGCAGCCATTTTTGCTTTTCATGAAAAACATAAATGCACATGGTAGTTTTCATTTTGTTTTACTTTTAATAACAAGAATGTATGCATTTTAATCTATGCATTTTATTTATTGACAAAGTTGTTTACATTTACCAATATGGTTGGGCATCGAGAACAGATTCCTACTTGGAATCGTTTCAAAAATTACGATTCCATTAGAATAGTTTCTTTATTGGAATCGTTTGGAGGATTTGGTTTCAAATCTGATCATGGGTTTCAAATTGAACATGTTTAACTTTTGGTTTCCGTAGCAGCCACGCGCTTGTGTTGCAGCCGTGGAGCACAGTAAGCGTAAGTGGCTTTATTTTACGTTGGAATTAGCCCGGTCAAACTGCAACCCACCCTTTGAATCAAAACTTTCCTGATTTGTGAAATAAGCATGTGACCCGTTTCAACTCCACCCCTCAAAGAATCGGAATCGAGAATCGATGAGAACCGGAATTGAATGGAAGAATTGGAATCAGAATTGTTAAAATCTAAATGATGCCCAACCCTATTTACCAAGATGTTTATATAGTGGCTTCCATTGAAAAGGTTTGTTTTATTTAACAGTAAAAGAAGTGTTTTAAAACAATTCTGTGCATGTGTTCTTTAAAAAAGATAAAAAGCTTGAAGTAGAAAGTTGCATGCTGCCTGAAAACTGCTGACAAAGACTGATGAAGAGTCTGCTTTAAACTAAAAGTAGTCACTTGCACTAGTGTACTAGACGGAAACAAATTCACTAAAGGTTTTGTCAGTTACAAGAAAATAGGAAATTGTACAAAAGGAGTCACTGATAATGATCAGCCGTATTTTAACATTCTGTTGTGTTTAAGACCTATAGTTAAACTGATATCTCAAAATATAGTAAACTGTGTATATCTCCATCTATATCTATCTCTCCATATATCTCTCATTCTCTATCCATCGCTCTCATTCTCTATCATCTCTCTCATCTATCTCTCTTTATCCATCTATCTCGCGCTCTCTCTCTCTATCTATCCATTATCTGTCTATTATCTATCTCTATATATCTATTTATTCTCCAAATATGCTGCATAACCACGTCAGTGAACAACAAACAGGTCAGGAGGGATGTGAAGTGTCGCATATTTAAGATCTCAACAGAATAAATGTGCTTTTCAGTTATCGCACATTTAATCACACTGCACTAATAAAGATTCTTCCTAGTCTCTAGTCCTTGCTCGTTTTTCAGGGGGACATGAGAAGCAGTTTACAGAGATTACCCTACTCATAGCCAATGCTGTGCATGTACTCCAGTGCAGCTAAATATCTGTCTACTCCCATGCATGTTGAAGGTCCCATTGGGTCCACAGCAGCACAAAGTCCAGCCAGCTCATCAGGTCTCAAAGGGCAATCACTATCAGGGACATGGATGCCACTGTTTGGATGAGAGGGTATAAGGCCACTACTCTCCCAGTCAATCAGAGGGATGTGCAAATCCTGTAAGATCAGAAGTAATTATTTATTCTGCCTTAACTCCATGCTGTGCTGAGCATATTTCAGAAATACATACCTCATCATTGTACTCTTCTGATTTGTACTGTAGTCCCATGTGCCATAGTTGGTTGGGAGTGACATTTCTCTCCTTTTGAAAGGGGATGAATGTCCCAGCCATCTGTGAACACATCAAGCTGGGCTTGCAAGCGAGGAATAAACACATAGTGGCAGCAGAAAAGGTGAGCACTACTCGACAGGTCAAGACCATCCTCTTCCAGCTGGTGCAGCAGATTGTAGAAGAGACGTGACTGCTCTAAAGACATCTCGCCAGAGTCGTTGAATTCTGTTTAAAGCACAATAGAGGAAGTGAGAATCAATTGATGTCATGCCATTTAATAATCTCATAACAATTTTAACATTTATGTATATGTGTTCTCGTTACCTCTGATTATGCACACTTTTTCCCGCGATGAAGCTGTTTCTCCCAGCTCCTCGAACGGAGAACATAAGGCGGGCCACATCAACATTTTCCACCCCATGGTCTCCCCGAACCCTTATAGGTGAAGTTTGTTATAGTTAAAGGTATACATTGTTTTCAATTTAATAAAGAACCTTTACCTTTGTGGTAAGCCATGCTTCTCAACCGCTTCATTGAAGAAGGCAAGGGTAGTGGAGGCCTTGTTGTTATCAGCAACACCAAGATACATTATCTGTGAGAATACAGAAAACACTCCATCACACCCTAAACCGCACATTTTGATTTAGGTATACAAGATTACATTCATGACCTGAACTTTAAACTACTAGGTGTCCATATGAAAATTTAGATTTTCTGCATAAACAAATAATTAGTCTTAACATAATTGTTATGCATAAATTAAAAGGCATGTGTGATTATTAGTACCTTTCTTGAGTAGCCATCAATTCCTCCGAATATCACCATATTATACCTTAATTGACATGGAGAAAAAATAGGCATAATCATTTATCCCCTTATTTTCTACATTGTGAACCTGCAATAGTTTTCTATTAGACTAACACAACAAACCTAAGTTTGTGGTTTATGTCAATATGCATCAAAGATCTGGGGGCTGGGACAGAGTATGTCCTGCGTACCACACACCGCAACTCAGCCATTCTGGACACAATCCCTACAGTGTCAACTGCATTGAGGCACGAATCCTCTGCCACTGTACACGATGTCCCTGTGCTCGCAGCAGTCCCATCATCATACGGTACCCTGCATTTGGGTTGCTGGAGTGAATGGCTGACACCAGGATATCAAGTTCATCATCAGGTCACTATACAGACCCCTCACAGACAAACCCCATTGATTCATGCGTCTCTACAGTGCCCACCTAGAAACCCCTACAAGCTTCGCAATGCACTTTACAGATAGGCCCATATTAAGAAGCTCAGGCACATATTCCTCGCTTAATATAACTCTAGGGCGGCCACTATTTCCCCTTTCCAGCAAAATTGTTACAGCTGTTTCCTGTTCATTTTTCCTAGAGACTAAGCAATGCACCTCAGTAATGGCATCATACACAGCTTGAGGGATCTCAAGCTGGCTTGATAGTGAGCTGAGTACAACTAGCTCCTGCGAACAAATAAACTCGAGGTAATCTATGTCCAGAGGGGCACGATCGAGGGCGCTTGATAGTCTGTTGTACAGCCTGGTCAATAAATGATCGAGCAGCCTTTCCTAGAGGGAAAAAAAACTACGTATTACAATAATGTATGTAACACTATGTGATAATAGGCCAGTAACAATTCCAAATTTAGCTGGACAATTAATTGTCTCAAAAATAATAATTTATTTATTACTTTTTCTAACAAATTGTTTAAATGAATCCCAGGATACAACTTTTGTTATATATCACTGTTACAGTGCCTTGCGAAAGTATTCGGCCCCCTTGAACTTTTCGACCTTTTGCCACATTTCAGGCTTCAAACATAAAGATATAAAACTAATTTTTTGTGAAGAATCAACAAGTGGGACACAATCATGAAGTGGAACAAAATTTATTGGATATTTCAAACTGTTTTAACAGATAAAAAACGGAAAAATTGGGCGTGCAAAATTATTCAGCCCCCTTAAGTTAATACTTTGTAGCGCCACCTTTTGTTGCGATTACAGCTGTAAGTCGCTTGGGGTACGTCTCTATCAGTTTTGCACATCGAGAGACTGAAATTTTTGCCCATTCCTCCTTGCAAAACAGCTGGAGCTCAGTGAGGTTGGATGGAGAGCGTTTGTGAACAGCAGTTTTCAGTTCTTTCCACAGATTCTCGATTGGATTCAGGTCTGGACTTTGACTTGGCCATTCTAACACCTGGATATGTTTATTTGTGAACCATTCCATTGTAGATTTTGCTTTATGTTTTGGATCATTGTCTTGTTGGAAGACAAATCTCCGTCCCAGTCTCAGGTCTTTTGCAGACTCCATCAGGTTTTCTTCCAGAATGGTCCTGTATTTGGCTCCATCCATCTTCCCATCAATTTTAACCATCTTCCCTGTCCCTGCTGAAGAAAAGCAGGCCCAAACCATGATGCTGCCACCACCATGTTTGACAGTGGGGATGGTGTGTTCAGGGTGATGAGCTGTGTTGCTTTTACGCCAAACATAACGTTTTGCATTGTTGCCAAAAAGTTCGATTTTGGTTTCATCTGACCAGAGCACCTTCTTCCACGTTTGGTGTGTCTCCCAGGTGGCTTGTGGCAAACTTTAAACGACACTTTTTATGGATATCTTTAAGAAATGGCTTTCTTCTTGCCACTCTTCCATAAAGGCCAGATTTGTGCAGTATACGACTGATTGTTGTCCTATGGACAGTCTCCCACCTCAGCTGTAGATCTCTGCAGTTCATCCAGAGTGATCATGGGCCTCTTGGCTGCATCTCCGATCAGTCTTCTCCTTGTATGAGCTGAAAGTTTAGAGGGACGCCCGGGTCTTCGTAGATTTGCAGTGGTCTGATACTCCTTCCATTTCAATATTATTGCTTGCACAGTGCTCCTTGGGATGTTTAAAGCTTGGGAAATCTTTTTGTATCCAAATCCGGCTTTAAACTTCTCCACAACAGTATCTCGGACCTGCCTGGTGTGTTCCTTGTTCTTCATGATGCTCTCTGCTCTGTAAACGGACCTCTGAGACTATCACAGAGCAGGTGCATTTATACGGAGACTTGATTACACACAGGTGGATTCTATTTTTCATCATTAGTCATTTAGGTCATGTCAACATTGGATCATTCAGAGATCCTCACTGAACTTCTGGTGAGAGTTTGCTGCACTGAAAGTAAAGGGGCTGAATAATTTTGCACGCCAAAAATTTCAGTCTCTCGATGTGCAAAACTGATAGACATACCCCAAGCGACTTACAGCTGTAATCGCAGCAAAAGGTGGCGCTACAAAGTATTAACTTAAGGGGGCTGAATTATTTTGCACGCCCAATTTTTCCGTTTTTTATCTGTTAAAACAGTTTGAAATATCCAATAAATTTCGTTCCATTTCATGATTGTGTCCCACTTGTTGTTGATTCTTCACAAAAAATTAGTTTTATATCTTCATGTTTGAAGCCTGAAATGTGGCAAAAGGTCGAAAAGTTCAAGGGGGCCGAATACTTTCGCAAGGCACTGTGTGTGTGTGTATATATATATATATATATATATATATATATATATATATGTATGTGTGTGTGTGTTGGTGTATGTGTATATATGTGTGTGTGTGTGTGTGTGTGTGTGTGTGTGTGTGTATATATGTATGTGTGTGTGTGTGTGTGTATGTGTGTGTGTTTGTGTGTATGTATATATATATATAATATAATTTTTTTTTTTCTTTCTTACAGGAAATTTAAAGGCCAACTGGAACATGTTGCGTTCAAGAAAGTTCCCTTTTTTGGACTTGTGTGGCAATCAAGTCAAACCCATCAAACCCAATGGCATTAAGATTGAAATTTTTTTTTTTGATGTATTACCATTCTCAAGGTATTGTTGATTATTATATTGTGTCTTCAGCTATTGGCATCTGTTGTTTTACTCTACATAAAATGACATTAAATCATAAAAGTGTCTCTACAGCTAATTCAAATTTAAAATGTACTATCTGTCTTTGGAAGGAACTTTGTTGTGTTTGAGGTTATGAGGGAGGACGAGTTTTCCCCACTAAAAAATGCAGACGGAGCAGCCACAGACAACCCAACCACAGCCAGAAACTCTTTGCTGGCTCAACACTGCCGCTGGGCCACAGCTGCAGGAGCCACGCTGTTGGATGAACATGGGAATACCCTTCCTCTTACAGCCAGGTCAGTTTTACTATATACACCCTGCAGTAACAGATAATGTCAGAACTTAAACCCTGACACTGGATACATTTTTTTTTCATGGCATAATGTTTACCGTGAGAAAGTCAAGTACATTTTATTAACATAGCCCACAATCACAAATTTGCTCTATTCTTAGACCCAAATAGAAAGGTCTATTAGAAAGGTTAATTTGATACATTCCCAACTGCTACAAAATCCTATTTCATCACATTATTACATTAGAATAGTTTTAACATGTTGGGGAATACACTTTTTTTTAAGAACAGAATGTAATACAAAACACAACAAAGATAGATACAAGCAGATCACGGGCCGAAAGGGACAATTTGTATATGTTATGTTTTTTATATTATATATATATATATATATATATATATATATATATATATATATATATATATATATATATATATATATATATATATTATTGTGCGTGTGTAATGTGTGTAATAACTAACAGAGTTAAAGAAATGTAATTTCCCCTTGCGGGATCAATAAACTCACTTAAACAACAGTAAGCATAATTCTTACTGTTGCCATGTGGTGGTAGTGTATCACTAATTATACAAAGTAAACATATGCCGTAAGAACATTTTTAAATTGGCTGTAATTACATACCAGTTCTACACATTGTGGCTTAAACTATGAGGGGGGAAATGCAGATCTTACTAAAATAAAGTTTTATATATGAATGAATGAATGGTTTATTTTGTGTCTGGCCGCTTACATGGCCCATCCATTATAGGATTATTCAGACACATTTTAAATAAACACTGTCCTAGTGCTGACACGAAACAAAATAAGTACATAAAGGTTACAAATATAAAATTTACAATTCAACACAAAAAAACATAAATAAAAGGAGGGTACAACGTATTGTTAACATTTCAACATAAAACCCTTTCAAACCAGATAACATTATGGTACAAATAGAAAATAATATATATGTGTAGGATTTACTTGGATTTCGTAGTAGTAGTTTAAAAATATATGAATGAACTGAATATATGCATTTGTCTGTTTACCTTGACATTTAAGGAAGAGTTACTGTATTGGTGGCTGTAATTATTCCTCCTGGCCATACTGGCCTTGAAGAGACCCCTTCCTAACGGACAACGCTGTAAGAATTGAGCGTCATAATCCATGGTCTTCATTCTGTGCAAAAATACATTCTGAAATTGAGCCAAAGTTAATAAGTGGCTTCCACAGTCTTAGTCAAATCAAGTAGGTGTCTACAAAATACCCTCTATGGAGAGGAGAAATGATCACAGCAACCAATAACTCTTTTAATGGGCATATGCACTCTATCTATTTAGATAGACTGGAAGATAGACTGGAAATCATCTGAATCTATCCTTGAAATCTAAAAATGTTTTTTTACCCATAGTGCATCAGCAGGGGACAGTCATCCAGCACTATGTGAAATTTCACCACTGGTATCCTACTTCGAGGAGGTGAGGACATGGAAGTGGACACAGATTCATATAAAAACATTAACGATATTGGGGAAAAAAAAGTTTCACTTTGTAGAGATAGGCCAAACCTAGTTGTTGGGTTACAGTGTTAAACTGGTGAAACCTATAGAGAACAATTAAAAAATAAATAAATTAATTAATTAATTGTGAAAAGTGAATACACTGCTGTCATTTTTATGTTTCGTCCAAATACGGTGGTGTAATTTAACCTCCATCTCACTTGTTCTGCCTGTCATACCCCTTAGGACGTTAACAAAAGTTAGCACACAAGTTGTTTTGTACAGACTAGAAAAATAAAAGCACAATCCCTGTGGAACTACGTCAGCATAATGTTATTGAATGACGGCCATTTCCGCTACAGCATCGTCATTTAGCTAGCTACAGTAACGTTACTAATTAGAGCTAATGTTAGCCAAAGTGCATTCATTGACTCTTATTTTGTTACTAACGTAACACGTTATTAGGAATGTGAGGTGTCTGTGGCATCATTTATTTACTCGTTAATCACAGTAACGTTACAAATCTACCAAAACAAAGCTTTTGGAACCAACTTACCCTTTCTTGCTGAGCCATTGCGGATCTTCGCCGACATGAAGAAGAACAGAAAAGACCGCTTCGTCTTCTGATTGGCTTATCCTGCTCTGCGGCCCCGCCCCCTCCTCTCTGCTCTCTCACATCTTCAAGTGCAAGTTTGTTTTGCACCAACTGTATCGCAACAATAGTAGCAAAAGCCAAGGTGCACAGATTCGTCACTTTGTGATGCGATAGAGCACACTTGTGAGGTTGCAGAGACCGATTCGAGAAGCTGTGATCACAGAGTTGTGGTTGTACTGGAAAAATAAAGAAATACGAGTAAATTTGCAGTACAGATTTTTTTTCTACAAGCTCTCGTGTTTTTTCCTTTCTGTGACTTCAAATTAAGCTCATGTGTGTGAATATTTTATACAAGCGAAATGTTAACATACAAATACAGATTTTTGTTCTGCAAGTTCGCACATCATATTCTTCAAGTGCTCACATCACATTTACAAGCTCTCACGTTTTGCACCATATTTACCTTCATAAACTATGGCTACAACCCTTCCAGTCACCTGTATGTTAATTTTCTACCTGAAATGGTCTATATTTCTGTAGGCTACTGTGTGGGACAAATCCGTTTAACTACATCAGATTTACATCAATAATCACATCACGGTCTGTAAGGGACGTGTGCAGTTGCGACCAGATGTGACCTGATGTGATTTGACTTAGTTTACGGCAGTTTTCTTCTAATCAGCCACAAATGACACATAAGAAAGTGAAACTTAAATAAAGACCAAAATTTTTTATTGTATTCTGAGTTCATAGGGTTTTGTCTAAACTGACTAAAGGCTATGCCCGATATGGCATTGCATTCTTATATAACAGCCTGCTGTCTAATTAAAGGATCACGCCGACTTATTGGGACTTTAGCTTGTTCACCGTATCCCCCAGATTCAGACAAGTCCATACATACCCTTCTCATCTCTGTGTGTGTTGTAACTCTGTCTGACGCACCCACCGCTAGCCTAACTTAGCACAGATCCTGGAGGTAACCGGCTCCATCTAACCTACTGCCCCCAATAAGTGACAACATTTGTATAGCCACAGCGTGTACAAATAACAAGTGCAACACCTGAAAAGCACCGTTGTTACTCTCTGCTCCTCACCACGGGGCTTCTCAGGTGCTGCGAGCAAATCACTCTGCCCAAGTAGCAATCCTTCGCCTTCTGAGAATATAGTTCCCTGTATGTTCACAGTTAGAAGATGGCTGTGTCTCATGTGACCTTGTTATTTGTACAAGCTGTGACTATACAAATAACAACATGTAAATAGGAAAATGTTGGTGTTATTTTGTCACTTATTGGGAGCAGTAGGCTATAGAAGGAGCTAGGCTAGCGGTGCGTCACACATAGTTATGACACGCACGGAGATGAGAAAGGTATGTATGGACTTATCTAACTCTGGGGGATACGGTGAATAAGCTAAAGTCCGGAACGGCTGTTCTGACGTTGTGAATTAATGGATACAGGATTCTGAATCTCACTTCTCGATTATGTTATTCTGCCCTTATTTCTGGCTTCACGCAGTACCAGGTTTCTGGTCTCAGGTTATTGCGTTGGGATAGATTTTCAAATGTTTTCACATAGCATATCCACCTCTCTTGCTCGCTGCTGGATTATCCCATCTTTCCTTCTTGGGTGTCTCCAGCCTTTCCACGCAATTCTCAACTGATGAGTTTTGACTATTATTTTATCAATGTCGGCCAGTGTCGCAATATCAGCCTGTAGCACATCTGCTGCAGTTGCCCCGTCATAGCCGCAACTCTGCCGGAGTTCATATCAGGGATAGATGCTAAAAAAAATGTGTTCTGGCTGCACGGGCCACCAAGCCCCTACATTTAATGGCCAAAGTAGATTTTTGGTGGCCCAAATATAAACTAATAAAAACAAAAAAATGTAACAATACAGAAAAGACACTTTAACGCAACCTAACAGCCTTCCTTAGCTGTGACACTTGAATGAAAAGACATTAACAGTATCAAAATATAATTATTTAATCAAATTGACACCTTTAAAAACAAACATTACCATCTCAGTCATGACTACAATAAAAACAATACTTACAACTGTAGCCTTCTTTGTCAAAATGGTATACATATGGTACACAGAAGCAATCCTTTTACTGTCTCAGTTCAGTCTCTTAGTGCATCTTTTTAACTCCACATACACACTCACCCTCCTCTGTGCATCAGTCAATAAAAACAATACAAAAAGCAGTAGAATAATTGTGTGAATGCTGATTCAGCAGCATTCACAGTATTGTTATCAGATTCTTTATTATTTAACAGTCTTTCTTCTTCCGTACCTTTATTGGTCATCTCTAACTTCTGCATTCGTTCATCTACAAAAAACATTCAAATATCAAAATGTTCAGCTCTTTAAGGACAAGATGGCTCCTTTTCAAGTTTTGTTCTGCTATTTATACTTTTTTAAATATTAAGCATTTTTGATTTTTTTTTTACATTGAAAGTCAGTGGGAGCAGGCTTCAAATCCTCTTCCACTTTAAAATGTATCTCCTTCTACATACTTTCACATACAGACGTCATTCAGACTTTAAACTATTGACAAAACTGTCTGCTATTAAAAAATGACTGCTATTTCACATCTTTTACAGTTTTTGTGTTATCACTGTTTAAGTTTTGTGCTTTTTTTAGTTTTTTTTCTGTGTTAATGAAGCTGCTTAGTGTGGGTGATGTCACAGCTGGATAGATAGAAATTCTCCTAAAACTTTCGCTATAACATGCTCTCAGGCCCACAATTTTTACTTCTCATACACTATTTATACATCAAAAGGTATTCTTGTCTACTTTCAGCTAGTCTCGCTTTGCCAGACCATCCACACGCTGTGAATCGGAGGCGGGTCTGGCTACTCTACATAGCATTGCAGGATGGGAGATAAACATGCTCTGGTTTTTTGGCATTTCTTTAAACCAATCACAATCATCATGGGTGGCGCTAAACTCCGCATGGAGCCGCTGTCAAATACACCTTAACAGTCCTGCCCACAGCCGACTCTGGAAGTAAGAATACAATACAATTTCTCCATTGACAATTGGAGAATAAGCAAACTTCAGTTCATATATAACATAACTTAGCCTTAACTCGCACTCCCCCCCCCACGGGAGAGTGTCCGCACCAGGATGGGAGAAAAAAAAAAAATTCAGAAAACAATTTCCCCCAGTTGAAATGCAAGTGGTTGGACTATTATAACACACAAACAAATCATCCTCCTGGCGACTTTTTTTTGTCAAAAACGACTAGCGACAAATCTAGCGACTTTTACTGGTGTTATTGGAGACTTTTGTGATGTTTGGAGACTCAAAAGCACTATCACTCTGCAGTTACTGTGCTCAACGATCAGCGGGTGCTGCCGTGAGCCCCTCCCCCGTCACTCACAGGCGGTCAGTCTCTCAGTAGCCTCGCGCAGCAATCCCAGCCTGCAGTCAGAGCAGAGAGGAGACACACACCACTCCTCATATAAACTCATATTTTGCTCCTTGCAGACAGAGTGGACGCCTTCACACAAAAACTTGACCTATAGCATGGCCACATCAGTCGAGGGAAATGCGACCAGCCTTGCAGACTTTATCACTGATGCAGGCACGTCACACGATTTCTCCTCTCTATTTCAATCAACGTCTGAGCACCTGTCAGCAATGAGAAAACAGCCACTGACCAAGCGGGAGTGAGAACGAGTCAAATTAATTTCCTTGTTTCTGTTATGAAGACGAGACGTGTGTGACTCGAACATCTCACATTTACCATCAAAACGTACAGCGAAAGACCGTGCAAAACGTTTTAGACCGTTCTGCCAACGTACGCTTTAACGTTTTTTCACAATAAACTCACTAAAGCTGCTGCTGTTTCAATACTGTCGGCTCTCTGCAGCGGGCGGGGCTGCTGCTCCATTTCCCCCGCGACTGACGCGCACACACGATGACCTAAATTGAGGACAGCTACGCTCATTATTGTAAGTGCAATGATACGTTAAAGTCCAATAAGTACTTTATCAAACCGTATGAGAGTGTGTGTGTGTGTGTGTGTGTGTGTGTGTGTGTGTGTGTGTGTGTGTGTGGCCAGGATAGGAAATTAACGAAGAATGTAAAGATCAACAAGCCACTGACATATGTTCATATTTGATTCATTCAATAAATTATTATTTTCTGTCTTAAATCCACCAGCCATTTTCATATTATACCAATATTTGCAGCATCCCGAGCCTTTTTGGTAAGGTTCCTAGGAAATCTCAGCCCGGAGTAATTAATTATTAGTAACAGGGACGTCACTAGGATTGAAAGACAGGGGGCGCTTAGCCCCGAGGCTATGCAAAACTTTCCCTTGCAAAATCTTACTTACAAACTCTAATGTTAGCTTTTAGATACATCAAAGCTGCATGGGAGGTTTACTTAGGCCAGACTGTGCTCCTGCTGAGTTCTTCTTTAGGCTACTTAACCGCTATCTGCCCGTGTAAATGTGTGGTAAAGTAATACCATACCTAATTAGATAAGTTGCAGGTCAAAATAAGACTATTTAATTACTAGGGGTGTAACGATACGCGTATTCGTATTGAACCGTTCAGTACGAGGCTTTCGTTTAGGCTTTCTGAAGTGAAGCAAGTAAAAGTCATTAACAACAACTTACAATTTCACTCTGTATCACTCAGTGTGTGTGCGGTAGCAAGTCCAGACCAAAGATTAGCGACGAGACGAGATAAATCCTGCAGCTGCTTGCAACACACCGGTCTACAGCATTCTGAAAGCTGCCACTTTAAACCAATGAGAAGAGACAAGACAGTGTATCATCTTCATAGCCATTGACTCTTTGTACTTCTGTCTAACTTTCTACTTTCCGGCTTTTTTGTAGCTGGATATATTATTTGTTGTTTCTAATTATGAATTTGGATAACGTTTATGATAGTGAGATATGCTGCAGTTGCATTTAGAGTCATAAATCGGCGAAAACATTTTATTTCTCTGATTTACTGATTTGTTTTAATGTTGCCTGGTGCTCTCTCTCTTCAGTAACTCTCTACCTCACTCGTCCACATACCGTTACCGTGCAAGCGGCCGCTCGTAAGCCTCTCTCTAAAACACTGCCATTTCGACTAGTTGACAGTTCATGAAATAAAAATAAAACAGAATGCAGTGCACGACGACACCAACAGATGAATGGTGAAGGAAGATTGATTCCACGTAGTGAGTGATACAGAGTGCACTGTAAAAATAAAATAAAAAAATAAAAAATCTAATTATTATTTTTCTTATTATTATTTGGGGGGGCTTAGGAACATTTTGGGGTAGCTTCAGCCCCCCTAAAATCGGTCTAACGACGTCCCTGATTAGTAATAATTACTATTCTTCCCAAAACAAGTTTCCTTTTCATTTTTAAAGAACTATACAAAAAAATTCCAACTTTTTTTGCAACTTTCACTGTCTTCCGCAACTTCATTGCAGCAAACAAAAGACATTGCAACTTTTATCGCAGTTTTTTACAAAAGCTCCCGTGAAATCAGACATTTTGGGCCGCAACAATCTCAAAAAAAGGCTGCGAAATCCTGGAGGGACTGCCTTTGTGTTTTTTCATGTGTTATGGTGCGCATTCACCGCGTTTTTTTGTTGTTGTGGTGCGCATAGGTTACTCCTGATTTTGTCAGTCATCTCATCTCTTATATGCTGTGTCTCTATGATCCTATCCTGTCCTATTCATGGTAGCCTACTCATGGACATTGCGCCGTCATCACGTGCTGTAGTAGGGGGGCCCGCCTTGATAATCCTGCATAGGATTATCAAGTGTGTGTGTGTCTGTGTCAGTGGCTTGTCGGTATTGGCTCGACAAGCCACTGACCTCCTGCCCTCTTTCGTCATTCTGGGCAGCATTGATGCAGGAATACCCTCAACTCTGTGACGTCGCCTTGAAGATTCTCCTCCCTTTTGTGTCAACATATTTGTGTGAGGCAGGATTCTCAAAAATGACTGCACTCAAAACAAAATACCGCAATCGTGCACAAATCAAGGATGATTTGAGGCTATGTTTATCAGACATTTCGCCAAGAATTGAGGATCTTTGCAAGGCAAAGCAGGCTCAGGTCTCACATTAACATTGTGTACCTGCAAGCTTCTGTAAAAAATGCAGATGATATGCCTACTATTAGGCATATCATCTGCAGATTACTGCAGATGATACTTTTCCCAGGCCCATACTGTCCCCAATTCCATACCTCCCACCCCCCAAGACAGGTCTTACATGTCGCACATACCTAAACGCACAAACATACAAACAATAACTAAGAAATCAAATGAAGTGAACATTAAAAAAAATAAATAAATAAAAGAAAGAAATAAATAAAAAAATGTTTTAATGATTATATAAACAACAAAGACAGGGGGGAAAAAACAATGGAGTCAAAAATAGTTGTGGGTGAATGCACACCCTAATCAAGGAAGTGTTTGTAGCTCATTGAAATAAGTAATAAAAGAGTTCCAGCATTTTAAAAAGTTATCAGTATTCCCTCTGAGAGTGAATTTCACCTTCTCTAGTTTTAGAAAGAAAATAAGGTATTTCAGCCACAGGGACACAGAGGAGGACTGTGAGGATTTCCAGGAGAATAGGATCCTTCACCTTGCCAGCAGAGTAGCAAAGGCAACAACATCTGACTGTCTTCTATTAAGAAGCTGTGGGACCGGTGTAACACCAAAGATAGCTAATAGGGGATTTGATTCTAATTGGACTTGGAAGAATATCTGAAAGAATATTGAAGATAGAATTCCAAAAATGTTCAAGTTTGGGACAAAGGGCAAACATATGGCTAAGATGGCAGGAAGTTACTCCACACTTGACACAGGTGTCATCAACCTCTGGATACATTTCAGATAGTCTTGATTGTGAAAAATGCAATCTCTGTACCTCTTTAAACTGGATAAGACCTAGACGAGCACATGACGAAAAGGTACGTATTCTCATAATGTCTCTCTCCCAAAAATCATCTCCTAATTCCACTCGTAGTTCAGTCTCCCATGCAGCAGCGGCTTTAGAGGTAGTCGGCTTATCAAATGACAAAATACTTGAGAGACTTTTGATGAGTTTTATGTCGAAATAACTCTTCCCATGGTAGCCTTGGGGGTGAGGAGGGAAAGTCAGGGAAAGTGCTGGAGACACAGTGCCTAGCCTGAAAATAAGTGAGTGGGGGTTAAGTTGTGAGAAGTGGATAAATCTGAAAAGTTGGCAAAAACATTGCCTATGAATAGGTCACTGAAGCTCACTATGCCACTTCTCTCCCAGAGACAAAAAGGAAAGAGATGATTACTGCAGATGGGCATTACAGTAGACGCAGAACATGACTGAAAGTGATGCCTGAATTGATACCATATTCTAAGAGAGGTATAGACAACTGGGTTGTCTGTATAACGAGAAGGAGATAAGGGGATGGTGAAAACAAGAGAGCAGAGACAGAAGATGACACACATGACCCAGCCTCAAGTTGGCACCACAATATCTGTGGAGCATCTAACCAAAACAAAAACTTCTGGATGTTGGCTGCCCAGTAATAATACATAAAATAAAGCAAAGATAGCCCTCCGCTATCTTTGCGGAGGGCTATCTTTGCATTGCTGCAGCAGGGATTTCCTTACTCTGGGAGTATTCCTTCCCCATATAAAAGAGATGAGTGCCTGATCAATAGATTTAACGATTTGGGTAAGAATAGAGGGATGGATTGAAATAAGTAAAGAAATGTTGGCAGTATATTCATTTTAACAGCATTGACTCTCCCTAGGGTTGCAAAATTCCAGGAATTTTCAAAGTTGGAAACTTTCCATGGGAATTAACGGGGGGAGGGGGGGGGGGGGGGGGGTGGGGGTAATACATAACCCATTGCTATTAACCTATGTGTGTTTTTTTGTATATCCCACTTGTTCTTGATAGGCTGGAAACAATAGACAGCGCTGATGGTTACCTTAGCACACATATAACCATAACCATAGCAAATCAAAGGCAGCATGCAACACCTTCATATGTTAAGCTAAAGGTCAATAGTTTTGGCTACTACTTAGCCTACTACAGGGCTATTGAGGCCACACCCACTGCACAGATCATTTCTAGAATCCAACATTCTACAGCAGATTGAAGCTGATTTAAGACAGATTGAAGACAGTACTGCATTTGAGCCCAAGGACTACATCCCATCCAAATTCCCATAATTTCCATTAATTCCCATGCAAGTTTCCAAATTGGAATGTTTCCAATATTCCCCAGCTAAACTTTCCATGGAAAGCAATATTAAAAATATCCAGTTTATTCTTATTAATTCCCGTTAATTCCCATGAAAGTTTCCAAATTGGAATGTTTCCAAAATTCCCCAGCTAAATTTTCCATGGAAAGTTTCAGGAAATTTACCGGAAAATGTCCGCCCACTCTCCCAAGCATAGACATGGGTAACTTACACCATTTCTGAAAAACATTCTTCATATGGCAAAGGAGAGGTGTGAAGTTTGCATCTAATAAGGAAGATAGTGAGCGAGTAACATTAACTCTTCAGTTGGAATGGCAAATCAGACTGTTGAAGTGAAAGCGCTTTTTCATTTATAGGCAAACATACACTTTTTTTGCAGATTGAGCTTGTACCCAGTGAAAGAGCCAAACGTTTCCAATAGAGACAAAATCTTTGGTATGTGGGAGACAGGGTCAGTTACATACAAAAGCAAGTCATGGGCATATAAGGCAAGTCTGTGTTCTAATCCCTTGTGGGTTATCCCTACAAATGAGGGTGAAGTTCTGAGTGTGATTGAGAGAGGCTCAATAGCTATAGCAAAAAGCAAAGGGGAAAGTGGACAACCCTGGCGAGTTCCCCAGGACAGAGTAATATAGTCAGAATTGAAGTTATTAGTGTTGATAGAGGCTATAGGCGATGTATACAAGAGGCATATCCAAGATATGAATGCATTTCCAAAGCCAAACTTACTCAATGTGGCAAAAAGATTCAACTCTATCAAAAGCCTTCTCAGCGTCCAATGAGATTACTACTTCAGGGTGTTGATTTATGTCATTGGAATAAATAATATTAAACAGGGTTCCAATGTTGAAAAATGAATGACGACGTTTAATGAAGCTAGTCTGTTCCTATGCTGGGCATAACTTTTGCCAGTAACAGTAACTTTGCCAAAACCTTACCATCAGCACTCAGAAGGCTAAGGGGCCTGTATGAACCACATGATCCTTCCCTTCTTTTAGGAGAAGGGATATTGAAGCTTGTCTCAATGTAGGGGGGGGGGGGGGGGGGGAGTGAGCCCAGCTTCAACAACTCCTCAAACACAGACAATAGTAGTTTGTCATGACATTTTTTGTAAAATTCAGGGGGAAAGCCATCCGGGCCGGGGGCTTTCCCTGACTGTAAAGACTTGATAGAACATATGATCGCATCTAATTTTAAAGGAGCATCAATTTGCTCTGCCAGTGTGGATTCAATTGTGGGTATCTCCAAGTTATCCAGAAATTCTACCATCACGTCCGAATTCGCTGGGGACTTTGATGAGTAAAGTGAGGAGTAATACGTTTCATAAACAGAGTTGATCTCTATAGGGTCAATTGTAAGAGTTCCAGATGGGCACTCAATTTCAGATATAGATCGCCCAGCTGCATGACATTTTAGCTGATGAGCCAGAAGGAGACTGGATTTGTCACCATACTCATAATACATGCCACAAGAGTGTAGTAACAGCCGCTCAGCTGTGCCTGTGGATAAAAGATCAAACTCTGCTTGAAAGTTGAGAGTAGAGTTCAGGAGAAGGAGTCAGAGCATAACGGCTGAGAATAGAATTGGAGAGTTCCTCCTGTCTAGCTTTCCCAATTTTAGTTTGATGCGATGAATACGAAATAATCTGCCCTCTGAGATAAGCTTTGAGTGTCTCCCATAATAAAGAGTAAGATATACCTTCTGTTTTGTTTATAATAAGGAAATCATCAATAGATGTAGAGATAAAGTCACAAAAGGCTAGATCCGAGAGAAGTACAGAATTGACTCTCCAAGGGGGGCGGCTTTTACCGTGGGAGGAAATGATTATGTCAAGGGCCAAGGGAGCATGATCAGAAATGATGATGGGTAGATATCCAGAATTTGTTACCCTTGGGAGTAAAGAGCCATCTACAAAAACATAATCTATGCGGGAATATGTATGGTGGACATGGGAGAAAAATTAATATTCTCTGGATTGAGGGTTATGAAATCTCCATGGATCAACACATCCATGTTGGGCCATAAAATCAGAAAAATATTTTGACATGGCAGAGGGAACAGTAGTACGTGAACTGGAGCGGTCCAGTGCAGGGTTCATGGCACAATTTAAATCCCCGCCAAATAACAATAAATATGTATTTAAGGCTGGAATCTGTATCAATAGATTAGTAGCAATTTCTACATGATCAAAATTAGGAGCATAAACATCTACCAAAATAACAGGTGTGTAGTCAAGCAAGCCCACAACAATCAGATATCTTCCAGCTCTATCTGAAAGAACCCTATCCAAGGAAAAGTGTATTTTTTATGTATTAAGATAGCTACTCCTCTAGCTCTGGAATCAAAATTAGAAAGGAAATACTGAACAGCCCATCTGTGTTTCAGTCTAAATTGATGCTTAATACGCAGATGGATCTCCTGAAGAAAAGCCACATCAACCCTCAGCTATTTCAGGTGAGAAAGCACTCTGGATCTCTTCACAAGACTATATTCCCTCCCTTTACATTCCAACTCAGAAATCTCAAGGAGAAACCATTTATGTGCCTATCAACCATGGTTTATTTTATGTTGCATGGAAAATTGAAAAAAAATACTTGATAACATCACAGCCATTAGGACAGTGCATAATCCAGATTGACTGACTCAGATCAACCACAATTAAATACATAAAGTAATAATAGAGTAAATATAAGGAGAAGAACAGATAAAAGATTAAAAAAAATAAATGTATAAAAATATACATGTAAAAAAGACCGAAAAGACCTTGTCGCACACCCCCCAACCCTCCCCTCCCTTCAAACCTTGAATTTCCCTTCCGAAATGAGGGAAACTGCAGGCAAAAACCTATATCCCCTAATCCGATGCATCTAAGCGAGTTAGACAAAATACCTCTCATGGTCACGGAGGCTCTACAGCGTAAGAAACAAGAAAATTACCAGGTGAAAATAATAGTGTAAAAACATACCTAAACAATGCAATACATCAGAACACAACTTCTAAAACAGTTGCTTGTAATCATCAGAACATAAGGGCAGACTGCATGGTCAGAAGAAAACATAGGCTTACAGTCTAGCGCAGGCTACTGGTAACGTTAGGATTTCTCCCACCAATAAGCAATAAACAAACAGCAACAGAAAAAAAAGAAACTCAGAGCACGTAACATTAATTCAGCTCTAAATGAGCCGTCTTACACCTGCGACTGATCCTAAACTACATATTAACATTAAGAAAGGTCTTTAAGTAGGCCCATAGCCTACTGATAAAAACATTTGAAGGCAGAGAGAAACTCAGTAACATTAGCCTACCTCAACAGGGTAGGTGTGCAAAACTAGCCAATTGCGTTTTGTTAACTAGCCAGCCCAACAGGGAGCTAACAAGTCAGTAGCAGAAATAAAAAAAAAGTTATTCCACAGATCGATTATAAACTAGTGTCACCTCACCCGCACACAGATAACTCACTCCGGTGCACTGAAACAAGTCTAACATTGCTGTTTTTCGTTTAATGTGTATTTTCTCGTTGAAATAGCTTACAATTATTAGTTTTTTCATTTAAAGTAAACGTTCTAATTTATGTTTATGGTTGAATCCATTTTTTTTATATGGATACAATATAAATTGGCAGCGGGACATTAAACTGAATTTATTAATTTGATCAGAGCATTGTTATTAGATTAAGCATGATTTGCACATGCGCTTTGTTGAGTTTGAGATCCCGCTCTCTGCCCTGTTTACATCTAAATAAAGCATTTAAAAAAAAACGTCCGTCACACAGAATAATCTATTGGGCGGCGGCCGTGACACGGTACGCTCCAACAGACCTCTCCAGCCAGGCTGCAACACAGAAGAACAACGAGCAACTTAAGGTAAAAACAATAAACTTTTTCTACCATTAACGTTTTTTTCCCAAGTATACCTGACTGGCCTTGATTCTGGTCGTAATTTTAGCACTCACGCTTGATAGCATGTAAATTATAAGATAGCCGTAACGTTAGCTAACGTTAGCTAGCTAGGTTACGTTAGCCGCACTCTGGTTGTGGGTGAGTAATGTTATCACGTTCGCTAGCTAGCTAACTAATAAATGCAAACTATCATTTCTAAATGCATTTTGTGGGGTCATTGCAGCTGTGAATGAACTACTTGAAGAGCTGCAATATTTAATTGGTACTGTCTCTGTGCCGGCCACCCAAAAGACTATAATCGACTTCTTACAAGATCACAATTGCCAAATTGATGAATCGGTTGTGAAAGAGTTGGCCACTGTACTTTGCACTTCAAATCCCATTCAAGCTGCAATAGGAAAACATGGTCCACTGTCAACCACTTGGAAACGGAAGACATACTATAGAAAAAACTTCAGTGTTGTGAAACCAGTTGAATATGTGTTAGACCGAAAGAGTGGAAAAGTCTTTTCAGTATGTGCCTTTACTAAAATCCTTGCAGCAACTTGTAAATTGTGAACCTATACTAAATAAGGCTACAAATTTGAAAGAAAAACATCAACCAGGGGATAGTGATAGGCAGGTATACAGATCCTTTTGGGATGGACTTCTCTTTAAAAGAAACGCTATTTTCTCTCAAAAGAGTGTGCAATTTCTTTGGTTTTGTATATTGACGATTTTGAAATATGCAATCCCCTTGGTACATCACGTAAAAAACACAAAATATGTGCCTTGTATTGGATTTTAGGCCATCTGCCACCTGGTTTTCAGTCATTGTTGTCCTCTATTCATTTGGTTGCATTGATCAATAGCAATGATGTCAAGGTTTATGGTTATGACAAAGTTTTAGAGCATTTGACTAGTGATCTCATAACATTAGAACAACATGGGGTTTTTGTGAATAAGTTGGGGAAAACTTTGAAGGGCACAGTGCAGTGTGTTGTTGCCGATAACCTTGGAGCACACAGTATTGCTGGTTTTGTAGAAAGTTTTTATGGCAAATATGTTTGCAGATTTTGTACGGCAGATAGGTTAGATATTTTCAGACCAAGGACGTTGGAGCTGGAGGTTTATCGCAGAGCACTGAAGAGATTCACATTGTACTGATTGATTGTACTAGGAAGATGGCGGAGTGGAAGGACGTGCATGAGTGAGCTCTGCACACGGGCCTGTCTGTCTAAGCAATATTGAACTTAATTTACATTGGAATGATCCATTGAAAAGGATATCTAAGATACGAAGCAACTGTTCTGAAACTGGGCTGAACATTATATCTTCGGAAGCCGCATGAGTGGGTTTTTGGAACTCTGCGCTGCGCGCAAAGTTTGACCGCGAGTGGAACAATGGCAGGTGAAAACACAATGGAAACTATACTCCGTGCAATCGAAGACAGTAAACAGTTGGTTCTCTCAAATATCCAAGCATTAGACAGGAAAGTAAATCAGCTTGACATTGCTATGAACAACTTGTCAGAGCAAAATATAGAAATGCAACAAAGAGTCAGTAAAGCCGAAGATGACGTGGCAGATGTGCTCAAACGCATTCATGTACTGGAGAAAAACACGGCCTCACTACAATCGAAGGTGGACTATATGGAAAATAAAAACAGACAGTCAAACCTGTTGGTTGTTGGCATTCCGGAGGGATCTGAAGGAACGAGTATGATGGCTTTCCTGCGACGCCTGATTCCTGATCTGCTCGGAAAGGAAAACTTCACAGAGCCACCCTGCATGGAGCGGAGCCATCGGCTCACTGGGCGCAACAGGATCGACGCACCGAAGCGACGCACCGAAGCGACGCACCGAAGCGACCTCGGCCCATCATTGTGAAATTCCTTAACTACCAGGACAAGATGAAGATCCTTCGGCTGGCACGTGAGAAAAGAGAGCTCCGGTTCAAAGATAACAGAGTTCACTTTTTTCCCGACTTCAGCGAAGCGGTGCAATCTAAACGCAGGGCTTTCCTGCCGGTGAAACAGAAACTCCAGAAACGTAGAATACGGCAGAGATCTACGTAAATAGAATACAGGTCAGTGAACCTGTTTCACCTATGGCCTGACAGGGTTCTATCGGTGTGTAGTATTAGACTCTCGTGCGCACCAATGATAAAGTAATCTGTCTGTCTGCTTTTCTTTTGTCTTTATTTAGTTATTGCTTGAATTATGTTGCTATTTAAAATAATGGATAGACATGGGCTCCTTCCTGCAGTGGTTAGGGTATGGCTGGGCACAGAACATGTCCTTTGGACTTGGACTGGGCATTTTGCTGTTGGGGTGGGAGGACTGGGGTTATGTGTTTCATGCATTGTGAAGTTAGTGTTTTATTTTATTGTTTTTTCTATGTTATAAATGAGTTAGGTTTATTCATGTATGTTATCAGCAGGACAGTGCTATTAAATCATTTCATAGTGTGGCTGAATATAAACCTCAGTAAAATATATAAAATGTAATTCCTCATGTCATTTAATAATTCCATTTTAATTTGTTCCTGGAACATCAAAGGGTGTAAACATCCCATAAAAAGGAATAAAATCTTGTCTTACTTGAAAAAAGAGAAAGTAGCTATTGGACTGCTACAGGAGACGCATCTAACGAAGGTTGAACACTCAAAATTAAAGAGAAATTGGGTTGGGCAAGTATTCTCTGCTTCATATAACAGCAGAAGTAGGGGAGTTACAATTTTAATTAATAAGGGCCTTCCATTAAAAGTCGAGCATTGTGAATCTGATCCAGATGGTTGTTTTGTGTTCCTATACGGCTTTTTATATGGGGAAATGATAAGCATTTTAAATGTTTATGCTGCACCAAATATCCATTGGAATCTATTTACAAAATTAACTTCATTGCTTGTACAATATAGTGCCCCTAATAATTGGTGGTGACTGGAACTGTGTGTTAGATGGGAAATTAGATAAGCATCCTAGCAATTTATCAACCATCCCAACCCGTAGGCAAAAAGATGTTAGACGAACTTGGTTTGATAGATGCTTGGCGGTTGCTGAACCCAGATAATAAAGATTATACATTTTACTCTAATCCCCACAAGTCTTACTCTAGAATTGACTTTTTTTTGTTCCACAATCCTCTGTACAACAAATTGAAAAATGTAATATTGGATCTATTCATATATCAGACCATGCTCCTGTGTTTTTGGGTATGTACATTTCATATAATAATTTAAACAGATACAGCTGGAAATGTAATCGGTCTATATTATCCGACCCAGATTTTTGTTCCATGGCTCAAAAAGAATTAAAAATGTTTATCCAGGAGAACGATAATCAATACACAAATCCCTCAAACTTATGGGAAACAACTAAGGCTTATTTAAGGGGCATTATTATATCATATTGCTCAGCAAAAAAGAAAAAAAAAGTTGAAAGAACAGAAACGTCTTGAGTTGGAATTACAAAAAGCTGAATCGGAGCATAAATGCAATGGCTGCAATGCGAACTGGCATAAAGTTATAAGAACTAGAACTGCCCTAAACACACTCCTATCTCAGAATGTAGAAAAGGGTCTATTTAAACAAAAACACAAGATATATGAATATGCTAATAGATCAGGGAAGTAGTTAGCTAATATTATAAGTAACACAGCTTCAAACAAATCTATTAATAAAATTAAGGATAAACATGGGAAGCTGCATTATACAAACATTGAAATTGCTAATGTATTTAATGAATTTTTTTCATCATTGTATACATCAAAAACAGTGGACATGGATGATAAAATTAATGATTTTTTTCAGTGTATAAAACTCCCTAAGGTATCTGATGAAGATAGGATTAAGTGTGATATGGCTATATCTTGTATGGAAGTTGAGGAGGTGATAGGCACCTTAGCATCTGGAAAGGCCTGTGGACCAGATGGTCTCCCCCCAGAGATTTATAAAACGTTTAAAGGTATTCTCTCTCCCCTAATTACTAGAATGTTTAAACATTCTTTGTCAATCAAAAAGCTTCCTCAATCATTGCAATTGGCTACAATTAATATGATACTAAAGGAAAACAAAGACCCAGAATATCCTGAATCCTATAGACCAATAAGTATTCAAAACACAGACTGTAAAATGTTAGCTAATCTTCTTGCTACTAGGATTAGTTATTAGTTATATTAGGTATAATAGTTATTTTTTATTATACCAAAAATTGTGGGACATGACCAGACTGGCTTTGTCCAAAACAGGCAATCATATTCAAACATTAGGAGATTATTAGGTATTTTACAGTATGTTAAAATTCAGAAACTTAATGCATTAGTGGTATCATTAGATGCTGAAAAAGCATTTGATCATATAGAGTGGGATTATTTGTTTAAAACTCTAAAGGAGTATGCTTTCGGAGATGGGTTTATTGAATGGGTTAAATTGCTATATTCTGCACCACAAGCATCAGTTTCTATTATGGGGGTAATGTCTTCTTCTTTCTCTATAAGTAAAGGTACCAAACAAGGATGCCCTTTATCTCCTTTATTATTTGCATTAGCAATGGAACCTTTTGCGGAGAGGATTAGATCTAGTTCTTTAGTTTCCGGTATTCAAACTAAAAATCAAATACACAAGATTTCACTGTATGCAGATGATGTTCTTTTATTTTTGAACAATCCCATTTCCTCCGTCTCAGCTATTGTCCAGATAATAAATGAGTTTGGGGTGTTCTCTGGCTATAAAGTCAACTATGGAAAATCATTAGCTTTACCGCTAGGGAACTTGACTTGTTCTGACCTATCGGGTCATATTCCTTTTCAGTTGTCTCCTCATGGGTTTAGATACTTGGGAATTAATGTCTGCTGTAATTTTGATGATATGGTAAAAATGAATTTAGACCCAGTGGTGAATGAAATTAGAAAAAATCTTCAAAGATGGAGGCCTTTGTTAATATCATTACTTGGCAGAGTTGCCATTATTAAGATGAATATCTTACCCAGGCTATTATATCGATTGCAGATGCTACCTAATTATGTTCCAGTCAAGTTTTTTAAATCACTACATAGCTTGATAAGTAAATTTGTATGGAAGGGCATGCGCCCAAGATTTAAATTGGAGAAACTGCAATTACCAAGGGACAAAGGAGGGTTAGCATTGCCAAATATAATGTATTATCACTGGGCTTCACAAATAAGATATATTACTGAATGGTTAAATAATTATGTTAATTCCACATTTCTGGATTTGGAAAATATCGGATGTGAACCGGCTCTGTCAGATATGCCCTTTATAAATAATGCAATCTCACTACAGGGTATGAAAGATAATTTTATTGTTAGAAATACTCTTAAAACATGGAATCAAGTACGTAGACACTTTGGGATTAAAAATCAATTCTCTGTTCTGGCGCCTATTGTTTGCAATCCTGACTTTGAATTATCTTGTCTAGATGTGGGTTTTAAAACATTGAACAATGTTGGTATCTCTCAAATACAAGACCTGATCTCAGATGGGATTATAAAATATTTCTCTCAACTCAGAACTGAATTTGAGCTCCCTCAAACACAATTATTTCGCTATTTACAGCTTAGGAGTTATATCCACTCTATACCAACATATATGAGTGGCTTGAATACAAATCCGCTTGAAAATATACTATTAAAGGCTTCTTCTTTAAAGAAGAAAGTATTGAGTTATATCTACTCTCAAATGTTTGTCAATATCCCTACGATTAATAGTAAAACTTCTTGGGATGAAGATTTTGGTTCCCAACTGGATGAGGGGAAGTGGAAAAGGATCTTGTTGAATGCAAAGAAAATTACATGCTCTAATAAGTCCTATGAGACTCAATATAAGATTATCCACAGACTGCATGTTACCCCTGCTATTCGATGTAAATATGACCCTATGTGCTCATCATTGTGTGTGAAATGTAAAAATAGCAGCGGCACTTATGGACATCTAATGTGATCATGTCCAAGAATCTCAAGTTTCTGGCTATCTGTCCGAAACGAGATTAAGAACATTTTTAGGTTTGATATTCCACTAAATCCATACCATTTCGTATTGGGACTGGATACCAATTGTGATCGTAGGTACAGGTACATTCTTAGAGTCGCTTTGTATGCTGCACGCCTCACAATACTACATAAGTGGTTAGACGAAGATCCTCCTAATATTACAATGTGGTATGAAAAATGTATGTCCATCTTACCATTGGAGAGATTATCACATGTACTAAGAAATACGCTCAATGTTTTTATAAGGGAATGGTCCCCATTAGAATTATACCTGAAAGAAGAATGGCTTAGAGTAATGTGTATAGGGGTAGGAATTTGAAAAATGACTGAAAAAGCACATGAAATATTTAATTTTGCACTGCAACTGCTAGTATTATTTTACTAACTCTTTTCTTTCTTTCTTTTTTTATTTTTTTATTTTTTTTATGTGACTGTCTGATTATGTTTATCACTTGTGGTTTTTTGTCTCAAATTAAAATAAAAAATAAAAAAGAAGAGAAAAAAAGAAAAAAAGGAAAAAAAAGAAGAGATTCACACAAGTCATCTTAAAACCCTTGAGGAAAATTCTTTGGCCAATTGTTATGGTGTTACGAGGAAATGTGTTCTGTCAGAAAAACTTTCCCATTTCAATGTTACTACTGGTTTTCCTCCAGACATTGCCCATGATTATTTGAGGGAATAGTTCCTGTTGAAATAGCTCTCTGTCTGACTGTATTCATTTCCAAAAAGTACTTTACTTTGGCCACTTTGAACAAGGCAATAGAAGATTTTCCTTTTAAATGGACTGATAAAACAAATCGACCCCATCCTGTTCCACTGACCCAGAGTGATAGAGAAAGACAGAGTGGCGACACGCCCATTGGACTCCGTTGTACACTTTTTGCCGCCTACTTCCGGGGTATGCAGTCTCGGATAGTTCCAAACAATCCATTCACGGCGTCGGACTGCATTCATTTCCATTGCTGGCCGTCGAGTAGCTTTTGAGGTAAGTTGATTAAATAGCTTCCACTTTTGAATTGTGAACTGTCTGTATTTTATCAGAGGCCCTTTTTGATGCATATACCGATCTTCATTTGTATGTGCACAGCGTAATTACATATCTTTTTAGCTTGGTAGACGACCGATTGCCTGCTAGTTTGTTAGCTTGACTTCGCCAGCTGTGAAGGTATCTCCAGGGTAAGTTGATTAAATAGCTACCTCTTTTAAATCGTCAACTCTCTATATTATATCAGAGGCCCTTTATGAATGCATATACCAATCTTTATTTGTATGTGCACAGCGTTATTTGCTATATACGACCAATTGCCTGCTAGTTTGTTAGCTTGTTAGCTAGTTTGTTAGCTTGACTTCGCCAGCTGTGAAGGTATCGCTACACCAACAATTACGAAGTTCAGTAGTGAATCTATGACAACTTTTAGTGAATCTATGACAACTTTTATTTAGGTAGTTATTGATGTTGGATTACTAGGATCATTGAGGTTGATTAAGGACGGGTTTTATTTAGGTTGTATCTGCTGAACCTGACGGTGTTAGCTAGTCAGCTGAGTACTGTTTGTCTGGTAGCTAGTAGAAATAAGGTTGCGTTTGTGTAATTATACCCTTGAAAGGGCTGTTGGATTACATGTATGAATACAAATTATCCCACACAAAAAATATCAGTAAGTGAAGTAAGACAATGACATATGTTTAAATTTTAAAAAGTATTAAGGCAAATTTCACAGTTGTTTTTTCACTGTTGATTTATTTAACTTTTTCCACAGTTTTTTTAAGTTCAATAATTGCAACATATTTCCATACAAGTCAATAAGTAATCATTAAATTATTGTGATTTCAATATTGACCAAAATAATTGCGATCATATTTCTTTCCATATTCAAGCAGCCCTAGCTGGTGCTGGCAACGGCTGCTGCTAGTGGTGACTGCGGCTGCTGGTGGTGACTGCTGGTAGAAGCTGCTGATGGCGACTGCTGGTGGTGACTGCTGGTAGCAGCTGCTGGTGGTGACTGCTGGTAGCAGCTGCTGGTGGTGACTGCTGGTAGCAGCTGCTGGTGGTGACTGCTGGTAGTCGCTGCTGGTGGCGACTGCTGGCTGCTGAAATAAGAGGCGACTGGAGGATGCAGAGGGTGTGCCGGGAATGGAGAGGCCAAATACATCCATGGCAACCAGTAAGGTGTTTGGCAGTGGCCTAGATGTTATGACCTTAGGTGAGGAGGTCTGCTGTGTTGAAACTGCCTTCTTAGTCTGACTCTTGCTGCCAAGGTACCCCTTATCACGGTTGTTTACCTTCCTCTCAGCCCTGATGCACTTTGACTGAATCCTTAACCGCAGCCTGATATATGTCGTCAGGATTTTTTTTTTCAGCTCATGGCATGAGGGAAGGTTGCTGTCCAGACTCATGGCCTCTCTTTCCAGCTGTGCCACTGCATTGGAGGATTCCATGAGGGAATCACTCGTCTGCAAACGGAACAGCTGCTCCACGCCCTGCAGGAGAGTGAACACCTCATCAGATGGCCGGTATAATGCACCCCTTTTAAATTCTTTTAACTGTAGTAAAACAGCTCTCTCACTTGCGGTGTTGGTAACTTTTTCAACCAGTGCACACTGGCATTCCTTACAGAGTGAGAAGCCGATGACCCTCTACTACTATGTATCCTGCCAGGTAGTAGAGGACACAGGACTCTGTCTTTGTCAAGTCAGGTGGTGATGGGTGTACTAGCTGCTCCACTCTCACAACCTCAGAAGCACTGCAGCTGCTGTTCTGGGTGTCCAGGAAGTCCGCCAAGTGGTCTGATGCATCATCCAGGTAACTGCCAGTATGCGTTGTCGAGAGGAACTGCCCTACAGTGACAGAGTTCCTCTGACGTATGCAAGAAAAAGTATTTTCTAGACAGTCCTGAGTGAACCGGCTTGTAAGAACAAATTTGTGCCCTTGTCTCAACAGATCTTGCTGGATCTCCAGTATTGTTGTTGTGGCCATCACCAGTCCTGTCTGGACTGGTTTCCAGCTGCCCTGGAGACCGATCTTCAGGCCCCGAAAAAGATGGATCCAGTCGCGGAGGAAGCTGATGGCCTTTTCATACTCTTCCATCTTGAAATTACTGAGGGCAGTAACAACATTGCGGGATGACATGAGGTCAAACCAGTGGTCCATCTTCTCCAAAAAGCATGACGTTGTAAGGTAGGACTCTGGTCTGCGCTCCTCCTCCACCATGTACCTCAGGGCGGCCCTTGTTGACTTGCTGAATACGTGCATTGCTGAACTCACCTTCATCTTCTCAAAATGGCTAGGCTCCAGGACACCTCTGGACAGATTGGGTGCCAGCTTAAGTGCCATGCCCTCTTGGAAGGACACCAGATCCTTTAAGGGGGCAACAGAGACCTCACTGGATGCCAGCTGCTCCTTTTCCACCACATCCTGTGGTATGGTGATGATGTGACCACGGATAATGGCACTCTTCAAGTTCTTGACGAGATGAGGAACATCAGGCATGAAATAGAGGCGCTGGTTTGGCTCAACAGGATGCTGGATCCATGGCTTGTCATAGGTCACCCCAAAGGACTTCCACATTGCTCTATTGGGGCTCCCTATGTCTGTGGTGATGTTAAGCACATGAAGCCCTACAGACGCCGCCGCTTCAACAATGCTGACTATGATGGGCCGGTAAACTGCGCCATTGGTGGAATTGCCGCTATAGTGGTAAGCCACAACTTGTTTCCACTGTCTTGTAGCTCCAGCCAGCATAAACACCAGTGCATGTGTCGCTTGTCCTTTGTGGTCAAGCAGCGTGATATTGCCAAATAGCCTCCCTGTTCCCATGTGGAGCTCCACGCCTGGAGTAATGGACATCTCATCTAAGGAGAGCACACACTCTCTCTCCATTTCACTCATACCACCTGCCTTCAGCCTCAGCATCTCAAACACTTCCCCCAAATCTCCTGGCTCCAGCTTTACATGCTGCATCCTCCTTTGCAGCGTGCGGATGTTAGGCAGTGGAATCTGCATTTGCTGGAGGGTTTTATAACCAGTGGTGCCAGCGGTAAATCTTATTTGTATTGCTTTTTCTTTTAATAGTCTTCTTTCCCCACCGTATTCCTCTCTTGTTTTCCTGTTCTTGTTCTCTCACTCATTGTTTAATAAAAAAAATACATTTCATTCATTCATCCAAGTGTAATGAGTTGTTATTCTTTAATATATTTGATACTTTGTGTATGGCTTAGTCTTAAAATGATCATGGTTGTGTGGTCAACTCCTGCCTCATCAGAAGAAGTAGGCTGGACACTAAATGCTGAATGGACTGTTGCTGCTCTATTTCTCACTCTCTCTCTCTGACCACGGGTAAGTGAATCGGAATTACAAGCAAAATCAAGAAAAATACAATAGTCCAGATGTGCAAAAAAGAACGTATTTAATCATCTTTGATTTAAAAATAGATGTAGTAAGGTTAAGCTGCTAAAGACAGTAGCCTAATGCTACCCATGCTAACAAGGACGTGAAGCGTTCCCTCCAAAACTTAAAAACGTATATATACATATCTTTCAGTTGTCATCCTACCAAATGTAAAACTGACATTTACAAAATATGCAATAATGCAATAACAATCAAACAAGTACATGGGTATGTGTTTTTATTTATATTTACCATTCAATATCGCAATTGCTGCTGTCAGTCCAATAGTAGAACATGACAGCGCTGCGTGTGTTTGGAACTATACAGGCTTACATGAACCACGTGACCTCCCCGCTAGCGAGATCAACGAGTGTCGCAACTCTATATCTCTATGGCTCTGCACTGACCTATTCATCCAGGAGAACAATTGGTGGCAACGCGCATGAAAACTGGAGTTTACTAAGATTTCTTCCACTAATACTTGGACAGAAAGTTCCCACTGATGAACCAGCCTGGCATCTCCTTGCTGACTTAAAGGACATTGTGGACCTTGTTGTTTCTCCAGTTCAAACTAAAGAATCAATTGGATATTTGAACTTTAAGATCTCTGAGCACAGAGTTAGATTTAAAGAGCTTTTCCCGGAGACAAATCTTCTGCCTAAACACCATTTCCTGGAGCATTATCCTCAGTTGATCTGTGAGTTTGGACCGTTAGTTGCACTATGGATCATGCGTTTCGAAGCGAAGCACAGCTTCTTCAAAAGAGTTGTGCGCCATACAACGTGCTTCAAAAATGTGCTTCTGTCCTTAGCAGAAAGACATCAGTTTCTCATGGCACATCACCTTTACATTTGCAGCTTTCCTAAATCCCCCCCTGGAGGTAGCAAATGTTTCAACTCTTCCCATAGACGTTTGGACATTTTTGTCCCCTCAGGACTTTTTTTTTTAACTTATTTTTTTTATTTTCTTTCTTTCTTTCACTGGAACACAAGTAAAATTAAATTCATGCAGGTTATTCTTGTCGGCTATCGGTCAGAAAAATAAATCTAAATTAGCATCCCTAGTCATTGGCTATTAAGTGTAAAGCTGCGTCACTCATTCCCTCTTATCATGTCTCTGCCTCCCCTCTGTCTCTCTTACTCAGGGCACCATGGCAGATATCGCAACTGTTCGATTGCTGATCATCTTGAACGAAGACAACAGTGTAAGAATGGAGCTACGCAATGGGATTCCCAACTAACTGGAAGAGCTCATCGAAGAGGTCAAGAATGCATGTGGACATTGGGGGGCACATAAGGCTGCAGTACAAGGACACTGATTTTTGGGAACATATTTGTGAATCTGACCTCTACAACTGTAATTAAGGATCTCTCAGTTATCAAAGTTGTCCAGTTAGACCCTGATACCACAACTATGGTCTTGTACCCAGTTGATCCCACAATGAGTAGCATCCCTTCAGGTGGACAGGACAATGAAGATTCCTCCTCAGGATCTGCACATACAGATGACACCATACTTCTTAGCAGCTGTTCCTCAGACTCATCAAGAACACAGCAGTGGCCAAAAGTGTTCCCAATCCTACTCTTCTCCTATGATACAGAATGTCAACTACAGAGAGCAAATGAGGAGTACACAATAAGCAAATCTAGGCTGACATCCTGCTCAAAAATGCTGTCTGAAAAAGTCTACACATACAAAGCATACCCTACAGATGCGGACTTCAGCGATGTTGCTGAGGCACTGACAAGGAAGCACCCCTGCCTGAGAGAACCAGGGTCTTTCAATGAGAGCTATGGATGGAAACAAAGGCTCAAGGTAAAAATGGCCAACTACTGGACTCGACTTAGGGCACATGGAACATCTGCAGAGCTCACTGTGAATTCTTTGAAATCCAAGTCTCCAGAGGAGGCCTACTCAGCAAAGAATTTTAAGAGACCTAGACGAGCTGAGCTCAACCATTTTCCACCCTTGCCAAGTGGTGAGACCCCAGAAAGCCTGGAACAAGAGAGGATTTCCCTGCTGGCAGAACTACACCAAAGAAACAACAGACAAGCAATAAAACAGAAGATGGCAAGGACGTTTGGATACTGGAGACAAGAAATTGTGCATAAGAAGCCGAGCATTGAAGACCTTTTCGAGAGATGGCCTGCACTTTTTCAGATGGAAGAGGTAGGTTTTTTAGATGCAAAGCATCTCAGACACATTATTCACCCATTCATTTACTCACCAAATTGCTGGCCTGTAGTGGAGTTTCACAACTTTGTCTAAGACCGGTTCAATCCATGTGAGCAAATGTCTTATAGCTTACAGTTAAACATTTTAGACCTAACGGTTGATTCACTATGAGTTGTTGTTTTGGTTGTAGGCGATAATTTGGTTAGGCTGTGCTGGTGATTCCATTCCGTGTTCACCATCTTAAAAACTTCTAAACTTCTTTCTGTATGCTCTACTTTTTAGATCAATGCTGAGTTCATGCGGATCACAACAGTTCCCTTGGAGACAAAGTTTTTGGCGCAGTTGGACGAGCACTCCACCAAACTGCTGGAGGTCATCAGGAGCAAGGGAGGAGTTGTGAAAGAGAAGACCACCAGGACCTTGCAGGTTTTAGATAAGGTATCTATGAATAAGTTGGATATCAGTGGGATCCATGGCTGAATAGTTTTTTTGTTTTGTAAAATTTTAATTAATAGTGACTGTTCTTACTCAGACTGTGGACATCGCCATCAGAAGAGAATGCATTCTCAAATCTCTGATCTACCTGGGCGAACCTGTTGAGCACCTTATCAAAGAATACCAGGTAATATGGAATTATTTTTGTGTCTTTAATACCAAGCAAAACTTCTCAAGTATCAAACAAAAAACACTCACTCAAGCAAAAAAAGTGTCACCTCAAAGGTAAAACTTAAAACTTGCAAATAAAACATTTGTGTAGTCGTAAACTATTGCTCTTTTATTCGTTTGATAAGATTACCTTTTGTTTACAGTTCCCTCTGTTTCTTTCTCAATGATCAGTCTTTTGCTCTCTCCAACACGTTTGCAGTTCTGCTCCCAGCTTCCTTGTTTGCACTTCCCAAGTCTTTGCTTGCGATTCTGACAAACATCTCGCATGGGCGGGTCTTACAGGGGTGCATCCCCATTGGCTAATGAGTTTTAGAGTGACAGCTCAGCTCAGTGCCTGCCTGCCCCCTGACGTTTCAGTGCAGCCAACGTTAGACACACAAACCACTCCACAGCTGATTCCTACAAGATTAATTAAGTGTAAGTATTGATCATATATATTGTCTGTGATCTACGTTAAAAACATGGTTACTAGACGTTTGTTGTTTCAAGTTACTAGCTAGCTAGTAAAGCTGTTTAAGTTAGCATTTAACGTTAGCTAACTGCTAACGTTATCTAAAACTTGTAGCTACGTTATTGAGCTAGCTAATTTGCCATGGGAATCATAGACTGTATATAAGATATAGCTAGGCTTAGTGAGGCCTTACTCAATGGAGCTGTATTAATGATCGTCTTCTCTCTGTAGAACAAGTAAACATTGTGGGACGTGCAGGACCCCAGCAGAGCTACGATGCTGTCCCAGGTAACGTTAGCTAGGTCAGTAACGTAGCTATATGGTCTATTATGACAAATTATTATCCAGCTAACTACAAATTGGTGTGGTTGCTATTGGTCTGATAATACACAATGCTAGGGTATTGGTTAAGTTGTACAATGTAGAAGCTGTGGATATAATGTATTATATCTAGAGGTTGACACATACATTAGATAATGTTCCATCTGTGCACACTGTTTCTTTTATTGCACTGCTGCAAGATGGCACATAACTGACATATTTTTTGTCTATTTTTATTTTAACGCTGTAAATTTCAACAATATTTAGAATTAATGTATATTGTTACTACTGTCCAAACTACGGTATGCAATTTAACTAACAGGCCCTTGACAAATACTTTGCTTAGTCATCATTATTGTTTTTTAGTGATGTGCATGGCTGATGGAGCTCGGGTCCTGGGGGCTGCCCTGGACCACCTTGGCAGATTACCCAGCAAGGGAAAAGCAGAAGGATCATTTGAGTAAATTCAACATGAAGCCATATTGTACTTTACACATGTAGTCAACATGGAGGTAGGAATCTAGAAAGTGTGATCAATAATATTCCAGAAATAAGTGTTCCAGTAGTGATTATGAAAGCCAGAAAAGTGTTCCTAGAGTGCAAAGGCTTTATTAAAATGATTTATTATCGAGGTCAATTCAAACACTTGTTATCATCTAATAAGGTACTTCAGGCTTTACAATAAGAAGTCAAGGAAGTGAAAGACTACAGCCACATCCCAGCCCTGTAAAGAGCTGTCCTGCAGAAAAGGCTGTCGTCCAGACTGGAGTGGTGAGCCATCAGTGAGCTCAGGAGACCAGATGATCCAAGGCGTCCAGGAGTTGTGTGTGATATTCCTGCACCAGCCTCAGAAGGGTTGTTGCAGACACAAGTCAGCTGAGAAATACAGCTTGCCTTAGGTGAAACTGAATATGTGAAATATATACATAACCCAATTACTCAGTATGTTTGTGTATCGTTGATGATGAAAAACTGATCCTGACCTGTGATGTACTGCAAATAATGAGTTCCAGATTCTTCTACCACCGAGGCCCCAGCAAAATATTTTCAAATATCCATTATGTATGTAAAGTTTTATATTGGACTAAAAATAAAGCATTATATTAGTCTCAACCTTATTTCCTGCATCATATAATGAACCAAACAGACAAGGGTGAAAGTAAAAAAGTGTTTTAATATATTATGTGCATTTTAAAATATTACAGTAAACACAAATAAGATTACAGGACAGTATACTGTAGTAGGATATAATGGGCTTAGAAACTACAAGTACACATGAAAATAAACGTAAGAAAAAGGTGTTAATTGAGTATCTCAGTAAAATATGATCAGTACATACTCTATGGGTCTATACCCTTGCTGTTTGAAGCCTTAGCACACGTAGTGTTTCCTCCACAGAGAGACTAAAGTCTCCTCTCCCTCTGCTGCTACCATGTCCTCATGGTTGGACTGCCTGCTGCCTGATGTGAGCTGTAATAGAAAATTATAACAAAGTTCCTTACTCAAATCAAATGGTAACAAAGTCCTTATTGATAACTGAGGCTTCCAAGGTTGGGTAATTTACAATTAAAATAACTTGCTTTTAAGTAGCCATTACCATTAAAGTGTAGGCTTTAAAAACACTATGAACACTTTCCTTCTGCTGACCTGCTTGCACATGCAGAATACATGTAGGATAGCCAGTCTTTATCATAACTAGGAAAGTACAGATGAACATTCTGTCATTCTTGTGATGTCATCCTCTATGCTATAATAATGCACATAACTATAAAGATGAACCAGTTAAGCAGTGCTAACACTGCATATGTACTGTATGTGTCAACCTCTAGATATAATACATTATATCCACAGCTTCTGCAATGTACAACTTAACCAATACCCTAGCATTGTGTATTATCAGACCAATAGCAACCACACCAATTTGTAGTTGGCTGGATAATAATTTGTCATAATAGACCATATAGCTACGACAACGCTGAAGTTGGCATCCGATTCGCAGCTTCCGATTCGGCAGTTAAGGGGAAATTTAAGGGGAACTTAAAACTGTCCGATTCAGCAGGGAAACACAATTTATAGTGACTGATCCTCCGTTTTTTGAACCTCTTGCTGTATTGAATGAGTGTTAGTCATTAAGGTAAATTATTAATTATGTCTAAAACACACTTTTAGATTTGTGAAAGCTTTATTGTCTTTATGAGAAAACAATAAAGGGGGATTTCACCGTTTTTTTCATATGTAGACCACATTGGACCAGGTCCAGATCTAAAACCACAATAGCTAGGCTTGTCAAATCTGGACTACATTATCCCAGAGAGTCTAAGGAGTCTTAAAAACACCGTTTGAGATTTGTGAAAGCTTTATTCTATTTGTGAAAATGCAATAAAGGGAGATTTTACTGTTTTTTTCACATGTAGACCACATTGGACCAGGTCCAGATCTAAAACCACAATACTTAGACCTGTCAAATCTGGACTACATTATCTCAGAGAGTCTAAGGAGTCTTAAAAACACAGTTTGAGATTTGTGAAAGCTTTATTCTATTTGTGAAAATGCAATAGAGGGAGATTTTACTGTTTTTTTCACACGTAGACCACATTGGACCAGGTCCAGATCCAAAACCACAATACTTAGAACTGTCAAATCTGGACTACATTATCCCAGAGAGTCTAAGGAGTCTTAAAAACACAGTTTGAGATTTGTGAAAGCTTTATTGTATTTGTGAAAATGCAATAGAGGGAGATTTTACTGTTTTTTTCACACGTAGACCACATTGGACCAGGTCCAGATCCAAAACCACAATACTTAGAACTGTCAAATCTGGACTACATTATCCCAGAGAGTCTAAGGAGTCTTAAAAACACAGTTTGAGATTTGTGAAAGCTTTATTGTATTTGTGAAAATGCAATAGAGGGAGATTTTACTGTTTTTTTCACACGTAGACCACATTGGACCAGGTCCAGATCTAAAACCACAATAGCTAGGCTTGTCAAATCTGGACTACATTATCCCAGAGAGTCTAAGGAGTCTTAAAAACACAGTTTGAGATTTGTGAAAGCTTTATACTATTTGTGAAAATGCAATAAAGGGACATTTTACTGCTTTTTTCACACATAGACCACATTGGACCAGGTCCAGATCCAAAACCACAATACTTAGAACTGTCAAATCTGGACTACATTATCCCAGAGAGTCTAAGGAGTCTTAAAAACACAGTTTGAGATTTGTGAAAGCTTTATACTATTTGTGAAAATGCAATAAAGTAGGGCTGAAACGATTCCTCGAATAACTCGAATAATTCGATTACAAAAAATCCTCGATGCAAAATGACTTGCCTCGAAGCTTGGTTAAATCAATGTTACTAACGTTGTATTGCTGACGGACATTGTTTCCGCTACTGTCGCACACCAGACGCGGTGTGCTCAGTCTGCTGCTGGCGACACATGCCAGAGCGTAAATAGTGAGGGGCTGAGAGAAGAGACCGGCTGGAGGAAACCACAGGAAGGGTCCAAAGTTTGGAATCAGTTCAAACGTAATTAAAACTAAAACTCTGTACAGTGGGTCTACTGCAAAATCAAACTAGCTTAGCACAATAATAGCACGACGTCAGTGCTTTAGCATCTCAACAGATAACATGGAGTCTAACTTAATCATCTATTCCACGAAGAGGACCGACAAAAGTAAATCACAGAGTCGTATGGACGATGAAACTACATCAAACACAACAACTACCAAAATCACAGACAAGAAAATACGTAGTGGTGACCACGATCTGAGCTGACGTGCTGACTATTCCTTCAGAAAAACAGCTGATTGTTGCGCATCTCTCTCTCTCTCTCTTTCTCTCTCCCCCCCCCCCTCTCTCTCTCCCCCCCCCCCCCCCCCTCTCTCTCTCTCTCTCTCTCTCTCTCCACGGAGAAACAGCTGATCAACGATCTAATAGCATAAGTGTAACAGAGCTGTGTGACATTATAATCAAATATATAAATGAAAATAGGTTAAGTATAACTAATATTTACATATAGGTCTAGTTTTGGTTGTTTAAAAACGTAAAAAAAAATTTTTTTTAAATTTAAAAAAATATCCGATTAATCGATCGATTAAGTGCTAGATCAATCGATTATAAAAAGAATCAATAGCTGCAGCCCTACAATAAAGGGATATTTTACTGTTTTTTTCACACGTAGACCACATTGGACCAGGTCCAGATCCAAAACCACTACACCTAAACTTGTCAAAACTGGACAAGAATTAACCCAGAGAGGCTAAAGAGTCTTAAAAACAGATTTCAGATTAGTAATGCTTTTATTTTATTGCCACAGCATGGCCTTTGCTAATTGACATTTAACGTAGAAGTCCTTGTCTCTCTATGCCATTTCTTATACCCATGAGCAGGTCTTCCTTCTCACTTCAAAAGAAAAGTAGAAAAGTTATTTTTACCCTTTGGAAATCAATCAAAATATCTTCATAGATTTGCCGATGGTTTAATTTACTCTTCAAATCCTTCTCCTTCAACGTAAGTGTTGTTCTCTCACCTTTCCTCCATCTGGCCTTTTCAACCTCTCTTACTGCTTCTGCCAATGTCCTCCTCCTCACCTTAGCCAAAGCTTGCACTGTGGCCTGTGTCAGAGGCAACATCATTAGACATTAGTGTGCTTGGTTTTCATTTTATCTATAAATGAAGACATTTTTATGAAAAGCTTTTTTTAAGTTCTTATTCACAGTTATGAAATCTATGAAGATATTTTGATTGATTTCCAAAGGGTAAAAATAACTTTTTCTACTTTTCTTTTGAAGTGAGAAGGAAGACCTGCTCATGGGTATAAGAAATGACATAGAGAGACGAGGACTTCTACGTTAAATGTCAATTAGCAAAGGCCATGCTGTGGCAATAAAATAAAAGCATTACTAATATGAAATCTGTTTTTAAGACTCTTTAGCCCCTCTGGGTTAATTCTTATCCAGTTTTGACAAGTTTAGGTGTAGTGGTTTTGGATCTGGACCTGGTCCAATGTGGTCTATGTGTGAAAAAAACAGTAAAATCTCCCTTTATTGCATTTTCACAAATAGAATAAAGCTTTCACAAATCTCAAACTGTGTTTTTAAGACTCCTTAGACTCTCTGGGATAATGTAGTCCAGATTTGACAGGTCTATGTATTGTGGTTTTGGATCTGGACCTGGTCCAATGTGGTCTACGTGTGAAAAAAACAGTAAAATCTCCCTCTATTTGCATTTTCACAAATAGAATAAAGCTTTCACAAATCTCAAACTGTGTTTTTAAGACTCCTTAGACTCTCTGGGATAATGTAGTCCAGATTTGACAAGCCCAGCTATTGTGGTTTTGGATCTGGACCTGGTCCAATGTGGTCTACGTGTGAAAAAAACAGTAAAATCTCCCTTTATTGCATTTTCACAAATAGAATAAAGCTTTCACAAATCTCAAACGGTGTTTTTAAGACTCCTTAGACTCTCTGGGATAATGTAGTCCAGATTTGACAAGCCTAGCTATTGTGGTTTTAGATCTGGACCTGGTCCAATGTGGTCTACGTGTGAAAAAAACGGTGAAATCCCCCTTTATTGTTTTCTCATAAAGACAATAAAGCTTTCACAAATCTAAAAGTGTGTTTTAGACATAATTAATAATTTACCTTAATGACTAACACTCATTCAATACAGCAAGAGGTTCAAAAAACGGAGGATCAGTCACTATAAATTGTGTTTCCCTGCTGAATCGGACAGTTTTAAGTTCCCCTTAACTGCCGAATCGGAAGCTGCGAATCGGATGCCAACTTCAGCGTCGTATAGCTACGTTACTGACCTAGCTAACGTTACCTGGGACAGCATCGTAGCTCTGCTCGGGTCCTGCACGTCCAACAATGTTTACTTGTTCTACAGAGAGAAGACGATAATTAATACAGCTCCATTGAGTAAGGCCTCACTAAGCCTAGCTATATCTTATATACAGTCTATGATTCCCATGGCAAATTAGCTAGCTCAATAACGTAGCTACAAGTTTTAGATAACGTTAGCAGTTAGCTAACGTTAAATGCTAACGTAAACAGCTTTACTAGCTAGCTAGTAACTTGAAACAACAAACGTCTAGTAACCATGTTTTTAACGTAGATCACAGACAATATATATGATCAATACTTACACTTTATTAATCTTGTAGGAATCAGCTGTGGAGTGGTTTGTGTGTCTAACGTTGGCTGCACTGAAACGTCAGGGGGCAGGCAGGCACTGAGCTGAGCTGTCACTCTAAAACTCATTAGCCAATGGGGATGCACCCCTGTAAGACCCGCCCATGCGAGATGTTTGTCAGAATCGCAAGCAAAGACTTGGGAAGTGCAAACGAGAAAGCTGGGAGCAAAACTGCAAATGTGTTGGAGAGAGCAAAAGACTGATCATTGAGAAAGAAACAGGGAACTGTAAACAAAAGGTCATCTTATCAAACTAATAAAAGAGCAATAGTTTACGACTACACAAATGTTTTATTTGCAAGTTTTAAGTTTTACCTTTGAGGTGACAATTTTTTTGCTTGAGTTAGTGTTTTTTGTTTGATACTTGAGAAGTTTTGCTTGGTATTAAAGACAAAAATAATTTCATAAGGTAAGGGCATCTCTCTCACTTGCTTACACAGTTAACACCTGCAGACTAACATGGTCGTAGTCTAGGTTTTCCTAGCCATATTTAGTAAATAGGGGTGTGACGAGAAACTGAGCTCACAAGACAAGATTTTAACACTATTTATAAGAAATCTTTGATGCTGAATTATGACTAAATTTTGAGCAGTAAACACTTAATCTCCTCCATTCTGGTGAATTTTTCTGCACCAATTTATGGTGGAAATGTCTTTTATGTAAGGTGGAAACACAATTCATGTGGCATATGACAATTCAAAACCTAACACTATAACAGAATATAACACAGTAAGGCTCTCAGGCATTTTGTGTTGCTGTCAGTATTGTTTCTCCTGTAGATCAACTTTTGTCACTCCTGCCGGGTCAGCACACATGCAGGCATGATTTAGTCTTGCCTCCTCTTTGTGTCTTTGGGGAAGTAACCTCTTTAAATGTGATTGTGGCACCTTTTCACCTGAATGATAAATTAATACATTTTAATTCAGTTATAAACTCCTGGACTTTAATAGCTCCTTTATTTTAGCAGGTTTTCTGCTCATGTTCAAAACTTTCTGCACATTCAGAATCTCTCCCACATATGTGTTCTGACATGTCCAGAAAAAAGTCAGAATATAACGAGAATAACGTCATCAGTGTTGGGCATTTTACTCAGAAATTGTAATAGGTTACTAGTTACTTATTACTCCTTTAAAAAAGTAATATTACATTACTTATTACTAGTTACGTTACTCTTTACGTTACTATATTACTTTCACAACCAATTTACTTTACTTTTACTCCGATTTAAGAGCTCTTACATACACAGTTTGTTGCTAATTAGACAATCAGGCTCAAGAATGGCTGGTTTGCACTCAAACAAATTCAGACTAAAAATAAATCCTCTGCTTATTTATTTTTTATTTTCTATACATTTTCCCCTACTAAATCACCCCAATAATTTTAGGATGCTAAATTATTTTCAAATAGAGCAATTGAACTCCTGTTCCTGTATTTTTTTTTTCATATCGCAATATATATCGCAGAATAGAAAAATATTGCAATGTCAGTTTTTTCCAGTATTGTGCAGCTCTAGAGAAAAACACTCTCACCACAAATCCACCCACATGTTAATAACTTCAGCACCTCTGATAAAATGCAGCTCACAGTCCCAAACAGAGCTAGGTTGCACTCCAGTTTTTAGATCACAGCGTACGCTGGTGTTTCATCGACAGAGTTAATTCACTCTGTGAGTGCACGTTATTAGTTATACATTTATTTTTTTTTACTGTGAGAAAATTTTATGTTGCGTGATAGCGTGTTTAAAAAAAAAAAAAAAAAAGTGAATCTCATGAGACAGCTTTTAACCTACCGAGAAATATCATCACTTTTAATCTAGTCACACCTCTTGTAATAAACATTTGTTTGATTTGCGCCTATTCAAGTTTTGAAAGTTTAGAGTGTATAAGAGCTTGGCCCATTATAATCTAACATGAAATCTGGAGATTTCTGAAACTATAACACATTTCTTTTTCTTTTTTATGCAGGAAAATGAGGCTGAAGAACTGGCGCAGACAACCATGGCGATCTTTATCACTGGGAAAGAGGATCCTCTCCATCCACCCAAAGACATTAAAATTGTCATCGAAGGAACAGAGGTCCTGAACGAGTTGCCCTCGGTTGCAACAGCTTTTGCCGTGGTCTTTGGGCTCAACCTAAAATATCCGAAAAAGCTGCAGTTCACCTTTGAATTTGTGCAAAAGGTCCTGATGGAGCTTGATGGAAAAAAGATGACCCAAAAGTCAATAGACTGAGCAACTAGCTGTATAGCACAGAGTAGGCAGAGCTGAATTGCACAGACTTGCTTGATTTTATTTTTTTTTCCATTTGTGGTTACATTTTATGGTGTTTCTACAGCCAAGACTTTGGCTCTTTTTTATAAGAGGTTGCACTTACAAGGCTGCATTTTCACTGCAACATTTACAAATGTGGCTGCCCAAGTTCGATGGCTACCAGCCTCAAAGTCTGAAGTAGGCCGAGTGTTCGCAAATGTGTAGAAATGACTTTCAAGACTTTGGATCCTTTTGTAAGAGGTTGCATTTACATGACTGCATTTTCACTGCAGCATTTACAAATGTGGCAGCCCATGTTCGATGGCTACCAGCCTCAAAGGCCGAAGTCGGCCGAGCGTTGTGGACAACTGGAGAGACTGATTGCATCGTATGCACAGATTTGTACAAAAGTTTAGATTTTCAGTCCAATGGTGAGGGCCAGGAGCTTTCTATCTTGAGAACCTGTCCGGTCGCTGCTCCTGTGGCAGACCACGCTACAACCATGCTGGTTGTTGCTGTTTTGCATATACCTCTTGCAGTCTTTGGACAATCGAGGGTGTTATGCCGTGAGAGTTTGTTACTCGTTTGCTGAATTGAAAGGGATTGGAGCTAGCCTGGAACAATGGCGGAGTGGGTCACTGGCTACCGTGGCGGACTTTCAAGAGTTTCCGAAAGAGATAAGACAAAAGAGAGGTAAATCTGGCGGAGTTTTAAAGAGACTTAAATCAAGGAGATGAGATGTCGGCCCTACATCCCGTCTATGATTATGGGAAATGTGCAGTCGATTGGGAACAAAATGGACAAACTGAGAGCCAATTCCCTGTTTCTCCACAAATATAGATCAATAAGTTTTATGGTCTTTACCGAAACTTGGCTCAACAGAAATCACACTGATGAACTAGTGGCGGTGGATGGATTTAAAGCTTTTTGAGGGGATAGAAGAGCGGAGTCGGGGAAGAAAGGAGGCGGCGAACTTATGGTGTATGTGAATGAGGAATATTGTCACCCAAATAATATGTCCATTAAGACACATACTTGTACTCCAAACTCTGAGATAATGACTGTCAGTGTTCGCCCATATTATATCCCTCGTGAATTTTCACATGTGGTTGTGATGGCAGTTTATGTGCCACATAGAAATGTGTCTAAGGAGGCAGCCGAGGAGATACAAGCGGCAGTGTACAGAATCGAGTCTGCGTCGCCTGATGCGTTTGTTGTGATAACTGGGGATTTTAACCATTATATTGTAAAGTCAAGTGGGTCACACTACTATCAACATGTTAAGTGTAACACAAGGGGGGAAACGGTCCTCGACCATTGTTATACTAAGGTCAAGGATACGTATATGTCCAGAAGTTTGCCAAGTTTGGGCAAGGCGGACAATAATCTGATCCTGCTCTGTCCCAAATATATCACACTCGTAAAGAGGCACAAAAAGGAAATGATCACTGTGAAAAAGATGACAAAAGACGCGATGGAGAGACTGAAAGAATCGTTTGAAAATACGGACTGGGCGGTTTTTGAAAATAGTGCCAAGGACATAATGAATTTACTGAATCAGTCTGTGGGTATATACATTTTTGCAATGATATGGTTGTACAGGAAAAGAGGGTTAAGGTATATGCAAATTGAATGGATGAATGCTGAAATTAAAAGGCTAATTAATGACAAATGGAAATCCTTTGCTAGGGGAGATAAGAATACACTGAAAAAGATCCATAAAGAACTTAAAAGGGAAATAAATAAAAAGAAATATCGGTATAAATGTGAAATAGAAAATTATTTTAAAGAGAATGACATGAAGAAAGTCTCGGAAGGAATGCGGTTAATGAGTGGATATGCAGGGAAAGGGAAGGTAAATAGATCCCAGTTAAATGGCACAAGGGAATATGCTAATAACCTAAATAATTTATATTATAGATTTGACAAAATAGACTTTTCCGATGAAAGACAAAGATTCAAAGATATGATTGGGAGCACAGACGATGATAACTATACCCTGCAAACAAACAATCAGGAGGTATATGGTATGTTTATGAGGCTGAAAGCTACCAAAGCAGCAGGTCCAGATGGACTGTCTTCAAAAGTATTAAAAGGCTGTGCTTTTTAGTTAGCAAGCATTTTTTCAAGTATTTATAATTATTGTTTCTCTCATAAAGTGTTACCGGATTTATGGAAACAATCTTGCATTATACCAGTACCGAAAAAGACAATTGTTGAGTGTATGAATGATCTAAGACCAGTGGCTCGGCTTGACCCCTGCCAATTTGCTTATCAGAAAGGGAGAGGGGCAGAGGATGCCATTATCTGTATATTGGACAGTGTCTATGCTCAGCTAGATGCAGGGGGACGGTGTATGAGAATTCTGTGTTATGATTTTAGCTCAGCGTTCAATACGATACAACCACACATCATAGTAAATAAGCTTTTAATGATGAAGGTTCCAGGTGTATTTATTTCTTTCATTCTAAATTTCTTAGAGAACCGGTCTCAATTTGTTAAGCTAAACTCAAAAGTTAAGTCAGACAAGATCATGACAAACACAGGGTCACCTCAGGGAACTGTTTCATCACCCTTTCTTTTCACCATTTACACTGCAGACTATCGTCCACAGCAGGCAAGATGTCAAGTTGTTAAATTTGCTGACGACACAGCGCTCATTAGGTTGATTGAAAATGATGACTATAGTCACTATCAAAATGAGATAAAAGCTTTTGTTGATTTTTGTGACACTCATTTCCTAGAACTCAACGTCAAGAAAACGAAAGAATTAGTAATTGATTACAGGAGAAATAAGATGACAACTGAGGCAGTGGAAATTAAAGGTTCAGTAATAGAATGAGTGAACACATACAAGTATTTGGGCGTTGTTTTTAATGATAGGCTAACATGGTCTGATCATGTTGACTCACTGATGAAAAAATTAAGTCCACATGTATACTGTATGAAGAAGTTGCAGTCTTTTAAGGTGAATACAGATGTGGTGAGAATGTTTTTTATGTCAGTGATATGTAGTGTTTGGAGTTACTGTGTGGTGGGTTGGGGTGGGAATGCTGGGATAACTGAGAAGGCCAGGATTAATAGTGACTAAAAGGGCTGGAAAAATGGTAGGAGAGTTAAATACAGTGGATCAAGTATATGATGACCGTCTGGAAAAAATGACACAGAAAATAACGAAGGATCCGGGTCACCCTCTTCATGGTAATCTGACGGGTAGAGTTATGGAACGTAGTGGTAGGTTAAGGCCTCTCGTGACACGAACTAAGCGGTATGCTCTCTCTTTTATACCTCAGACTATCAGACAGCACAACAAGCACTTTAAACGTACATTTTTATAATTTTTGTATTGTATTTATGTATTGTATTGTATTATATTGTATTTATTGTATTGTATTAGGCGGGTATGAGCACTGTAATTTCCATTTTTATGGATGAAATAAACTTGACTTTGACTTTGAACTGGAGAGATTCACACAAGTCATCTTAAAACCCTTGAAGAAAATCATTTGGATAATGTTTCCTTTCAGAAAAATCTTACTATTTAAATGTTTCGAACTGGTGATTCCATCAAGTGACTGATACTTAAAGTAACCAATTTTGTGGGCTCAGAGTTTTGTTTGAGACATTACATATACATTAGTTGTATTTAAATGTAGAGCTTACAGCTCTGAATCAGAAACTCTTGTCAGTGTCTTAAGAGTTCCACTGTTCACTGTCTGTGGAGCAGTTCCAGGATTTGTCTCTGGTGTTCAGCTGAAAGAGATTGTTCATCATCATATACATTTGAAATTATATACATTTGAAACAGGTGTACAATACTGTCATAATAACATTTAATTGTATTTTAGGGTGAAATGTGTTCTGTCAGGAAAAATCTTCCTAATTCAATATTAATACAAATGTGATCTCATCAAGTGATTATTTGAATTATGTAACAAATTTGTGTGCTCAAAGTATTTTTGTGTAAGCCATTACATCAAATGATAAAGATCAACTAAACACATGGTCCAAGTGCTGCACTAGTGGTTGATATTTTCACCCTGTAGCACACACTGCCCCACCACAATCTTTGATGTCAGAGTATCTTTTTTGCCATAGACAGATGTTAGTACCTCCAAAGACCACACAGATTAGGGTGGGGCAGTGTGTGCAGCAGGGTGAAAATATCAACTACTAGGGCAGCAAAATGATCGTGTGTTTAGCTGACAGTAAGGCTCGCACCTGAATTATAAAATGTATGGCCCGGTAAATTTGCCATGGGTACTGCATGATGTCTTAGGAGTTGTGCAACTATTCACAGCTCCATGATTTGTCTTCTGATGACATCAATAGTCTGGTTTCTGGTGTTCAGCTGGAGCAGACCGTTTATCTTCATACATTTGAAAAAGATGTTCAATGTTATCAGTTTATTAAACAATAAATAAAATGTGTTCTAAAGGAAAGTGTCCTGAGTAGTCATTGATCAAAGTGTATTAAAAGCAATTTTTTTAAAGTTGATTTACTATACATTTCAAATAATGACGACTGTTATTTTTTTATTTGAGACAACCTAAAATAATAAATTTCCTCGGATGTATAAATAATTAGTTTGACCAAACCTTTAAAAAGTGGTTGCTTGGAGTTAAACTTTTCAGGTTAAACTAAATTAAATGTTTTACTTTGAATCAATGTCAAATATTTTGTGTGATTGATTACTTCAATTCTTTTAAGTTGATCCAAGGTTGTTTTTTTTTCAGTGTGGGAAATGGTCGTCAAACCATCTCTGGGCTTTATTTAGACAGTAGCTTCTCTCCACCGTAGTCAATACAGAGCTGGGCTGGAAAACAAAGGGAGAACTGCACATTCTTATCGCGTAAATTTGCGTCTCATATTGGAGAATGCAGCCCTCTTCTTTGCTGTACTAGTGTTGTAGTCCGGAAAGATGTACATTTTCCTCTCCCGAAAGAGTTGTCGCCGCTTGACAGCGCCCCAGCAACTGGCTCGCTCCTTGTCGCTGTAGTAGTGGAAGCAGACTATGAAAACCCTTGGTTTGCCGCTGGTCTGGTTATCAGCTGGTTTAGGGCCGATTCCGTGAGCTCTGTCCGGGACTGGTGGGGATAGAAAAACATCAGGTCCTAACACCTCTGAGAAGAAACTGGACATAAACGCAACAGGGTCATGTCCTTCGGCACCCTCTGGAATGCCGATAACACACAGATTGCAGCGGCAGGAGCGGGACTTGAGGTCCTCCATCTTATTGGTCAGTTGCTTGTTGGATAGGCTTTTCTTGCGAGACGATGTTATTGCTATACACATTAAGGTGCTGTTCCAGCTCCACTACGGCGGTCCTGTGCTTCAGACTTTGCCGTAGACCCCTCTAACGAAGCGGCTATGGGTGCAAGGGCAGTGTCAATAGCGTATTTCAGCTGACTGGTGATAGCTGTTGTCAGGTCTGACATCAAAACTATGCAGAGGTCAACAGGTAGCTTGAGAGACCCTGCCGTGGAGACATTATCCTCAGAGGCGGCAGGACAGGCCGCAGGTGTAGCCGTAGTAGCTCTAGTCTTGTGCCGTCGCCTTTCGGACGCCATCGATGATTGTTAGAGTAAAAAAAAGTTTTACAAATTGAAAGTAGTGCTTTTAGAGTGGGAAAATATAGGTTTTGTAGGAAATTTAGTAGATAGCGTCGGGAGCCTACTCCACTGCGTGGCTCTCGCTTAAATGCTCAACCGGAAGCCCCCATCCACACGTTTTTATGCAAACTAAATAAAATACTAACCGTTTTATGAATTGACAGAAGAGGAAGTCTTTCTAATTGCATGAGGGGAATGCCTCGGAATTGATCTGACTACTTGTGATGAGATGATCCTCTTCAGCGCTACAGAGTGAAATATTCGGATCACGTCAGCTGTGCCTGTGACACGGCGATTAGGCTAGCAAAGCAGTTTTCTGTTTATATGTGTGCTATTTATTCAGTTTGGGAAATCCAATCTTTGCAAAGCTAACGTAACGTTAACATTAAAGTTAGCTCATGTTGGCTGGCTGAGTAAACAGGGGCCAGAAATAGTCTTGTTTGCCTCAAGTTCGCAGACGTATAGTAGCTAAGTCTATTAATGGGACATTTTTTCAGCAGATACACAGGCATAGCAACGTTACTTACTTGTGTGGATGCAGCTGAGAGCCCTTACCTGGATGAACTTAATTTATAGCTCTGACTGGGACCACAAAAAAGCAGTATAAAGACCATAAATATCTTTTGCTTTGCTGTTAGTCAGTGTTGAAAGTATTTACCAACCTTTATATAATTTCAGGTGTAATAATAAAAACAGCACTGTCACAAACTAAGAAGTGAGGACGTGTTTTTTTTTTTGGAAACTTCTGACCCAATTTTTGCACAGAATTTAAAAGATAATTATTAAAATGTGTTGTAATAGCTAGGCTCTCATTTTGAATAGTGGCATTTATTTTGAGCTGTATGCTATCGTACTTGGGCTTTTCCTTTCCAGTTATTTGTCAATGCTCTTCCATAGTCAATGCTATTCCATAGTCATTTACTATTCCCTTCAGCTTCTTTGCTGATTTCAAGAAAAAAAGATGCTTTTGCCTTTCTACACTACATTGTGACTTTATTTTTCAAACCTTTGTAAATTAGATGATCAGTAGTTAAACCTGATTTTAGAAACTTGTTTAGTGAGGCATCTCTTTTTTTCATTAGTTCCCAGAGATTACTATTAAACCAATGCAAACTATGTTTAGCTCTAGGTTTCCTGGCCATTGTTTTTGTATATCGTGACATAATATCTTTGAAGGCTGACATATCATTTCACACTTTGTTTGCTTTATTTCATTCTCAATGAGTTTTAAATCTTTCTTTGGGATAAAATATATATTGGGATTACTTTTAATTGAGTTTTAATTCCTTTACTGTGATTTAGTCAGTTTCCTAGCAGCTAGTGTAAGTTTATAAACTGACAGACCAGTGAACAAGTTGTATGTTTTAGTTATCCTTTCTGGTTTATTTGTAAAAACTAAATACAATAATGTTTGGTAAGATTTAGTTATTCTTGTGGGTTTATTTATCGTTTGTATCATATGAAACGTTTTACAACAATCTTGAGTTTTTTTCTGGGTGATTTGTCAAGCCAGTTGAAGTTACCCATAAGTATAACTTCTATTATTTCACGTTGTTTGAGGATTGCAGATAAACAGCTAAAAAAAATAATCATTTGTGGCAGTAGGGGGGCGATAAACTGCAAAGACAAAAGACATTTCGGGGGCATTGTAATAGTAACCCATATTTTCATAAATATCAATTTGTTTGCTTTGAATGCTCTACTTAACATGAATCAAAACCCCACCGCCTGTCCCTTTACTTCTGTCTCATCTGTACTGTAACCCGGGATATTAAGAAGTTCAAGATCTGCCTCCTTCTCAGTTCTAAGCCAAGTCTCTGATACAGCAATTACACTAACCATAGTGAATTGTTTTAAATAGTCTTTCATTTGAGTGAAGTTGCTGTAAAGACTTCTGCTGTTGAAGTGTATGATGTCAACTTAATGCTATCAACTTAAAGTTGTGTTAAGCATGTAAGGCCATACTGTTTATTAGCAAACAGTGTACCCATTCAGCAGACATGGAGCAATATTAACATTTAATAAAAGTTGTGTTTCTGGCCTACTGGGCAAATGTGGAAAAGGTGATTGGAGATGTCAGATGATCCATTCAAGTGGAACTGAGCCTAGTGTAAAGAGAGATGGGGAGTTGTTGGCCTACAAACTGAACAGACAGATACAGCACTGGAAGGAGGAAGTGAAGCATTTTCACAGACTTTACACGGAGTACCATCAAAATGCCACCAAAGTCCAAACCTGATGTGAAACCAGATGAGGAGTACATTTTACTCTCAAAGGTAACATAACTACTGCAGCATCAAAAAGAGATGGTCTCAGCAATGTTAGAACAACAGCAGGAGTGCTTTAAAGGCTTCGTTAAAAATCATCATGGACTTGACAAACACCAGAGTGGAAGCAATAATAAGGGACATACAGGAGATTAAAACAAGCCTGCAAAATACTCAAAAAGATGTGGACGACATAAAATCTGACAACGCTAAACAAACTGAACACTGCAATTCAATGCAGTTTGATGTATTTAAAATGTGTGACAGAATCACCGGGAGAGACCTGGGCCGAAACGGAGGAGAAAGAGAAGAAGGTTTTGGTGGTAAAGTTGCAGCTACAGCAGGAGATCGAGGTGGAGAGGACCCATCGCACAGGGAACCTGGGTGAGACAGACCAAGACCCATCATGGTGAAATTACAGAGATACAAAGACAGAGCAGACATCCTATAACGCATCACAACTCTAAAATGATCCAAAATCTACATCAATGAGGACTTCATGGATGCCGTAAGAAGGAAAAAAGGAAGGAACTGATGAAACAACCAAGTCTAATCACCACAGTTTGCAGTCAGACATGTAATCGCCAAGTAAGCTGTGCTGATTCACAAATTTCCTTATGGTAACAAAGAATTGCTGGGCATGACAATATGGAGATACATACATTTCAATACACTGAACATCATTTAAGGGACATAGAAAATGACATTGATCCTGAAAACTATTTTTCCTTCAATAATAATGATAACTGATGATCAGTTCAACAGCACATTCAAAATGAATTTTAACAGCACTTTAACAGCAGAAGCATGTATGCCAATTTCCACAACATAAACCATTTCCTAAGTCTATTTAAACAGCTCTTCAATATTGCAATATCAGAAACGCGGATCAGTAGTGAAAGGGGCATGGACTTTGAAATTGAAGGATATGAACTGCATAAACAGAGAAAACAAGAATGGGGGTGGCGTGGCTTTGTATGTGGACAAGAACCTTAATTATAAAGTTGTTGATGAAATGTCAACAGCGATGGATAATTTACTTGAATGTGATACAGTAGAAATTTGTACAAAAAAGTTAGTTGCATATATAGAGCACCTGGTTCTAATATTATTTAAGGAATGGATGGATGAAATATTTTTTTTAAAATAAACCAAAAAATCATTTTCATTTCTGGCGATTTCAACATGGACTTATTGAATCCAAGTAAGCACAAAATGATGGAATACTTTAGTAATGCATTGTCTCAGCCTTTATCCAAAAATCACTAAGCCAAGTAGGATCACCTCACATTGTGCAACATTAATGTACAATATATTAACAAATTACAAAGATAACAATACTGTGAGCTGATTATTAATTAAGGGTGCTCCGATCAGGATGTTTTAGGCCGATCACCAATAACCGATTGCTGGGAGTAGTATCGACCGATGCAGATCACCGACCACCGATCACCGGCTCTATTTGAAACCTTCTATTTATCATGTCATATATTTATCATATATTAATTTTAATATTCTTAACAACAATATATAAGTATTAAAATTAACAGAAGATAATGTTTTGTGAATTGTCAACAGTTTACTTTTATTGACAGGAAAGTTCAACATTCCACTTCCTCTGTTAGAAACAAACAGCTTAGAGCTTAACATATAGCTAAAGCCTTATTCGGAATAAATTACAAAAAAACTGTCAGTGTGTTCTTCAGTGTGTTCCAGCAGGGTGGGGACACTTACATTTTTTACCAGCCATTTTTTCCAGAATTCAAATTTATAAAAGAAAATGCACTATCATATTTTGAATTGCTTTATTAAATTATTTTTTTTATTATTAATACAATTTATTTATTATGTGTCAGTAGCTTGTTGATCTTTACATTGTTAGTTAATTTCCTATCCTGGCCTGGGACACACATTCATACAGTTTGATAAAGGACTTATTGGACTTTAACTTATCATTGATCTACAATAACGAGTGTAGCTCATGGATGTATTAAATGTAGATGTCCTCAATTTAGGTCATCCTGTACGTCTCATCTCCAGTTTTTCCTGCATCCACCGTGTGTGTGTGTGTGTGTGTGTGTGTCTCGTCAGTCGTGGGGTAGAACTGAGCAGCAGAGAGCCGACAGGATTAAAACAGCAGCAGCTTTCAAGCAACTTAAACATCGTTCCAGTCTACATTGACGTTAAAATGTATAAAGGTTGGCAGGACGGTCTAAAATGTTTTGCACGGTCTTTTGCTGTACGTTTTGTCAATGCGCCACTTGTTCGAAAAGTACCTTATCTTTTTCTTTACTTCGCCCTCAACAGCTTGTACATCCATAGCTACTGCTGACTCCGCGGCGGGCCTCTTAACACCGGGGATATGTCGCCACATTTTTTAACAGATAATTTTCCTTTCGTCTGTACCTCAGCTCAGCTAGCTAGCTACATGGCGTCCCGGACTAGCGCTGAAAACTAGCTACTCGACTATGTGTGGTCAAAGCCCCGGCTGTGAACGGTTTCATTTCCTGTACGTTCTTCACAATAAAAGTCCTCCTTTATTTTGGTATTTGAATGTTTTTATTATGAAGCAGCAAAATCCGGAAATGTTGGGGATTCATTAGCAGTAACGTAACGCGACTCCTATAAGCATTGTGCATTGTTACTTAGTGTAGACAATTCTGGTGAATTATTATGTTCGCTCTCTGTATGGACGCTACGAGACACAATACTTTAGGAAGTGCACATGCGCAGTAGGATTCTAGCTCTCTGTGCACAGCACCCCGCCGAGTGGTATATGGTTGTAAGATGCCGCCTGTTACTTTGACTGAATAAGTTCCCCATGGTTTCTGGAAGTTTATAAATAAACACGACCGCTTGGATTTATAAAGTAAGGACTCCTCATATATTCAACACTTAGCAACAGCATTCTTTGACAAAAACTGTCCAATCCATTACAAGGATACAAGGCTAATTTCCCACCCTGGTTCCGAGGCACTTTTTTTTACCAACTCGGGGAGACTGATCAGTCCAACTGCTTTTTCTGCCAACGGTCAGCCATCTGGTTGGTGTGTAACTTAGCTGCATATAGAACATTTTCTCACGAGTAGTGCGTCATCTGATCAGCCTTTATGGAGACCACCGATCAAACTCTTTAAAGCCTTTATCGGCCAATAACGATCATCGGTGTCTGATCAATAGGAGCACCCTTATTATTAATAAACAATATCGGTTACCATTGTTGTGGAAGTTTCCTTTGCAGCAGGGGGGGAGATGTTGATTTCAAAGTTTAGTAAAATTAAACAAATAAGACAGAACTGAGACTAAAACCAAGTTGGTTTTTTGTATTTTATTAAAAGATATATTTTGCAAAATAGAAGGAATACAGTTTCACAAGAAGCACGTAGCTCAGTGTGTAAAGGATTCGTCAAATGAGTAGAAGGAAAGAGTGAGCTTAAATGCACATTGGGAAAAGGGGAGTGACATTTGAGCACATTCTTACAAACAATAAAGATAGTAACCTACTGGACCTTTCTTTCTGACGCCAGATAAGATATACAGTGAGGAAAATAAGTATTTGAACACCCTGCTATTTTGCAGGTTCTCCCACTTGGAAATCATGGAGGGGTCTGAAATTGTTATCGTAGGTGCATGTCCACTGTGAGTGACATAATCTAAAAACAAAAATCCATAAATCACAATGTATGATTTTTTAACTATTTATTTGTATGATACAGCTGCAAATAAGTATTTGAACACCTGTCTATCAGCTAGAATTCTGACCCTCAAAGACCTGTTAGTCTGCCTTTAAAATGTCCACCTCCACTCCATTTATTATCCTAAATTAGATGCACCTGTTTGAGGTCGTTAGCTGCATAAAGACACCTGTCCACCCCATACAATCAGTAAGAATCCAACTACTAACATGGCCAAGACCAAAGAGATGTCCAAAGACACTAGAGACAAAATTGTACACCTCCACAAGGCTGGAAAGGGCTACGGGGAAATTGCCAAGCAGCTTGGTGAAAAAAGGTCCACTGTTGGAGCAATCATTAGAAAATGGAAGAAGCTAAACATGACTGTCAATCTCCCTCGGACTGGGGCTCCATGCAAGATCTCACCTCGTGGGGTCTCAATGATCCTAATAAAGGTGAGAATCAGCCCAGGACTACACGGGAGGAGCTGGTCAATGACCTGAAAAGAGCTGGGACGACCGTTTCCAAGGTTACTGTTGGTAATACACTAAGACGTCATGGTTTGAAATCAGGCATGGCACGGAAGGTTCCCCTGCTTAAACCAGCACATGTCAAGGCCCGTCTTAAGTTTGCCAATGACCATTTGGATGATCCAGAGGAGTCATGGGAGAAAGTCATGTGGTCAGATGAGACCAAAATAGAACTTTTTGGTCATAATTCCACTAACCGTGTTTGGAGGAAGAAGAATGATGAGTACCATCCCAAGAACACCATTCCTACTGTGAAGCATGGGGGTGGTAGCATCATGCTTTGGGGGGGGGGGGTTTCTGCACATGGGACAGGGCGACTGCACTGTATTAAGGAGAGGATGACCAGGGCCATGTATTGCGAGATTTTGGGGCACAACCTCCTTCCCTCAATTAGAGCATTGAAGATGGGTCGGAGCTGGGTCTTCCAACATAACAATGACCCGAGGCACACAGCCAGGATAAACAAGCAGTGGCTCTGTAAGAAGCATATCAAGGTTCTGGCGTGGCCTAGCCAGTCTCCAGACCTAAACCCAATAGAGAATCTTTGGAGGGAGCTCAAACTCCGTGTTTCTCAGCGACAGCCCAGAAACCTGACTGATCTAGAGAAGATCTGTGTGGAGGAGTGGGCCAAACTCCCTCCTGCAGTGTGTGCAAACCTGGTGAAAAACTACAGGAAACGTTTGACCTCTGTAATTGCAAACAAAGGCTACTGTACCAAATATTAACATTGATTTTCTCAGGTGTTCAAATACTTATTTGCAGCTGTATCATACAAATAAATAGTTAAAAAATCATACATTGTGATTTCTGGATTTTTTTTTTTAGATTATTTCTCTCACAGTGGACATGCACCTACGATGACAATTTCAGACCCCTCCATGATTTCCAAGTGGGAGAACCTGCAAAATAGCAGGGTGTTCAAATACTTATTTTCCTCACTGTAGGTCCAGTACTGGCATTTATCAAAGAAACACAGGCATGCGTCATAAATTCACTTCATCTAATCCTCTGTTCCTCTCTGCCCCAGCTGGGGTCACGTTCCCCGTACATCTAAACAGACAAGAGGGGAACGGAAAGGGAGAGGAGGATATTAGAGTTGTGGCCTTGTGGGTTATCAGTTCACACAAAGGGCATACACTTTCCTCTGAGGTATAAACAACCTCCAATCCACATGCAGGAATGCCCATGAATGCCTGTCGTTTATATTGGTGTATGAGAATGCAGTGTGCTGAATGAAAAAACACAAGGCACAATAAACAATAAAGGCTTAAATGTGATTTTGCCATTACACCATCTACCAGTTTTTACAGTCTATGACCGCAACTACACAAGAAACAAGCTGGACAATAATCTCAAATACAGACTTGTGAGGACAGAATAGTCTATTAGGCCTTAAAAATTGATTTGATAGCCCAAAATTTGGAATAAGTTTATAGAGAAAGGGATACTGATTAACTTAAAGAAGTGGCTAACAAGTAGTCAGCACTGTCAACATTAGTTTAGGCACTAAAACTTGCTGCCATCTTGTCTCTCCTGCTCTGTCTGTCTGTGTTTTTTGTGCTCTGCCTGTGTGTCTGTTTCACTATTGTATAGTTAGACAAATAGTATGTTGCTTGTTACTGTCCCAGCAATGTTGTTTTTGTGCATGTCCACCAAAATGTATGTCTATGCTATTGTGCCTTGTTTGTTATCTAATCTGACAGTAAGCTGTGTGTGTATCTTACCCAACTGTTGTTTATATGTTTTTGTCTTTTAGCAATAGTATAATCAACTTTTATTGTATAGGGCCAAATCTGTATGTATTATTGATAGCTTAATTGTTTTTATCTCATTTTGGGGTGACCTCTTACCACCAGTCCAGGGACAGATTCACACATTTTACTTATATGTATTATTAGTGTGCACTGTCCCTGATAAATAAACCTGAAATAAAATACAATGATAAAGCATATAATGAATTTGTAGGATTATTCAAACTTTATATGATAAAATGTGTCCAATAACAAGATCGAATTAAACAGAAATATATGGATAGTCCGTGGATCTCAAAGGGATTATAAAACAGCTGTAAAAAGAAAAATACACAATATAGAGAATTTATAAACCATAAAAGTGGCAATAAATAAATATAAGAATTATAAAAAACCTAACTAATATTATGAGAAAATGTAAGAAAGAAAATTATAGTAAGATTTTATAAATGGCAACAGACAGGTTAATTACCTTCCATATTTCATTGATAATGATACAATTATCAATAGTATGGGCAATTTAGTTAGTAGTTTCAATATTATTTTGTAAGTGTGGGACCAAATCTAGCTGAAAATATCCCTAATGTAGTGACTACTGAGAAAGCAAATGATTATTGAACCGAATCATAGCTCTGTTTCTGAAAGCAGTGGTGGAAAAATACATCATAGATATTGTTAATGAATGTAAAAACACAACAAAAAAGGAGACCCTAAAATATCCTTTTACAGAATACCTCAGGACGAAAAAGACGCCATCAGTGGCTTGCAGCCATCTAGAGGGCAGACTGGACACCAACTGCAAACACTTGTCTGTGCAGTGATCATTTACTGTAGTCTGTGGTGAGTGGATGTAAATATATTGTTAGTGAGCTAACGCTAGCTGCTCGCTGTCGCTAATCGCCAACTTAAAGATAATAACATACAAATCTTTACAAACAGTATTAAGCAATCAGTGTAAATTGGTTCATATACTGTCTAACAGCATGAGTTTAGCGTCAAAGGTCAGTTTATTGTTTAATAAAAACTTGTTACAATATCTGGTAGAGACATCACATCAGTCATAAAATAAGGATATTTGTTCAATCTTAGAACCAGTTTAAGATTATAGCCCTAAAATACCACCATCTCAGTGTAAATGAGTTAATGCCATATCCTCCCCTCTGCTCTCTGTCCTGTAACGTTATTTACAACTTATCTCATGAATATTATTCAATTGCTCCAAAGACTGGTGACATTAGCAACTGATTGGCTAATCTGTGGCAGCCTGGAGCATTGATTGTAGTTACTGTTTTGCAAAAGCATAGCACATATGAGTTCTTCAGTCCTTATTTACTTCACATACTAGTATTGTTTATTTTACTGATATTGTAGATTTCTTCCACATGTTGTTGACTTTTGAGATAGTTATTCACAATCTAAATTATACCCTGAAATCTTTGTCTCACCAGGTGTTAAGAGCCAGAACCCTCTGAGCCCTGACTTTGTCCGAACGATATTTCCGTACCTCAGCTCCCCCAACAAGAGGAAGAGGATTAATCAAATTTAAACGCGATTCAAACAAACACAGGAACTGAAGAGAAAAAGAACAGTTAGTTTGGACAGACAAGAGAGTGGAAAAGAAGAAGAGGGAGTGGAGATGGACAAAGATGACAGGCAAGAGTTTGACAGAGAAGACGGACATGAGTTAGATGAAGAAGATGGACAGGAAATTAACAGGGGAGACGAAGAGGGGTTGGGTGGAGAGGACATACATGAGTTGGATTCAGAAGAAGATAGACAGGAGATTTACAGGGTAGACGAAGAGGGGTTGGGTGGAGAAGACGGACATGAGTTGGATGAAGAAGAGGGACAGGAGATTGACAGAGAGGAGCCTGGACTTGAGACTAGCAGTGAAGTAGGCCTATCTCTGGGCCGTTCCTGTGGAAATGCCTCTTGTGAAGCCACAATGAAACGATTAATTGAGGATTGCATAAGATTACAGACAGAATTTTGGAAGCTCAAGGGTCAAGTAAATTCTTTGGATTTCAACCAAGAAAGTTTGAAGGACAAAGATGTTACAGTACTGTGTGGCCGGTTAGCTCAGTTGGTAGAGTTGGGGCACATATGCAGAGGTTAATTCTGTGATGCAAAAGGTCCAGGGTTTGAATCTAACCTGTAATGGTTTTCTTGCATGTCTTCCCCCCCTCTCTCTCCCCATTCATATCTCAGCTTTCCTATTCAATAAAGGCAGAAATGCCCCCCCCCCCAAAAAAAGTACATTAATTAACTGGCCTGCCTTTATATGTAAAACTGATTGTGGTTTTCCCTTTTATCTCATCATTCCTAAAGTTGAAATCCTGTTTGTCCCCTTTTCAGCAGTTTCTGTTGACATTAATGCACCTGAGAATTAACTTGCCACTTTTCTTTTTAGCTCATGTGTTTCATCTATCAATGTCAACTGCTAGTGGGGTTTTCAAAAACACACTGAATGTAATGATATCAGGCTGTGTAATATAAAGTGGCCAAGCAGTAGTCTCCTAATGTGTTATAGAAACAGCTTTGAAAACTGTACCAGTATTATTGATTGCTTTGAAATATTTATCGAAACACCAAAGGAAAAGAGAGCAAGAGCACAAACATATTCTCAGTATAAGCATCATAGCACAGTTAAATACCTCATCTCAATAATTCCACAAGGCGTCATCAGCTTTGTTTTGAAAGGTTGGGGCAGGAGGACAAGTGACAAGCATATGACTGAGCACAGTGGATTTCTTGAGTTATTGTCCCCTGAAAATGTTGTTCTTGCAAACAGGAGGTTTAATGTGGCAGACTCTATGGGTCTTGTTAATGCTCGACTCAAGACACTGGCATTTACTAAAGGAAAACAGCGGCTTCATCCAGCTGAAGGTGAGTCATCGCGGGGACTGGCAGCAGTGTGCGTCCATGTGGAGAGAGTAATAGGCCTTGTACGGAATAAATACATATGTAAGTCTAATCACCACAGTAACCACATAAATGCAAGGAACTATACCAATAACACTGTGCTACTCAACCCCAGATGGACTCACACCTCTGGACAAGATGGTGAAAGTGTGCTGTGCCCTCTGTAACCTTTGCCCTCCTGTTGTTCCACCAGAGTGAATAAATCTATGAATTGTGTCTAACCCTACATCAAAGTCTATTATGTATTTTATGTGACATTAATAAGACACACAGGAAACTGTTTATGGCTGATGCAGTACAAATATTGTACTTATTTAAATGTCAAACTTCTTAAAACAGAAGAACAAGACCAGTAAAACTCACTGCTTATTGATTCATTTAGCAGGATATGGAATTGGATAAATATATTTTCAAAATATAAATAGTATTTACAATTTGGCAGACAACTAGACAGGGCACTCAAATCTAGTTTGCACACTCTCCAAAACCAGCTGAAAGGCAATAGAAGCAACCTCCCCACCAAAATAACTATATACAAATCAAAGAAAGCTAAATAACAAATACTGTGAATCACCCACAGAAAACTTGATACAGTCTACAGTGTAACAGTATGCCGTGTGGGTATGTGCGTGCGTGTGTGCCGTCAAGACTACAGGGAATGAACTAATACAACCTGAAGCATAAGCTTTATTCTCCAGGAGTAACAGTCTACCGTAGTGGGGTGTGTGTGCGTGTGTGTGTGTGTGTGTGTGTGTGTGTGTGTGTGCGCGCGTGCCTGCATGCATGTGTGTAGTGAACACTACAGGAAATCTGAAATAATACAGTGATTCATTTATTCTGGATTTTCCTGCATTCATAACATTTCCACACTTTTGGAACTCTAGTCAACCACAAGCAAGACCTGTGAAAGTGCCCTCTTTTTCACTGTTTAGATGCACAGATTACTACATTCTCTGGATCTCCAGCTGGTTCACCACAATAGTACCCTGACTGGGGCTGTTGCTCTGAGGTTGGGGAAACCACTGGACGTGGTACTGTGTAATATTTCCTAAGAAGTTCTGGCAAAATCCTAGTTTTAATAAATCGTTCTACTCTATTGTATGTCTCACTGAAGAACATTTCATCAAACTGAATGCGCTTAATTAACATTTCAGTGGGACTCCACACTACAAAGTCACCATACTGGACCTCAGCAATGTGCATTTGTACTTGTGCCATATATTTGTGATTCGGCTTTAGCGCTATAACATGGCCATTAAACAGAAGTTTGTGTCAGCATTGCAGCTGTTGACGATAGACTGATCTTTAAAGGTCGTGACACACCAACCAGACGGCCGACCCTCGACAGAAAAGGCAGTTGGACTGATCAATCTCCCAGAGTTGGTCAAAAGAGTGCCTCGGAACACACCAAAGCGGTGGCGCTAATCTGTATTGTCACACAAAAATGAAAACCGGCAGCTGATTGGACAAACGCGTCACGTGGGTCTGGTTTCTCTGGAAATTCAAAGTCAGACTGTGATGGTAGCTTGTTCAGAATATTATCTCATCCTCGTTTCCGGGTTAGCACTCTACCAATCAGATTGGTCATTTGAGTCCGACTGCCGGCAGTTCCCGCCTTCCGATTCAACATGTCAAATCAGCCAAAATGAAGGCCGACAGCTCCTCGGATGGCAACGGCACGGAACACACCGAACAGACTTGAATCACTGACCTCGCCAGACTGTCCGACAAATGATTATCGGCTTGGTATGTCTCGGGCTCAAGAGTAAAAGGGCATTTTATCTCAAGCACACCTCTACCGTAGCAAGCACAGGCAGGGATGGACTGGCCATCTGGCATACCAGGCATTTTCCTGGTGGGCCGATGCACTTTTGGGCCGAATCGCCAATATAATTTATAGGCCTTTTTTTTTTTTTCATAAAGAACCGACAGCGGCCCATTGGTTTTCTTTATTGGCACTGGCCTGATCCAATCAAATCCAGGAACCCCCTTCCCCACTCCCGGCCCTGAGACATGAGCTGTAATAGTTATGCTTATGCTGGAAGTTTAGCATCCATGTTAAAATGGACAAACAACCTCCAAAGTACAAGGGAGGTGCAGAGAAATTACGGGAGAAAAAGATTAAGAATCTACAGGCGGATGCCTCAAAATGTGCCAACATTTCTGACATGTTTGGGGCTGTAGTAGCTGCTTCAACATCAGCATTACCTGAAGTAGAGGAAGGAGGAGAGGTGGCTGGCTATACAGAGAAGCAGAAACAACATCATGACAGGGAAGAAGCCGTGGAGGAGGAGAGTGACCATGACAGGGCTATGGGAGTGAGTGAGGAAAAGATGGAAGAGGAGTAGTTGACGACGTGGTAAGGAGTAGGAAAATTAACAGGGACTCTTAGGAAGGGAGGGAGGCTGTGTGTGTGTGTGTGTGTGTGTGTGTGTGTGTGCGCACACGTTATGCACCTCATGTCATAACGACAACAAGCAGTTTGGCTGTAACATTAAAGTTAGTGGCTGTCAGGTAACTGAAAAGGCTAGCGGTTGGCCTGTTGGGTAGCTGAAAAGCCTGTGATCTATAAAATCCGTGTTGATACAAGCATCAGTGTTCCTTGAATTGCTTAATTAGCTAATGTTATTCAGTAGCATTGCAAAGCCAAAGTTGCTTTGTGGAATGCCAGTAGCTGACATTTCTCTGTTTCTCACTCTTTTAAAGGTTACCTGGTAGCATTGCATATTACGGTACAGTAATAAGATGGTAATAGTGGGGTAACAGTGAGATAATAAAGAGGTAATATATAGGTAATAACCAGAGGTGTAGTGGTAAAAAAAGAGGTGGGTAAACTATAAATTCTGTGATCAGGTGGACCACGACGCGGTCACCCGATAAGGTGAGCCATTGCCTACTGGTGTATGTGTATCCTGATGACGTCGCTATAGGCTATCATTTGATGGTACTACCAAGGGTATCACTGGTTGTTCCCTCATCATAGGTCACACAATCACTATTCAATTCATACATTAATCAAAGTTATTTTTAAAAGGGACTCAAGAAGGAATAATATGGTTGAAATCTATAAAGTTTACTAAATGACAAAACAGAGAAAACAAAAATCTTTAAGAGAGATAGAGAGGGAGGCTTATATCCAGGGCTTCCAATGCAATGCACTTGTACATAGTGATTAGGGTTTAGGGATTTGGGATTATTTTCATAGTCGATTAATCTGTTGAATATTTTCTCAATTAATCGATTAGTTGTTTGGTCTATAAAATTTAAGAAAATGTTGATCAGTGTTTCCCAAAAGCCCAAGATGACGTCCTCAAATGTCTTGTTTTGTCCACAACTCAAATTTATTCAGTTTACTGTCACAGAGGAGAGACGCTAGAACATATTCACATTTAACAAGCTGGAATCAAAGAATTTTTTACTTTTGTCTTAAAAAATGACTCAAACCGACTAATCGATTATCAAAATAGTTGTCGATTACAGTTTTTTCCAATTGCTAATGTAGCAGGTGCAGATTGACGACAGAAGGATGAATCCGGTGCCACATATTTTAATTTAAAGAAAACTCAGTTTCTGTAATTAACAGAAGAAAAACAATATAAGTTGCACTGTAGTTTCCACAAGCGTAATGGCTGCCGACATTAACAGACGCTTTCTTACTCTATAGTAAGTCTGTCTCACCTCTGTCTGTAAAATGAAGTTAAAATGGAGAAAAGACAGCTTATAGCACACCACATCCTGTCAAGTAGCCGGTCACATTATAAGGCCTATAGATTTAACCCTTTCAGACAAACCATTAAAATGAATTATTTAGTATGCATTCAATGTTTAGGTATCCAGTCTGAATGCTATAGCCTATCTACACCTTAAAGTTAATTGACTTAATACTGTCTCCGTGCGAGTGCAGTTCCATTTTGTAAATCGCTGTTTTCGCTGTAACCATAGAAACGTTTACTGTACCCGCAAAACCGCGAACGGCTAGAGCGATAACATTAACTAGCTGACTAGCAAAGGGAGCTTGTTGTCATGAACTTTCAGTGGCATAAATGTCAGAGAATGCATGAAATTACATCAAGTTATTTATCTGACAATATATCCTGAATTTTACTTGTAACATGGGCTAATGGGAAAAGGTAGAAGTGACTTGTTGAGTCAGTGGCATGAATATACCTTGAACCAAATTAACCTCAAAAACATTAGGTTTAGTACTGTTTTCCGAGCTCACTCACTTTGGGCTTGTAGCCGAGGCCGTTTGTGTTCAGGCATCAGGAAGAGGGCTGCTGTCTTGACAGCGCTTAAAAAATTGCCGGATTTTACAATTCATTCATCATTACATGAGACGTGTAGGCTAGTTTGGGCTAGTGACTAACGAATCTTGATGCAGTCTGCTGCTTCCTGCTGGCTACGCAAGAGATGCTCGATGGTGTTTTAAGCCCCCATCGTCGACTTCAAGGCAGCGCTGCGACCATTGACTTCAAGGCACCTAACCATTGCCTAATCCTAGTGCCTCCCAGGCATCCCTGCCTGGAAGGCGACGTTGGGGGCTTAAAACACAAAACACCTCAAGAGATTGGTCAACACTGAAAGTAATGCAGTGCATTATGATAGACTTCGTCTTAGGTTTAACAACCTATGAAAATAATAATGAACAATATGAAACTAAAACGACATAAGCTTAATTTAAAAAGGAGCTATAGGCTATTTGGAGGTGGATAAACGCACTTTGGAGGTGGGTAAACGCTATTTCCGAATTTTGGGAGGTGCATAAACGGCGTTTACGTGCGTTTAGCCTCCACTACATCCCTGGTAATAACATGTAATTACCAAAGTAATAACGTAGTAATACATCACAGTAATAAGACATAATACTGGGGTGATAAGGTAACAGATGTAATAACACGCAATTACCAATGTAATTAGTAAGAAAGGGTTCGATAATAACCATATGTATATCTAGGTAATGGTAATATAGTTATATTTATATTGTAATAACATGGTAATAATGGGGTAATATATGTTGATGTTTTCACAGTATTATAGGCTACTATCAGCATAATACCTTCCAAATTAGATAAAACTTCTTGGAATTTAAAATTGGTAATTACCATATTATAATGCTGAAATTCATCCACCCTTTATGTTCCAAACATTTCCCTTTTGTTTCAAGGTAATAATTTATGTTAATGTTTAATCTTGTGACTTCTTACCTGGAAACGCTTTTGGTAGTTTCTGTTTAACAATCATGAATCATGGCCGCAAAATGCAAAAACTGCCTGTTTCTATTGTATTACATGGTAATATTAGAATAACAGATGTGTAGATATTACCTGGAAAAGCTAGTTTCTGTGTAACAACCATGAATCAGGGCCGCAAAATGCAAAACTGCCTGTTTCTATTTTATTTCAAGGTAATATTTGATACATACACATTTTATAGTATTGATGCCTTGTATTTAAAATTCCAAAGGAATGCCATGTATGGACAAAGGAATGCCATGTATGAACATGTTTATACTGATATCCATCAATTAATTATTTACTGAACAAAACACAAATGGCTGATTTTGATACAAAAGGGAAATGTTTGGAACATAAAGGTTGGATGAATTTCAGCATTATAATATGGTGATTACCAATTTTAAATTTCAAGACATTTTATCTAATTTGGAAGGTATTATGCTGATAGTAGCCTATAATACTGTGAAAACATCAACATATATTACCCCATTATTACCATGTTATTACAATATAAATATAACTATATTACCATTACCTAGATATACATATGGTTATTATCGAACCCTTTCTTACTAATTACATTGGTAATTGCGTGTTATTACATCTGTTACCTTATCACCCCAGTATTATGTCTTATTACTGTGATGTATTACTACGTTATTACTTTGGTAATTACATGTTATTACCTATATATTACGTCTTTATTATCTCACTGTTACCCCACTATTACCATCTTATTACTGTACCGTAATATGCAGTGCTACCGGTTACCTTGTTAGAGTAAATCTTTCTTGTTCAATGGTGTGGGCCAAGGCAACATTTTGACTGACTTTACTGACAATACATATTTGTATACTTAAGTGTTATTAATAATTTGAAATTATACTTTAAACTCTTCGTCTTTGGCAATTACTTGAACTTAAGTATGGACAATGTGTACTCTATGGCCTCCAGGTCGCCAATCAAAGATGAGTGAGTACACTGCTTCTCTTGTATTGGTGCTCTTTTCCAGGGCATACACTGTACTACTCTCTCCTTTATTGTAGCTTTTGGGAAGGGTTATGGTTATTGTATTTAGCAGACACTTTTGTCCAAAGCAAGAAAATATGAATCTTACAATAGTTAAAATTAACAGTAAACTGTTTTTAAAAGTTGCTAAGCCAATATTAAGCAAAATAGTAATAATAACAATAATGTCAATACAATATCAAATATCAATAATAAAACAAAATAAACAAATAGCCTACTATAAATATACAAATCATAACTCTAAGAATTAATTAATTATTTAAGTGTAAGATCAACAGATAAGTCTTGAGACCCCTCTTGAAGGATCCAAAACTATCACATGAACGCAGAACACTAGGCAACTCATATCATAGAATGCACTAGGGGTGGAACGGTACATGTATTACATATACCGAAACGGTACGGGCGTCTCGGTTCAATACACGGTATAAAAATAAATAAAACTTGCATGCAAATGAATTAATGTAATGTGGAACTACTGTTACATACACGTTTCTTAGGGACACCTAATCTGTAGCTCCGCCTTAGCTCTGTAGCTCCCAAGCTCCGTCTACATGTGAAGTCGGAGTCTGTCCAGTGAGTCCACACCAGAGCCATGTCTTTCTTTATCAGTCTGGTCCACACGAAGCAAACTAGTCCCTTCCATATACAGCCAAACACGGATGTACTGTAGCTGTATCCCTTCTTGCCTCGACCACAAAAGGCTTCCATGCCCGTTTGCTTTGCTGTTTGCTCCGCTGTTAGCTCTGCTTTTAGCTTCGCTGTTAGCTTCGCTGTTTGCTGTTAGCCCCGCCGTTAGCTTCGCTATTTGCTGCTAGCTCCTCTGTTTGCCTGTGAAGCTAACGCCACAATATGCCAACTGCTCTGTGTAACTGAAGCTGCTCTTTTAACACCCCTGCTCTGTGAATTCACATATGAGAGCAGCGCTTGTCTCCCATATCACACTACTAGCTGATTGTCTTATTTTGTTTACAAGTTCCAGATGGAGTCTGGAGATGATGTGGGGTAGCCTAGCCTACTTATTGTTTAATGTTTACATCTTATAAGCTTCAGGCTGTTGCAGCTAGCTCAGGGGAGAGACTGGATGACACTAGGTAGTAGGCTACAGCCTGAGACATGCACAATAAAAAAATTGCCTTCTGCATTTCTGTTATGCTTTTCCCTCCATTGTAGCCTACTGAACCGAACCGTGATGTCTAAACCGAGGTATGAACCGAAACGTGACTTCAGTATACCGTTCCACCCCTAGAATGCACGCATCTTTTAATGCATGCATTCTGCAGGGAATGTGTCTGACCAATCATGGTGGGTGTGGGCTGCCTGGGCCAAAAATGCCAGGGCCGATTTTTTTGCCCCAGTCCAGCCCTGAACATAGGTAATAATTCCATCCGGCAATGCACTGATCCATGGCAGTGATGTGTTGATGATTAGGCCTGTCTGCACTTGAAAATCGGTGTGATGATCTTGCAATGCTGTGATGTACTGTGTCCTTGCTGTTGGCTCAGTCACTTTTCCCCATCTAGAAAAATAGAGAATAAGGTATTGTTTAGACAGACTCCTCATACTTCATTAGCAAACTACAGAATACCACTGCAAATCCAGAATAATGTATTAATTATTCTCTATGGAGTGCACATACCATTATGTTCATGTAATGTCTCTTTTGACAAACATGGAAAAGTTGTATATTTAGGATTGGGATCATATTCTCAGTTTGTAAAATGATACAAAGTCCTTTAAGTAGGATTGTAAGAACATCATTGTTCCTCTGAAATATGACAAATGGAATGAAAACCAGCCCTGGGCAGCATACGTTGATACTTAGTCTTTCTGTACATTTCTATCGTTATCTCATTGCCTCTGTAGACACCTGACAGGACTGGGGATAGCAAATCCTCTTAATCAAGGATGCAGCACTGTCTGACCTGCCTGCTTCGTGGAAGACTGACGCTGTTACTCTGCCTGCTCTTTGCTCAAACCAAACCTTACTCTGGTTGCCTCTTCTACTGATAAGGACTGAAAGTTGAAAAATTTAATGCTATTTCAACAAAATAAAGCTATTAATGTAAACATTAAAACTAAATACAAATATGGCCTGTTAGCTCAGTTGGTGGAGCGGGTGCACATATGCGGAGGTTTGTTCCTCGATGCAGAGGGTCCAGAGTTTGAGTCTGACCTGCGACAGTTTTCCTGCATGTCTCCCCCCCCCTCTCTCCCCTTTCATATCTCAGCTTGCCTATCCAATAAAGGCAGAAATGCCCAAAATAAAAACAAATAAGGTAATAATTGGTTAATGATCGATAAAACTCACACAATATAAATTAGAGTACAAGACTTACAATTTGTCAGTACATACCTCTTGCTCTGGTATCTGAAGATTGTCAAAGATGCTTTCACTCTCTACTAGTAAGGACAATAAATCAGCATGCAACTTTGCCTTTGAATATAAATTATGAAATGGTTCTGGCAAATTCAGTTGAAGGGTCTTTGGTTTGTATCTGTGAGAGTGGCCCTCGATCACAGACAAGATAGCAGTTCCCTTAGTACTTTCTTCCTGAATGTCATATTCATACAGCTTTTGGTAGAACTCCATATACTGCTCTTCTGTAGGGACAGGAATGCTGGGTAGTGGTGAGTATGTCACGTGTCTTCTTCTGCATGAATGAGATGTTGCAGATTTCCTTGTACTGCACCTTGCTGGTTTTGCTCGGAAGAACCCAGGCACAGGGTACTGTACTGGACAGTCCATCTTTTAGATTTACCGCTGCTAAGACAGCATACATAAGGGCAGCTGCATGTGAGCATGCTTCGCCCAGTCACGCTTTGCAGGTGCAGTTGGCCACTAAAATTGTCCCATCATCATGGACCACGACCCATGGTTGTGTGGGGGTCATGTTGATGGCATGAGAGTGGTTCACCTTAAGAAAAGACAGCAGACCAAACAATAGTCTAGTAAAATCAACGCATTTGTCAATCAATGCATTTACAGCTCAGTGCCATGTTAAACACACAACTGATTTTTTTTACAGTGTAGTAAGGGAGTGGAGAGACACCAGATCATGAGATACTACTAGATGAATGTTGAAGAAGCCAACAGATTCATTAAAACCATCATGGCCATTGACTGTTAGTTTGAAAGGTATATTTGTTAGATTATTAAATAAATTACACCAGACCTACATATTATGTGCTAGTAGAACTTCAAAAGAGGTCCAAATGTAAATATGACTTCGGTGACACAGTAGGAAAGAGAGAAAGTCAGACAGGACTCACATGCGAAAGGAGGGACGAGAGAGAGAGCTCTTAAAAAAGACCATGCCTGTTATTTCCTCCCCAAACATGAAAACACGACACTTTTCATTTTGAAAACAAGCATTTTTTCGCTATTTTTTGTTGTTGTTGCAAAGTGTGCATTAGTTCTTGTAGTTTGTTTTGAAACCATGACTAGATGATTTAGCTACACCTAGTGCTGACATATGCTAGAGAACAGCTAGAAGTTAGTCAAGATAGCCTTGGTAGGCTAGCTGCAAGCAGCTGTTTACAAAGTTGGGTTAAAAGAACACTTTCCTTTCACGAGAAACATCTTCTTAGTCAAGTACCCAAAGTACCATTATGCCTCGGTACTCTTGTACGCTTTGGGGGTGTATGGCGACGGATTATGTATAAGGTACAGTATATATTTATATGTCATTGAATGCCAAGTTGGTAGTTCGGTAGCAGTGGACAGAGGCTGGAAGAACGCATCAAGTATCGAGTAGGGATCACACCCTAATGATGATGTTTTTTGAAAGTAGCGTTTCTTTTCATGGAAGTCGAGGTGCGAAATGTTGTCTTTCGTAGCCATTTACTGTATCCGTACGAATCCGTAAATTGTAGCAAGCTAGCTAATGCTTGTCAGTACTCAAGATGGCGACAGTCAGCTGGAAAAAGAGCAGATGACGTAAAAGGTCACATGACTGATATTCATGAATACTGTTCAATAATATTGCCTTATTTAAATTACTGTGTAGAGATTTGGGGTAACATACAAAAGTACACTACAGCCACTATTCATACTTTAGAAAAGAGCCATAAGAATATTGCATAATGTCAGATTTCGTGACCATTCTAATATACTTTTCTTAAAGTCAAAAATGCTAAAATTCTTTGATCTGGTGGAATTTCAAATAGCTCAGGTGATGTATCACATGTCTTTAAATGGAGAGGAGTTATCTGGTCTCAGCGTTGCCGTCATCCAGCAGTGCAGGTACTGTAGGTAATTCCACATTCATTTCCACAGTGCAATTGACTTGTCGTAATGTCGATACTTTCACACACAGATCAGGTGTCATTGATGTCTCATTGGCCATAGGACAGAGCAAATTGTATGTGCGTGTGTATGTTTGGGTCATTGTTTGTATGGATCCAGTTCGTTCATATTTCTCTCCATGTCCAATTTAGGGATTTCCGGAGGTCCATTCAACCGAATCATCACTTTACAATTCCTCGTCTGCCGCATTCTTTTTGGTCAGGTGTTCATTCATTCACACACCTGTTCCACGCAATTTATTCACCTGTTTTAATCTTACTTTTCTGATTCAGAAAGCGGACTATGATGGCCATAATCTTCCATTCCATTCCAATTGTTCCAAGTCATCTATGCTTTTTTCTAAGTCTTCAATTTTCTTGTCCTTTTTTTTGATAAGCATTTTAGGATGTTTCACCTCATCCATTTTTGTTGTTTGGCGAATTTGCTTATCTCCTCCGTCATAAAGCTCAGGGATTTTCAGATTTCCTCAATTTCCTTTTCCATCGCTTTAGGCATTCTTCCCTTGTTTTCTTTTCAGTGCTAATAAGTGCATACAATTTTCTTACATACACACATGTAGTGAGCAGAAGCAGTGTGCGCTAAGAAAAGTTTGTTTACCATTCTCAAAATGGAACTGCTTTAGATGACAGAGATCTGATGTCTAAAAGTCCACATTTAATTATCCTGTTTTTATTTGTTTTTTATGTATTGTTTTTTTCTGTCTACTTTTGATTTAGTTAATTTCAGTGGTCATGGAGCAGACACCGTTGTTAAAGGATTATGAGTGGAAAACTGCGCTAATGGAAACACAGAGAAGCGTGTAGGACTGCAGCGCTGCTGTGGATTGTCATGGTTTAGGATGGCTAATAAACTTGTCAGATTACTAGATAAGAGATTGACTCCATCCAAAGTGGGACAAATGCCGTCTCGCCTAATTAGACCAGGTTTTCCCCAGAAAGTCTGCCAATTATCTACAAAGCCCACATAATTTACTGGGCCAGCAGCAGTGGAATGATGACATCGCTAATCAGGTTAATGGGTCATATAGACAGACAGAGCATTTCTAAGTCAGGGTTGCATAAAGTTTCTCTAATTGTGTATTTACACAAGTTATTACTCATGTAGAAACGTATGCCCCTCCTCAGCTCTTCTAGAGAGTCCTGTCTGTCTGCCCGTACAGGAGAAGCCGCCAGCTCCAGCTTAGTCTGGAACATCGAGGCGGTGCCACGATTCAGTGAACACCATGATGCTCAAATCTCTGTACTCTGTACTTATGCCAAGCTCCTTCATTTTGCTACATAGCTCTAACTAACACATTGCTGTAACTAACAGGATACTGTAATTTGGGACACATCCGCCTGTCCACACCCATCTTCTAGTTCGACACCGACAACCAGGGCATCCTGGACTGAAGTGGTCTGTGGCCGAAAGAGAGCCTCGGGTAGGGCTCCATCGCCTCCTGCCCTCAGCCTCTCCAGTCGCTTCGATGCCCTGTCGAAGCCGAATGTTCCCCCGGTAACGGCCGTGGCTCGCCCCGCTTCAAAGCCGACGGACCTGCAGGCGTCAACGAGGAGCACCGCTGCCTCGCGACGACAATTTCTGAGGGATGCGGTAGTCAGACGGTCCGGTGGCCTCCCTTGCCTGAACCAGCCAAATAACAACGTTCCTCAAAAACAATCTCCCCCACCGAATCAAGGTAAGCAATATCCAGCTTCTTTTCCTTGTCCATCTGAATCCAATACTGGCTGTTTTGTTCCTAACACCGGCCATTCACGCCCCCCCACTCCTCGTCCGCTCTTCACCCCAACCACAATAATTATCGGCGACTCCACCACCCGGAATATACGTTTTTTTAATGCGGTCACACACTGCTTTCCTGGAGCCAAAGTTGCAGACATCCTGGCTAAAGCTGTGGACCTGATACCGTCACTCCCGACCTCTATTAAACGCATCGTGGTCCATTGCGGACATAATGACATGTCCTATCAGCAGAGTGAGCGCACAAAGAAAGACTTTGGCACCCTCATTGAAGCTTTAATAAGCACTGGGAAGTCAGTTTTTATTTCGGGCCCACTTCCATCTCGAGGTCGCGGAGTAGGCCTTTTTAGCAGGCTACTCATCCTCAACACCTGGCTCCAGCATGCAGGCAGCATGCACAAGATAGGTTTTATTGACAATTTGAATCTGTTTTGGAAAAGTGACTCCATGTTCAGCAGGGATGGGATTCATCCCAATAGACGCGGCAGCCAGGTGCTATGTGAGAACTTGCGTCACGCCGTGCAGACCCAGACCTGGGTGCAGACTCAGACCTTAGATTGACTGTTTACACCCAGTAAAGACACGCACAGGCGCACCTCCCAATCACACTCTCCCATAAGCTCTCAGTCCTTTACAAATAACTCTGCTAACCCACAGACCAGCTATATCATTCCAGTAAGAGTCCGTAATAACATTACTCAAAGGGCGCTACACGCTCCTCTGTGCACCAACGAGGTGCTATACTTAACAACCTAATTGGAATTAAAACAACCACTGCAACAATAGAACAGAATAGGAGAATCAAATGTGGACTATTAAATATCAGATCTCTGTCTTCTAAAGCATTACTGGTAAACAATTTGATATCAGATAATCAAATTGATTTATTCTGTGGCTGGGCCATGAAGAATATGTTAGTCTAAATGAAGCCAGTCATATTAATACTCAAATTCCTAGAGGCTCAGGCCGTGGAGGAGGAGTTGCAGCCATATTTGACTCAAATCTGTTAGTTAATCCTAAACTGAAACTAAATTATAACTCGTTTGAAAGTCTTGTTCTTAATCTTCAACATCCAACATGGAAATCATTAAAGCCAATCATATTTGTTGTTGTTTACCGAGCACCAGGCCCATATTCTGAATTTCTATCTGAATTCCCAGAGTTTTTGTCATGTATTGTCCTAAAATCAGATAAAATAATTATTGTAGGTGATTTTAATATCCATGTGGACGTTGACAGTAATAGTCTTAGTATTGCCTTCAACTCACTACTAGATTCAATTGGTTTCAGTCAGAGTGTGCATAAGGCCACGCACTGTTTTAACCACACCCTCGACCTTGTGCTGTCATATGGCATCAAAATTGAAGATTTAATAGTATTTCCACAGAATTCTTTATTATCAGACCATTTTTTAATAACCTTCAAATTCTTACTACCAGACTATATGAAATTAAATAAAACCTTTTACGCTAGATGCCTATCTGACAGTGCTATAGCTAAATTTAAGGAAGATATTCCAACAGCAATTAACTCAATGTCGTGCTTTAATATAACGGAGAACCTTTGTGCTAATTTTAGTCCTTCCGTAATTGATAATTTTGTAGACAGTGCTACGACCTGCCTACGGACGACTTTAGACTCTGTTGCTCCCCTCAAAAAGAAGACGATGAAGCAAAGGAAACTAGCACCTTGGTATAACTCCCAAACTCGCAAATTAAAACAAATCTCACGGAAACTTGAAACTAAATGGCGTTCCTCCAAACTAGAAGAATCTCGTTTAGATTGGCAAGACAGTTTAAAAACCTATAGGAGGGCCCTCAGAAATGCCAGATCAGACTATTACTCATCATTAATAGAAGAAAATAAGAACAACCCAAGGTTTCTTTTCAGCACTGTAGCCAGGCTGACAGGTAGTCACAGCTCTACTGAGCCATCTATTCCCCTAGCTCTTAGTAGTGACGACTTCATGAGCTTCTTTAATGATAAAATCATAATAATTAGGGATGGAATTCATCACCTTTTGCCCTCAACTTCTAATGGTTCACCTTTTGATACAGGAGTGCTAGAAAGAATGACAAGACCTGACATATACTTTGACTCCTTTTTTCCTATAGACCTTCAGCAATTAATGCTGAAGGTCTCTTCAGCAAAGCCTTCTACCTGTCTCTTAGACCCCATCCCAACGAGGCTACTTAAAGAAGCGTTACCCGTGGTGAACACTTCATTACTAGATATTATCAATATGTCTTTATTAACAGGTTATGTACCGCAGTCATTTAAAATAGCTGTGATAAAACCTCTTCTGAAAAAACCCACCCTCGATCCTGAGGTCTTAGCCAACTATAGACCTATATCTAACCTTCCCTTTCTCTCCAAGATCCTTGAGAAGGTAGTCGCTAATCAGTTATGTGACTTTCTACATAGGAATAGTCTATTTGAGGACTTTCAGTCAGGATTTAGAAAGCATCATAGCACAGAGATGGCACTGGTGAAAATTACAAACGACTTTCTAACTGCTGCTGACAAAGGACTTGTCTCCATACTTGTGTTATTAGATCTTAGTGCTGCATTTGACACTATTGACCATACAATCCTTCTACAGAGACTGGAACACTTAGTTGGCATTAAAGGAATCGCACTAAGCTGGTTTAAGTCCTATTTCTCTGATCGATCTCACTTTGTTAATATCAACGACAAATCCTCCAGGTACGCTAAAGTTAGCCATGGGGTTACTCAAGGCTCAGTGCTTGGACCAATTCTATTCTCCTTGTATATGCTTCCTCTGGGCAATATTATTAGGAAACACTGAATTAACTTTCACTGTTATGCGGATAACACCCAATTATACTTATCAATCAAGCCAGACGAAACCAGTCAGTTAGCTAAACTGCAAGTGTGCATTAAAGATATAAAATCATGGATGACCAACAATTTCCTGAAGTTGAACTCGAACAAAACTGAGGTTATTGTGCTGGGCGCTAAACATCTCCGAACTTCATTATCCGAAGATATAATTACTCTGGACGGCATTGTCATGGCCTCCAGCAATACTGTCAGAAATCTAGGAGTTATTTTTGATCAGGATTTATCGTTTAACGCCCACTTAAAACAAACCTCAAGAACAGCTTTTTTCCACCTTCGTAATATTGCCAAAATTAGGAACATCCTGTCTCAAAACGATGCTGAAAAACTAGTCCATGCATTTGTTACTTCCAGGCTGGACTACTGTAATTCCCTATTATCAGGATGCTCAAATAAAACTCTTAAGACTCTCCAGCTGATCCAGAATGCTGCAGCGCGTGTTCTGACAAGAACTAAGAAAAGAGATCATATTTCTCCTGTATTAGCTTCTCTGCATTGGCTTCCTGTAAAATCCAGGATTGAATTTAAAATCCTTCTCCTGACCTACAAAGCTCTAAATGGTCAAGCACCTTCATATCTTGGAGAGCTCTTAGTACCTTATTGTCCCACTAGAGCACTACGCTCCAAGAATGCAGAGTTACTTGTGGTTCCCAGAGTCTCTAAAAGTAGAATGGGAGTCAGAGCCTTCAGCTATCAGGCTCCTCTCCTGTGGAACCAGCTCCCAGTCTGGGTTCGGGAGGCAGACACGGTCACCACTTTTAAGAGTAAACTTAAAACTCTCCTCTTCGATAAAGCTTATAGTTAGGAAGTTAGGAGTTGCAGCATTCGCCTGGACCGGCGGGGGAAGGTGTGTAGCCATAGTCATGACGCACCTCCTCCATATCTCTGCTTCTCTTCATAGAAAGCTTACTATATTTAGGGTATGAGGAGTTGCAGCGTGCGCCTAGACCGGCGGGGGTGGATGTGTAGCCTCAGTCATGGCGCACCCCCATCCTATCACTGCTTCTCCCCATAGAAAGCTTACGCATACTTGGGCAGTAAGGTGTCGCAGCGTTAGCCTAGACCGGCGGGGGAAGGTGTGTAGTCACAATCGTTGAACACAGCCTCCCTATGCGGTTATAGTTCTTGACTACCGGGGCACCTCCTTTGACACACTGAGCTCCTCTCTGAGCTCTTCTCTCTTTCCATCTGTGTGTATTCATGTTCCAGAAATGCTTGTTATTAACCTAGTTCCGGGGAGCTTCCCCGGAGTCCGTATGTTCTTTGTCCCCCCAGCACCATCATCTTGGATCATGATGGCACCTACATCATGGTGGCAGCTGTCGCCGTGGTCCTGCCCTATGACCTGCTGTGCCCCATTACATCCTGCAATGCCCGGCGTCGACTTGCTATGTCCGGCCAACGCCCTGTTACGCCATGATGTGCTCTACGACACCATGAACTATTACAATTATTCTAGTCATTATCTTAATCATTTTCACTGTTCATCAAACCCCCAACCGGCATCGTCAGACACCGCCTACCAAGAGCCTGGGTCTGTCCGAGGTTTCTTCCTAAAAGGGAGTTTTTCCTTGCCACTGTCGCACTTACACATTCATGCATGCTCTTGGGGAATCACTGGAATTGTTGGGTCCTTGAAAATTACAGAGTGTGGTCTAGACCTACACTCTATCTGTACAGTGTCCTGAGATAATTATTGTTATGATTTGACACTATAAATAAAATTGAATTGAATTGAATTGCTACATAAAGACCTCACGTTGCTTAAAGGGCAACTATTATATAGCATTTTCAGGATAAAATAAAAAAAACACTTAATTTTTCTCATACTGCCCATGGCTGCTGCACCTGTATTCACCCTCTGTAGGAGTGCCTGTCTCTTTAATCCCTCCTCCCGAAAAAGCACAGTCTGCTCTGATTGGCCAGAGTGTTTCCTGGAATCTCCGGTGCGCTCCAGTTTTGTTTCACTAGCTAGTATCAGCAGGAGCTACTGCAACAGAGTATATAAGCAGGACTTTATACCATGAAAAATCACCAAAAAAAAGGCTTCTATACCAAATATTACAAAACCCATGTCCCAGGGGTAAAGTGACCGGAATTTGGGGAGAAATGACCAGGATTGGCCGGCAAGATTATGTTGTGTTAGCACGCAGCTACTTGATAGTTAGCCCTATGCTAACATTAGATTGTAGTGGAACAAAGCAGCACTTTTTAGCATAAAAAATATAAAGGATAAAGGCTTCTGAACCAAACACTACCCAAACGGACATGTTTCTGCAGTAATGCGACCTGGAACTGGGGAGAATTTAACAACATTGGCAGCCCAGATGCCATTGTTTACTGCCGTTAGCCATGTAGCTGCTATAGTTAGCAGAGGACACTAATAAAATATAGCAGCACTTTCTACAGTCAAAAATTGCAGATAAAGGCTTTTAAACCAAATACTACAAAAACAGAAAATATTTCAAGAGTGATGTGACTCGGAATTGGGGAGAATTTAACAACACTGGCAGCCAAGATGACATTTTACTGCCGTTAGCATGTAGTTACATGCAACAATGTTAACACCGCAGTGGCTTAAAAAAACACTACAGTCCTGCCTACCTGGAGCAGATGACCAATCATAGAAGGCTGACTTAAAGTTGCGTAATACTTAGCAGAGAGTAGAAAAAAACGGTGTGTTCAGAATTGTTGGCAATCTGAATGTTTTAGCTCACAGGGATTTCTCTAAAATACGGTTACCTTACTATTTTATGTTTAATGGGAAACTCCAACATTATAACATTGTAGATATGACAGAAAATACGTAAAATCATAATATGTCCACTTTAAGATATGAATGGCAGCGGTGGCTTATTGCCCCTTCGGGAGAGCCGTTGTCTGACGCCCTCTCTCCTGCTCCTCTTTAGTCTTCCAGGAGGTTCCTCCCTGACAGCCGCTGGTAGTGGTAGATGCTGCAGTGGTGTGTCCCTCTTGTGCCTGAACCTGTTTGAGTCGTGACTCAATCGGATCTTTCACCTAACTCTCTAAATTAACTCATGAGTCACGAGTCTCTAGTATCATTAACTCGGATCAGTTGAGTCCTACTACAATTCAATCTAAAATGATAACAGCGCCACACACAAACCTCTTGCAACATTAGCTACTACTAGTCCTAGCCATCTTAGCTGCCAAAAGCTTTATAAATTACAATTTCGTAGGCAACCACAATTCCACAAGTCAACTCAAGCGACTGAGTGAACAGAGAGACAGTCTGAGACAGATTATAGGAACTTCCCGACCCGCAGACTTAGAGCCAGAAACATTGCAAGCTCACAGACCATAGGACTCACTTTGAGAACTCATGAGTTCATGAGTTGTCAGTGACTCATGAGTTGTCGATGACTCTTCGTCAGTCAATTGCGCGAATCAGCCGGCTACGTTGTCATGAGTGGATCTGTAGCAGACGAGCGAGTGAAGTCTCTCCTCAAGCTCAGGGTAAAACAAATCCACAACAAAAGCCATTCTTTCACTTCTGAAATAACATATAATGTTCTGCATGTAGCCTAACTAGGCCTACTCTAGGTTTGGTGTATAAATGTAGTATGTTAAAATGCAATTAGGTCGAGCAGACAGTCCAAAACATTGCAAGCTTGCCCTCGGCTCGCCTTGCAGACCATGGGACTCATGAGTAGGACTGAGTTTCCTTGGCGATTTAGCAATACTAAATCAAGTGACTCAAGTGACTCGCACAACC